>OY735199.1:29113702-29126202 GCA_963457665.1 Thysanoteuthis rhombus | reverse complement strand
GTATCAAAGATAGCATACAAAAGTTTAGTGCGAAAATTCCCTTTGCATCGTATAAAGTCCTATAATCTGTGGCCAGTGACCACGATGATTGCTCTGTAACCTGAAGCAATAAGCAACATGATTCTAAATGCATATCCATGCCTGGAGCCGGTCTGGCCTCAGATGAAGGGTACTTATGTTTTTATGGTTGTTTTGTGAGGTCTCTCTCTTTTTCTTTTTTCTTTTATTAAAAAATTGTCCCATGTTGTCCATACAATCGGGCAGTGGTTTTATATCATCCCCGATAACAAAGATGAAATGTCAAGCTGAAGGCACTTCAAAAGGATTTGCTAAAAGAACTACAGGTTAGCCTACTGGCATGCATGTGTTGCAAAAAGGAACTCAAAGGCTTTTGTGATTAGTGTATCATTAAGCTGTCTGCCTGGCCTGTTCAGTGCACAGGGCTTGATCATGGCCTGCGGGAGACGATAACTACAAATCAGCTGCCGGAGGAGATGAATGACAGCAGGGTTAGAGGAAGGCCTGCAAAGAGGAGAGAGAAAGATTGGTGGTGCGGGGGGGGGGTGTATCAGACAGAGAGAAGCGGATGGGAAAGGGGAGAAGAAACTGGCAGGGTTAGGGAATGAAAATGATGAATTTGGGGAAGAAGGAAAAAGCGAAGATGAAAAAAAAAATACAAAGAAAAGAGACAAAAGAGAGGAGGAACCAGAAGCGGCAAATGAAAGAGAAATGAAAGAAAAACAGAGAGAGAAAGAAACGAACATGGGGAATGGGGCGTAGGGTTGAACGAAGAGGGGGAAAAGAGCCAGAATGAGAGAATGAAAACAGGAAGTGAGTGATCAAAAGAGAGGAAAAATTGAGGAAATGAAAAAAAATGACAAGAAAGAGAAAAACACAAAACAAGAATGAGTGGTAACAAGGAGGAAGAGGAGGAGGTGGAGAAGGGATTAAGAGGAAGTTAGGATATGGAAAGAAGAAGAAGAAAAAGAATAAGGGGAGGAGGAGGAGAAGAAGAAGAAGAAGAAGAAGAAGAAGAAGAAGAAGAAGAAGAAGAAAAGGAAGAAGAAGAAGAAGAAGAAGGAGAAGAAGAAGAATTGCAGGAAAAATCTAAAAACGCTGAAAGAATGAGATAAAGTAGTAATATAAAGGGTTTTGAAAAAAAAATGGGAAAATAATAATTCCTAACTAAAGATGAAAAGAGAAAGAACCGTGGGTGAAAGAAGAAAGAAAGAAAAGCGAAGAAGATAATGAAATGCTTCCAGAAGTATAGGAAGAAGAAACAAAACAAAAACAACAAAAAAAGGCGTTCCCTTCTTTAAGCAAATGTAAAAATGCAGGTTACTCGAGAAATTTAATTCCATCGGATAGAAAAAATACCTTTGCTTATTTTGCTTTTTAAAAATATTTTTCCACTTGCTTCGTTTCTTTATTAGATAAAACATAATCATCCAAAATTAATTTTCGATTCATAATTCTTTCATCTTCGTTTTCGTTGCTTTTCATTGCAACCCCCAAGACGGTCTGTTTACCGCGATAGGAAGCAACTGAAATTAAGATAAAAGAAATACTAGCCCCGAAATGATAACAGTTGACGATGCTTCCTCTACTAAAAGGGGAATCAAGACAGTGGCGTTCCTGGGGTTGATGCGGCCAGCTACAAAAAAAATTTGCTCTAAACCGACCTCAAATAAAATGTCAAATACACCAAAACGTGCAAAAAATAAAACCACTGTTAGCCTTCTTAAGGTCATTTTTATCAGTTGAAAATTGCTAGATTGATCTTAAATGACTTGAAAATATGTAAAAATTGGCTAAATCTGAAAAATAGCGCTGGAGAAGCAGAAATGTTGAGTTTTTGTGCTTCCAAAACATCATCGTACCGCCATTCTCGTGGTGTCACCGAGGGCAGCTCACCCCGTCAGCACGTCACTGATCAAGGGATATATTTCTGCTTCTAATACTACTAGCAGACAAGCAACGCCAAAAATTGCGCCATTAATTCGGGCGGTGTGGGAAAAGATATTCAAATTCAAAGGTAAGATTCGATCTACTGTCAATTTGGTTGTTCTCGTTGCTCAGTCGGAAAGAGCAGGTGGTGCAGATTTAGAGACAGTACAATTGCGTGCCGGGCAAATGCCTTTCAGTCATTGGTATCTTTGTATATTTGCACCCGGAGTAAGTGTATCCCAATGTAAGTAGATTTCAAATTTAACGATTTTTTAAAAAAAATTTTCGTATCTTCGGTGTCCTGAGCATTCACATGCCAATGTACGTATATTTCATATCGGATATAATTATACAGATTAATGTAATTTTTTTTTAATCAAAAAGATTTTTATTAATTAATTTTGGACTTATAGATTTTCAAATCAATAAAATGCACGGTACGATTCTTTTTTTTTTTATTAATAAAAATATTTTTGATGAAAAAATTACATAAATGAATTAAATCAAATTCATGAATTGCTAAAAAGTAAAATTGAGTCAGATTTTCGTTTGATTAATAAGGCTAAGTAATATTACCACAAGATCTTCTTAGTGATTTTTCGACCATAAGAAAAATCAAGCTAAGAATAACGGCCAAATCGAGAAAGAAGGATGCAAGATCAGCGAGCTCTGTGGAGCTATTGAAAATCAATGACTTTTTTGTCAGGTGTGTGAAAATTTCGCAAATCGATCACGTACAATTTAAGACTGAAAAAAATAAATTTTCTCTTTTTTTCGCATTCATAAATTGATAAAATACTTCTTGTTCTTCTGCAGAATTGCAAAGATGCGTCATGGAATGTCCATGCCTCAAGAAGAAGTAAGCTAAGATTAATTAGAATATATATATATATATATATATATATATATATATATATATATATATATATGAAAGATCTCCTACAGTATGTATACGCAAATATGTCATCTGGTTTCTTTTCTAAAAAAACTCATCTCATCGAAATGTCCTTGAATTAATTTCCACACAATAACACACACACACACACACACACACACACACACATATGTATACATATATATATATATATACATTGAAATAGATGGGCCTTTGTATTACTGGTGGCTGTTCATCTCCATGATAAGATCAACGCTACGCTGAAGCAGCTACCCTATCGGTCGCCGGTTCAATTCTTGCGGCAGCCACATTTTCTTCAATCATTTATTCGATTTACGTTGTCTAAGCCAAATGATACACTCACCGACCGTGTAATAACGGTTGATCATTTTAAACAGAGTTTCAATATAATATAATACAATTTATAATCATTCTCTCATATCATATATCCATACATGTTCATATTTCTCAATAACATAAATGCTTATGTACATATGTATAAACGTATGGGGACTCTGCGGTCAAGTGGGGAGAGGGCTTTATTTTACACGGTTTTGCCCAAATTATCCTGATTTGACCGATATATTACACCGTTTTGCACGATTTTTGGAGGGCAACGATGTGCCTCTAACTGGCTCGTACGTTTTATGCATACATACATGCATACATACATGCATTCATACACAAGTCTATAGAGATTGTAAATAATAGTACATATACCTGCTTATTTAGTTTGTACTTTTCAGTTCTTATCTGCATGCCATATATAACGAAGATTGATTTCTCTTTGCTCTTTGTCGACAATGATCAATTACACTGCGTCGTCTTTATCTTACTATTGTTTCCTTCCACTGTTAGGTATCTTCCCTTTCTTTTTTTTTTCATTTTCATCAATTATCATTTTTACTTGGCCTTTTTTCATTGCTTTCTTCATTGAAATGACAGTCCAACAAAACAGGACTCCTTTGGTTAGATGACTGCTATTTCTTATAGTACCGATTTCTCTGATATATCGATTCTGAAGAATTGGCCATCATTACTCCAGACATACAAAGTAAGGGAAAAAACTGATTTGAAGAAAAAAAAAGGCGAGGAAGAAGGAGTTTGTGACGAAGGAAGGAAAGAAGGAAGGAAGGAAGGAAGGAAGGAGATTGCAGGGTGGAGAAAGAAAGAAAAATAAAAGAGTAATGACAAGTGTAGAGCCGTCTCCCTCTATCATTACCTCTTGTTAACTAGTTTCATATTGACCAAAAGCTAATAAGGTTCTTTTCAGTCAAGGAAGCCATAACAATAAAGAGAAATCAAGGGGCAAAGAAAGATTGGTAGACCAATGAGGTGGGAGCTTAAGAAGGGGAGATAATAATGAAATAGTGAATGAACAGACCTTTAAGGATGTAAAGGAGAAATGTATGGATGATGATGAGGTCAAAACAAAAGGTAGATAGGCAAGAAGAAGAAGAAATGAAACTCCAATCACGGCATAAATGAGAAGGTATAGACACACACCACTGAATATGAAAAGAAAAAAATTAGAAGGAGGTGAGGACACGTGAACAAGGATGTGATGTATGGGAAACGAGTCCATGACAAAAAAACCAATCAGGCAAAAAAAAAAAAAAAAAAATCCAAACGAATCCCACCATTATGTACGTACTTCAAAACAAAAATTACTAGTATAGGTTTTTTCAAGAGAAAAAAAAATTACAATTAATCAAAACTAAGATGATATTGCTTGATCATTTGTTTATAAAAAAAAATCCAATTAAAGGTTTAAATCATGTTTTGGTAATTCAGAATCCCGCTAGAGATCTTGGTAGTTGGCAGAAAAGAGTCGAAAGAAAACCGTGCTTTCTTTTCGGCTTATTTTATTTATTTCTATTCAAAAATATTACTATGGCTATCATTTCTCTGACATATAGCACGAAACAAAAAAAAAATAAGATCACAATAAAACCTTCATTCATTCTGATTTACAAAAAAATAAAATAATAAAATAAAAAATTTGAAAAATACTGAATTTTTGTCCAGTGGTTTTTTTCCGTATCCCATTGGACAAAAATCAAGAATAGATACCAACAACAGAGAATGAAACGGGAAGGGAAAATGATAAGAAAGAAAAAATGATATCGGGAAACTGTCATAGTTCAAGACGAGTTTCCAGAAGGAGTACCTATGAACTAAGTGAATCAAACCAAGAATGAGATATGGAAGCAAATGCCCATACTACAAGCGTAGCTGAAAGGGAGTGGGGGTAATTGAAAACACCCCCTCTGCCCGAGTCTCAAATAGAGGGAGCACCCAAAAGCTTTATAAGAAGTAGTTCTCCTATCGCATTTCTACAGACAGATAGCACTAAATATCAGAAAGGGGGTGCTCATAAAGCCAAGCCCCACGGGTCTCCAGATCTCTATTTATGACTCAGCATACGGTGATATTCAATTAATGCAAATAAGATTGAAAGATATGTGTCCATTACATTCACATTCTCTTCTGTCGGTTTAATGTGAAATTTCAAGAAAATACAAGATTCTAGACTTAAGGTGGAAACCCAGAAGGTTGCATATAAAGAAGTAAATAGACAAAATCGAATAGGAATATCGATTCAAAAAATGGTATAGAATTTTGTGATGATGTAATAGTACATAAATTTGTGAGCTTGGAGACAGAAAGTAAGTTGTTTCTATTTATCCATCTCTTTATCAATTGATCGATACCAATAACGGAGAATAGGACAAGCATGACATAATTATCAGCAATTGGTCTGCTGCTGGACAAAGGCCTTGCATGAGGGCAATCGCGCTAACCTTTGCCATGTCTTACCGGCAAACCTTCAATCTCATCTCTGCATTTACAGTCCATCTGTCGTCATTTATCTTACTATGTGTCCAACCCATCTCCATTTTTATGCTTAATAAATGTATGATATACTTCTCTCTAGTCCCCCCCCCCGATCCATTTCAAATTTTTCCACCTCTCAGAGTTATCCCAAGCATTGCTCTTTCCAGGGACCTCTTGCGATTCAAAGTTGGTTCTCAGCTTGTCTGATGAATGCATAATACCAGCTATGGCTCACCGAAGCGGAAGAGGTACATATTCTTACCATTTGGCAAGTGGGATCAACTCGACCAAAAAACTTTCACAGTTACCCCTTGTAGTGCAACATTATGTGGAACATATTGATATATTAATCACTGACACGCAGTACAAAGCAAATGTAAGTAGCAAAATCTATCCAATCATGAATGAATCTGGGAAAAAATTGTCATAGAAGTCACAGAATCTGATCTACCTGACATCATGTAAAAATTGTAACCTACAATAACTCAGTACATAAAAAGTGAACGGAAAATAACTAAGTTACATAACATAAAATCGTAGGTTGATTTAGGACGGTGTGCAATTTATGACATTTCTAAAGGAAAAAATATTTTCCAGCAGAAATATGCAAAGTTTCTTATATATACATATATATATATATATATATATATATATATATATATATATATATATATATGTGTGTGTGTGTGTGTGTGTGTGTGTGTGTGTGTGTGTTGGGGACGAATGCAGAGTTGACAATAAAATTAAGAAAAAGAAAGGATGATGAGAAAATTTGATGAGGTGAGATGATAGACTGGTGGATAAAACTTCAGGTAGGAAAAATATAAAGTGAAGGGCAAGTCTTATAAAGATCAGAGAACGAAAGCAAGAGGAAAACAGTTTAAATAGATAGGTAAATTGGAGATGTGTTGAGTTGATGTGTGAAAAGCTAATTGATTCCGAAAGTAACACTTGAGAAAGTAATGAGTTTGGAATAAACTTCCTTCTGTGAATAATGACTTTTCACTTCTAAACTTCAGAGAAATATTTTCCTAAATCTCTGATCTCTTGTTTTTTGCAAAGTGTCTAGACTAACATTGATGCTCTTTTCTTATCTGTTTTTTTGTTGTTGTTTTTTTTGTCCTTGCATTTCTTAATGATAGACCAAGATTATTATCTATTACACCTGTAATCAGAGGAGAAGAACGTTGACTATAGGTTAACGGACACAAATTGTTGAACGTTTGTGCCAGGTATTAAGTGGAATTTTTTTCTTAAAGTTCAAATAACTTGAATAAATCAGAATAAGGTATATCAACACGTCTCTGTTTCCTCCATAGGCAACAATGTTCTGTGCTAATTGTTTGTCCCTCTCTTTTTTTTCTCTCTCTCTCTTTTTTTTTTTTTTTTTTTCAGAAAAGCACTTTGCCAGAACAAATAAGCAGATCAACTGGCCATTTATTCTGAATTTCATTTCAATATTTTGGATAATTATGCTTTATACACACTAAATAGGAAATATGGTTATGTTGAGTGTAGTCGAGTTCATGGAAAAGAGAAATTCTGTAATTACGATAAGAATAACAGATAATTTTGTTTTTGCTGTTTATAGATGTATAAAAAATAATCTGTTTATGCTTTCGTTATTATGATAACGACTCAACTGGTGTTAATTAGAAAATTCATGCTACGAGTGAAGTGTTGAGAACTGACAAATCTGGATATGGCCGCTTGAAAGATTAGAAGGGTCGACTCTATTTTGCTTCGAGGAGACATGTCGGTAAAAGATTATGCAGAGAATCCGCTTAAACAAGGCGGCTGGTAGTAAAGATTGGGTTCGAATTGTTCAGACTGACTGACAGATGTTGAATTCGAACTCCGTTTATACTATGTAAAGGCACCCCAGTGCTGGCGCAGTGCAACGGAAACTGATTGGTTGAAATAATCTTTTTATACGCCACAGCTCTAGTATTGCGTCTGGGTTGTTTTTTGTCTTCGGAGTTGAAACATAACCTCAGCCGTACGTAGTGGAATGTTCTGCAACAAACCCATTCGAATATCTCTGGATTTTTGAGATGAGGTATTATTATTATTTCTAATATCATTCGGACTATCCCCACACCTACCAGATGATACCTGATGAAGGTCGTAGAGTACAACGGCCGAAAGGTTGTATGAAAAACAACCAAGATGAGGATAGTCCGAATAATAATAGAAATAAACCCATTCGAAGACAATATAAAATTTACGATATTTGAGTGGAGTAAAATTTTCTCTTCCAATCAATAAAGTAAACAAGGTGTTCTTGGACAATTGGAGAAAAGGGTTTTTGTAGGATACACGATAAATTCAAGTCGAAAACGTCGTTTACAAAAGCTTGAAACGGAGAATCAGACAAAAAGGTCAAGATGTTCATCTTTGAAGGACATTTTGTTGATGAGAATAAAAATCTGCATCCATATGATTGTTGGAACAGATTTGAATTTATTCATGGCAGGAACTTTGCAAAATATCTTAGTTGCCATCTGTTTCGGCCAAATCGCGTTTGATGCATAACAGGATTCGTCCTGTGTACGAAGTCAAACTTCTCCCGACAACCTCGTGAAATCATGCGCAAGGAATCGGGTTCTTTTGCACCCTTGTAGTTAAATAATGCCGAAGCAGGTCAATATTTAGATGGGTGACTGTCTATGAATGCCAACTGCCAATAGCAGGTGATGTTCATGTAGAGAAGTGGTTATCTTGTTAATCCTCCCTTGGAGGAGACCGTCGTCTACACAACGTTCAATATAGTCACCCCCCACACACACACTCTAAGCCCCCTTACTGGTCTGGATGCGAGCTACAAGAAATGTTCTGAATGTTTTGTGATGAGGAGGGGATGTCATTGTTTTACCTCCAACTGTTGAATGTTTACTGCGAAAATGCGTACTTTAATATTTTACAACTGGTATTCTACCAGAAATCGTCGACCAAAACTGCCACCGAAGGTTTCTCCAGTTTTTAAATGGTCTGGCTGGTTATGTATGTAGTGCACATTCAGGCGTATGGAGTAGAGTGTTGAAAATTTAAACATTAACTCCTTATTATATCTGGAAAAAAAGTTGGGTTTCATTTAGATTCCTCACCTAAATATTTTCTCCGGGTTGGGTTAGTTTGGAATGTAAAGCTATGCTAAATAGGTCCCTTAGTTAGTACGCGGTAGCATTCACACTTGTTGTTGTTGATTTGTTGGTTTGGGGGTTTGTTTGTTTTATTCTAAATTTAGACTTTTGTTGCTTATAATAACAAAAAGCGAGAGAAGTTACTTTTTCATTAATCACTCCCTTTTTCATTTTTTAATTGATCATCCCCAACATGGCATGATGACATTGGTCACTGGACAGTTTCCATTGAGTGTCTAACTAGGCCTGTTATTATTATCATTTTTTAAACGAAACGAAAACATTTCTACATAACAAACAGGATTGAAGATCGAAAGCACAGCTCTTTTTTTTTTTTGTTTTTAAATAATGTTTGTGAAACTTGATAAAGTTATCTTAAATTATGAGCCACAAATAGTCTAGTTTGTATTGTTTTGTTTTTTAGCAACTCAGAAATCGAAAGTAATAACGAACACGAAACAAAACCAAAGTCAAGTGTCTCGGAAAAGTCTTTTTTGAACAAGAGATAAAACATGATTTTTTAACAAAGCCATTTTTGGGAATTGGTGAATAATTTCCTCGAGAACAGATTTTCAGATCTTTTGGAACAAGGCTATTAGCTAATCTGGAAACCATAGTACTTGTTATCTCTATATGTGCTGTGTGTTGGCTTAGTCTTCCGGATATGAACATTTTTCTTTCTTGCTGATTCTCCAGACTAACGCTCTTCCCGACACCCCCCAAATTCTATCACAAGCAGACAAACGTTTGTTTTGTTTTTTCGTCTTCCCAACTAATTTTGATGTACGTAATTTGCTTCTTTTTATGTATTCATTTCCTCGTATGATCACATTTTGCAGTCTACGTCTATTCTCATTCTAATCATGATTTTTTACAAACATATACACGTGCGTTGATATATATATATATATATATATATATATATATATATATATATATATATATATATATATATGTATATATATGTATATATATATAATGTCCTTGCTTTGCGAACGAAGATTCGGGGGCGTTTTCTACGACTATTGCAGACTCTCAGGTGACCAGTGAAGCCGATGCAGGAGAAGCTGGCCTTTCACAGAGCGGTAGCTGAACCAAGCAACAGATGTAATGGATGATATGGACGTGTATATCCACGCAGTTTAGTATATATATATATATATATATATATATATATATATATATATTCGAAATTATATCTATCATTTTGACTAGAGAACGTACATAGAACTAACAAATACAGCAAAATGTAATTAAGATATGATATGATTCAGATATGATAATCGAGAAATTCTAACTTCCTTAATTAGTTCTTTCAGTATTTCGAATGTGAATGATGGAACTGACGCCACACTCCTTTGACCAGCAGTGAGTTAAGAACTCTGGGCGAACAGGTGGCCTCTTTTGGGAATCCTAAAAGAGGCCACTTGTTTTGTCACCTGTAAATTGACAAGCAGAAGCAAAAAGATGAGTGGGTTTAATGGCGTGAATCGTGGCCAAGGACACTTTCACTCCTACCTTATTGCACGTGAAAGAGTTCTTCGTCATCTGAACTGGTATTTAGTACACCTGTTGGTAATCATCCAGAATGTGGTGATAGAAATGAAGACACAAAAAATGAAGAAAAACAAAAATCCAGTAAAATGTGCGTGTGTCTGTATGTGCATGCGCGCATACATGTATGTATGTATGTGTGTGTACTTATACAAGAGGAAAAATAGAGATCGAGGTGAAAATCTGCTACGTAGAGAGCTAGAGATGGACACACACACACAAGCACATATATATATATATATATATATATATATATATATATATATATATATATATATATATATACATATATATGTATATATATATATATAGAGAGAGAGAGAGAGAATAATTGGGGAAACACATATATATATACATATATATATATATATATGTATATATATATATAGAGAGAGAGAAAGAATAATTGGAGAAACACACACATATATATATATATATATACATATATATATATACATATATATATATACATATATATATATATATATATATATAGATAGATAGATAGAGAGAGAGAGACAGAGACATAGAGAGAGAGAGAGAGAGAGAGAATTATTGGGGAAAGATAGAAAGAGAAGAAAAAAGATTGTATTGGTTTTGTATCATTCTGATAAACCTGCAGTTATTAGGAGATATGAGAAAGTGTAGATTACCAATAAAAAACAATTGATGTTTTAACTTATCTTTTGGATTGTAGTGACCATTTTCCTTCTTTGATGATCAGAAGTCAAATGAGAGAAGTCGTTTTAACGAGCATATGAGACTGAAAGAGCAACTTCCAGTAGTTGATAAATACTGGCAGAAAAAAGATCTTAAATATTTTCCTTCAATCAAAAGTCATTTACTGGAACTGTTCAGAGCCAATCTGAGTTTCTTTTTGCCCATAAATACGAAGGCGCTCCAGGATTCAACCAGCAGTGACCATCACCACATGACATAACAGGTAATAATTATAACTGCTTTTTCACACAAGTCCCAGAGCTTCGAAGACTTTCTCTCTTGATACACCTTTCACTACTCTCACAAACCACTGCACCAAACAGTGCCAATAGTTCCCCTGTGGTTAGCTAACTTCCTTACACCATATCACTCTCACAATTGGCACCAACTTTCCGACTCTACTCACTGATACTAATATACGCTACTTCAAATGGCGAATCATCAATACGCACTCCGCTCAACAGCAATGTCTTCAAATGAGAACTCATCTATTCAATTATTGACTCCTCCTGTCGTATCCTTCTTCATTTCAGCACACTGAACAAGCAGAAAATATTTTGTTAGTGTAATTACTTCTTATGTAGTATTCTCATTTCTTTATCCTCAGCTCAGACTGACGCCACAAAACCAGAGAATCCCGGCAGACCTTATACTTTTTCCTCTCAATCAACTACAACCTGACAACCCGATAACCCGGTGACCTCAACACGGCTTCAACCAAATCAACCGAATCACCACCGAACAAAGAGTGAATTCAATGATGCTACAAACCGCCTCAACAGGTACCTAACAATACCTTCCCATCGCTATACCGCTACAGAGTTTGAGCAATACCGGTACAAAACATTGAAATATCAAATTAAACTATTTTCAACTTCTCGTTCCTCTGTCAGTCTTCTCTGATGAAATAAAGAAACATGTCTGCGTGACATCCCCCTGGTAGTGTAGTGAAAAGCACGCTGGTACCTCTGGATCTTCTATAAAGGGCACTTCGTACATGTAAAAAAAAATGTCGTACTTGCAAGGAAATCAGAAACACAAATTATTGGCTTGAAACTTTCAAGATTGAATGTATGATTTAACAAATTTAAGGTTGTCATTACGTATGGTTCGAAAATTTCTCTAAAAATAACATTTATCTCATTTGCATGAGGGTAAAGGAAAAATGTGAGGATTGGTGAAATCATTATTAATGAAAAGTGAAATCTTAAAACTAATGACCATGATTATCTTTAAAAGAAATTAGGAAATATACAAAATCATTCACATAATTATACATATACATGTGTATATATATATATATATATATATATATATATATATATATATATAATAAAAATTGCATTACATTGTATTGAAACTCTATTTGAAATGATTTCCTGTTATTAAACAGTGAATGTATC
>OY735199.1:28978702-29108702 GCA_963457665.1 Thysanoteuthis rhombus | reverse complement strand
TCACGCATCTTTTAGCTTTAGTACTTCTGGTTGAAATTGTCTTAAAAGCGTGGACATTTTTATGATGATATCCTTTTTACTTAGTGTTGCATGTTGTACAAGTAAACTGATTATTATGTTAGCTTTGTGACAATTAATACAGATAGAAAAACAGGAGCAGTTTTTCATAATTTTCATCATTCTGATGATGAACGGAGATTTTAACTTCATGAACATATCAAGCCCAGATTCATTCTTGAAATGATATTCCATTTGGCAGGTAAATGAAAAATATCTTGAAAGCATTTTGAATGAAACATTTTTTTTTTAACTTCCATTTTTGAATGCAGCCTTTCTAATGAGAATGAAATTAAACTGACATTTTGAAAATTCCATAAAGGGAAAAAGAAGTAAATACAAAGCAACAAGCAGATGCTCTTTTTTAGATTGATTCTCTTCAAGCACTTTTCAGATTTCCACAGACATTGAGATGTTTACAAGAGCAATACATTGAGGAGGCTGCTGATGCACTAAACCCACAAATAGTTTTTGTTGACCCTCCCACCAACCCTTCTGGTCCTCAAATGCCTTGGATCTTGTACCAAAAAACCTTTTGATAGACAAAACCTTTACCATTCCCAAATCATAAATGTCATCATCATTATCATCGTCAGTCTTTTAATGTCCGTCATTGGACATAGACCTTCCCCAGGATTTGCCACACTTCTCCATCATGGGCATCGTGGAGCCAGTATTTCTAAATTTGTCTAGTTCATTTCTCCATCTTGTATTCTGTCAGCCTTGGTTTTGCTTGTGATCTCTGAGGAACCATATTGTGAGTTGTGATGTCCATTGGTTGTCTGTCATTCTTTCAATATGGCCTGCCCATTGCCATTTGAGTTTCCTAATAGATTTTATGATATTTCAGACACCCGTTTTCTTCCTTATATACAGTGCTGTCTTGTGATCTCTCCATGTGAGGTTGAGTATGATTCTCTCATGTATGCGTTGCATACTTCTCAGTTTGTGAGTTTGTCTCTTGGTTTGTTTTCATGTCTCAGCTCCATAAATGACTATCAGGAGGATGCATTCTTTTTAGGATTATTGGAATCGACTTGTTTTTGAAGGTTGAGCTTACTCTGCTGAAGGCTTGCCATTGTTTGATGGATCATAAATGTACAAATGAATAAATGAATACAGTGAAGTATATGGTAAGAATTTTAATTTTAAAACTCAAATTCATTTCTTCTTGTGACGGATCCATGAATTATGGTAGAATTTTTTTTTCCAGACAAAGACATAAAAACATCTCAATCTGCTCTGAAATCTGCTGTGAGTATGCAAAAGTGTTTTTTCTCTCTTAAAAACTAACTTTATACTATTTTCTTGCAGTTATAACCAAAATTAAACTTCAAAGAGGATATTTAATTATGGCTATGCATTTTAAAAGAGGGGCAAAATAGTATGTGGTTGATGCCAGTGAAAAAAAATATCAAGGTAATCAACAGAAACCACAAATTTGACAAAACTACAGTGCAGTGTTTATTACCATTTTTTTTTCATCCTTCTAATGATATAATTTTCTTCCATTCTAATATTTCTGTTGCTTTCAGAAAGAGATTTTCTGGTCTGAGAAAAGTTGTAATAGAAAATAGCAAAAATATCAAGATCAAGGCAAATAGCAGCATGAAAATGTTGATAATGATTTATAATGCTTTATCTACTGAAAAATTAATTTGTTTACAGTACAGTGAATTGTGGAAAAAATCAACGTTCAAAACACTGCTTGATTAACCAGTTTGCAAGAGTAAACAAGTTTAAGATTTCAACCACGATAAGTTTTCAACCGAGTTTATATAGTCCACATACATAATTTTTTTTTAATTCTACAATCTTTTCTCCTTATCAATAACACAAATATTATTACGACGCGCTTATGAATTCCCAAACTTTTTACGTTTTGTTCACTCTTTTACATAGAGTGCTGCAAAACTACCCAAAATATTTCCTTTATGTTATTCAGGACTGAACTAACAAATTATAGAAACCACGAATGGAAAAGGGCAAATAGCAAGGGATAACTTAATCTGCGACTAGATTTACTTTTTTGAAAATGTTCTCTTTTGGTTGATTATGAAGTGTGGATGCTTCATTTGACGGAAAGAATTCTAGAAATCTTATGAATTTAAATTTTCACGCATCGGTTTATTAACTGCTTTCACCATTTTTTTCAAACACAAAATGCTCATCAGCTGATTCTGCATGTGATATGTTGAACTTTCAAGCCTATACTTATATGTCATTATGACATTTCAAAGGTGTCTTGTGCTTGGTTGATTCAATTTGCGGTTTTAAAAAATTCAAACACTTGAATACTGGTCTGAGCTTAGATGAATGTTCGAATACTGTATGAATAGATTATCTAATTTAATGATTTTTAGCGTTTAGGAATACAGAGGAAGCCAATTATAGCAATCATCTTGAGAAAGGGTCTCTTAGATAACAATACCGGCTGATAATAATAAGCTGAGGATATGAAAATTTAAACAATTTGAACTCTTTTTTAATGATTTTTCATTAATCTAAAAAAAAATAGGTATGAAATCCATTAATGCTGCATAAGTTTTTAATTGATTTTAAATGAAGTATTTAGGACCAACTGAAAATGATAATAACAACATTTTGATGCCATTATACAAGATTATGATAAATAATGACTTCTTCATATTCAGGATATACTTAGCTTGCCTAAAGTAAGAATATCAATTAGCTATGTTGTAAAGTGGTCTTTGTATGTTTATATGTTTACACAATACCTCCAAAAGTCTGGATTTCAGTGAAAATTTGTGAAATTCTTTCTGATAGAGAAATATTTCTCTGTTTTTTTTCTTCTTCCAATTATATTTATACATACGCTCATGATTGTCCATGTAATATCTGCGGAGGTATGGGAAATAGAATACTGGAAAAGTCATTGAATTTTAGAGCGTATCCATGTCAAATTACCTCCGCTATGTCGAAATTATATGTCCATATCACATAATCTGGAATTTCATATTCGTCCACACGATTTCTCCAAAAACACTGAATGGATTTCAAAGAAATTTTGTTGGGAGGCTGGGCTATAGGGGTAAGAAAAAGATGCTGGATATATATAGGCTCATGACTCTCCACATGATATCTCAAGAAGTTAACAAAGAATTTCTTTGGAATTCTGTGGAGCGATGGACAATTTGACTACAGAAGGACTGATTCAATTTTGGAGCTGATTCTTGCATAAAAACTTTCTCTACATTGTAGCTGTATGTTTGAAGAACATAATATCGGGAAAATTTCATGTTTGTCCACATACTATATCCAAGAGTTCTCTACGAATATCCGTGTTTTGTTGAAGAGTGGACAATGGGCTATGGAAAGAAACAGATTAAATCATCGGGTGGATCCATGCACAATTACTTCCCTTAAATCATTTCTAATTGAATAATCAACCATGAAGGCTCGAATAAAAACTTTCTTTACCTCATTTAGTTATAAGAGAAATTTAAACTAGAAATCAGCTGTATATCTCTGAATTTTTGAGATGAGGTATTATCATTATTTCTATTATTATTCAGACCATCCTCATCTTGGTTGTTTTTCATACTACGTTTCAGCCGTTGCACTCTACGGCCTTTGTCAGGTATCATCTGGTAGGTGTGCGGAAGTAGCATGGACACATAGCGTTCAATCCTAGTGTGAGACAATATAACAGTACTACTAATGCTAAGAGGGGAGTACGGTCAATATACCCCTGTCGGATAAATAAAGGGTTCGGTTCGTTACTTCCCCACACCTACCAGATGATACCTGACGAAGGCCGTAGAGTGCAAGGGCCGAAACGTTGTATGAAAAACAACCAAGATGAGGATGGTCTGAATATCAATAGAAATAGAAATTAGCAACCAAAACCATAAACGTCAACTTAATTTTTTCAAATTGAGAACCATGCACCATACACATGAAAGCATTATGCTGGGCCTCACATGGAGAGACCACAAGACAGCACAATACATCTGGAAGAAGACAGGATTCAGGGACATCATAGAATCCATTAAAAAGCTCAAATGACAGTGGGCTGGCCGTGTTGTAAAAATGGCTGACAACCAATGGACATAGCGACTCACAAAATGGATCCTCCAAGATCACATGTGAAACCGAGGCCGGCAGAATATTAAATGGAGAGACGAGCTAGACAAATTCAGAAAGTACTGGCTTCGCAATGCCCATGTTAGAGAAGTGTGGCAAATCCTTGGGAAGGTCTATATCTAACGACAGACATTAAAAAACTGATGATGATTATGACTGACTATGTGTATGTTGTGCACAAGCCACACCAATGGAGCTAAAGGGCTGAAAATTCAAACATTTACCTCTTATTATTCCTAAAAAATATTTTCTATTTAATCATTCCTCTCGAATCGTATTTTTTTTTTTTTGTAAGGGGTTCCGTTTGGACAATAAGTTATGCTAGGGGTCACTTAGTGTTCGGCAGTGTCTCAGCTTGTTTTTTTTTTTTTCAGACTATTTAGTGATCACTATCTAACAAGAGACAAGAGAAGTAGCCTATTCATTGATCAAATTTTTCATTAATCACCAACATTGTGGTAGCTGTTGATCAGACACCAAATGTTTGAGTATGAATTTTCAATCTAAATGAAAAACCACAGAAACCATTGGTTGACATTATTAACCTAATATCGAGATACAAATCAAGCAACTAACTAGACCTATTATTTTTTTTACATGAAAATTCGCAGGAGCTTAATTCATTTTTGCATCCAAAAATAAACGAGAAAACAATTTGCAAGCTGGAGAGAAACTACCATGAAGCAATCGACTGAATTGGTGGCTGTTCCTCGTCTCATTTTTTATTCAAAAAGCAAAATATTGAAAATGGCGTAATTTTGATTTTCTTTAATCCTCAGTGTTGGAGTTGCAGGATCTCATAACAGTTACCAATACAAAAATGGAATCAGCGAAAATTAAGTTTTGGCTGAGGCCATTCATATTCACTTCGCATTAATTCTTTTGGTAAAGGCATGGATTCACTTTCCAACGAAGCAATAGATGAATACCACAGCAATTGGTGCTCTTTAGCCCTGTAAGGCAGTCCATTTATGCATGGGGCTAGCAACTCCATCCCATGAAAAAACCTTGCCACCAAAACAGAAATGAAGCCCTATGCTCCACAAGGAGTTTACAGAGGCCAAAAAATAGCTTTCTAAAGTATGGCTTGAATCATAAATTTGTTATCTAAAATAATGTCTTGTTAATTACTCAATAGGTTGATCAGTAAGAATAACTGGATAAAAGGGGTGATCAACAAATGAGTTACTTTTCTTGTCCTTTTTGGGTTGCAATCACTAAAATGTACAAATTTTCAAAAAACTTGTATGAATGCTGCTGGCATAAACTAAGGGATTCATTTGGCATAAATTATCATTGTAAATTTGAATCCACCCAATTAAAATTTATTTGGAGATGGGGATGTTTAAGAAAAATGCTGAGAATGAATAACAAAAAAAAAGTTTGTTAGACTTATTGAATAAGAAATTCCCAAAAACCAATATGAAATGCTAAACAGTATCTAGATAGTTAGATAGATGCATAGATAGATAGATAGATAGATAGATAGATAGATAGATAGAAATATCAGAACACACAAATAAACTAAACCCAGCAAAAGTAAATAAACAGGTCTGTTGTGGGTAGTGGTGATCAAAAAATCATGACATGTAAAATAAACAATGGAGATGCAGAGTTATTTGCCAAATGATTTATTTTTTGATGATTAATTCAAGTTTTTAAAGCATAGAAGAGTCATGAAATCATTGTTGTTGAACTATGAATTGTTTTCATACTCTGATAATATGGCTTTATCAGAATGATAAGAAACTTTGTTGCCTAGATCAAATAACAAAATACAGTTCATTTGATTTATTAAATAAGAAAATTTCTTGGTCAAAGATATTGTGTAGTTTTTCTTCCAGATTGATGACTTTTGTAAAGATTTCTATTCTTTCTTGTTACATCCAGCAAGAGTGGATCTCTTTGATTCAGTTTTATTTTTCAATAACTGGATCATTTTGAGGCATTTCTAGTCTATGAAGAAATAAGAAGGGAAGACAAATGGATGAGAAAAATATACATAATAAAATGCTGGATTAAACTGACACACACTGTTAACAGAGGTGCTTAAATGATACTTGTATCCCTTAGAGTGGCAAATTATAATGCTTGCAACAAGGAATATTTCTTTGGCTGATTTAGAGAGCAAGATCGAGCCATAAAATCTGTGAAGCACTTCACAGTGAAAACAATTTATTTGAGTTTATTTGGTATCTTATGGTTAAAGTCAGAGTGACAAAAAGGATATAGAATTTAACCAGAAAGTAACCAGCCATCTGATATCAATAGTCTACCAAGGGTAGTAGTACCTTATTCACTTCAAAGTACCCTTTTTACTTTTTAAAAACAGTCAGTGAAATCCTTTTTTGAGAATCACCCTAAGCTGCTTTGATGCCTTCTCTTTAATCTCCTCAGTGGTCTGAATCTCTTAGGGAAAAGAGGTCTTAGAGAGCAAAATTTGGGTTAACAGACCTGGGTTATGTGATGTTTTTAAAGTAAAAACTAACACGAAATAGGAAGAATGATTCACTTGGTCATTGTAAATACGATAGTCATACATTACACAAGCTTAATCAGTGGTATATAACTGCCAACTAAGTAACCCCATGGGAGAGTATATGTTCATGTGTTTGTATTAAGGTCCCTTCTAATTGGTTGCAAAGTGATATTAAGGCCACACAACATGTTCTTGAGATATATAAAATTGCTGGATACTTTTCAGACACACAACATATAAACTTTCCCTTTATCTAAATAATCATTTTGAATCTTGGACATTAATTTATAAATACAGGATCAAGTTATGCAGTTATTTTTATATTATAACCTTTCAAATGCATTTGATTTATCAAAGGGTCGGTTATATTGAAATATTGTTGACCGAAACTGTCACCAATAATGTCAATGTAGGTTTCTTCAGTTTTACATTGGTCTGGCTGGCTATGTATGCATCATGCATGCAGGTCTCACCAATGGAGCAAAAGGGCTGAAAATCTAAACATATACTCTGATGTCTAGAAAATGAAGTTTTTTTTTTTTTTACTTGTCTACCCAAATGGGTTTTCAGTTCAGAGTTCAATTTCCAATGTAAGTTTATGCTGGATTGATCCCTGGTTTCTGCCCAGAAACATTCATGTTTCTTTTTTTGAAAATTCAGATTTTTTTAATGATCACTGCCCAACAAAAGCAAGAGAAATGATTAATTCATTGATCACCCTTCTTTCAAATTGATAAACCCCAACATAGCATGTGGTCAAGAGACGTTGATCACATGACAGTTTCTATTGAGTGACTATCCAGACCTCTTTTATCATCATCTTCCAAATATATTTGATTGATCAATAATAATTGAGCTTGTTAATAAGTCATGAGATGCTTTTCAGAGATTTATCTGATTATCAGAAGTAGAATTGCTATCATTTATCTTACAAAGCATTAACATCAATTTATACGCGAAAAATTTGGGAGAGTTCCCAGACCTCAAAATGGTGTGACAGTATTAGGCTGAGTCATTACCAGTCGGGATGATGAGAGGTACAAAAGATTGGGTTGCAGGAGAGAGGAGAAGAGGGTTCATGCTGCTTCTATAAAGCAAATCTTCATAAAAGAAGGTGGGTAGCTGTATATGATCTTTGAAACTATATAACATTCATAAAAGTATGTGTGCCAAATATCTTAAGGTGTATCTAATGGCTGGTTAAACTAGCATTTCAAAAATGTGTTGTTTCGTATGGTTGTGGATATACTTGATGCCTTCAACCTGCAAGTAGTAGTAATGGAGAAAGAGAGTACATCATTCCAAATCAGATTTGTTCCAGACTCTTCTCTGCCTATTCCTTCATGTAGAGACTTATACTTAAAAGCAATAATGGCCTGAATAAAATGTCACTGACCTTCAAGTTTAATTCCTCAGCTCATCTCAGATAAGCAGGAAAGTTGGATGATGCTTGTACCTTTGGCTAAGCGGACAAATCAACTAACTTATCCATCTTTCATCCTTCTAAACAAAAGACTGGCTCTCGAACTACGAACCATGCAATGTGCACAAGAGAGGATTATGCTTGACATTGCGTGGAGACACCAAGAGACAGCACAGTATATAAGAGAAAAAAAATAGAGATATCATAAAATCATTTACAAAACTTAAATGGGGAGCCAAAGTTGCAATAATGTCAGACAACCTCTGGACATCACAACTCACAATGCAGATCCCCAGAGATCATATTCAAAATTGTGGCTGGAAAAAAATATGATGGCATGATGAGTTTGACGTATTCTGGAGATACTGGTATCATGTCATTCATGATTGGGAGGTGTGGCAGTTCCTGGAGAAGGTTTGTGTCCAACAACGTTAGTCGATCAATAGAAACCATCACATAACCGTCTTTTGGTATATCATGCTAGAGACAATCAATTAAGAAAATAGAAAAATGTTGGGGTTAATCAATGAATAAGTTACTTCTCTTTCCTTTGGTTGGACAGTGATCTCTAAAAAAGTCTAAATTTTCAAAAAACAGGTGTAAATCAATTTAGCATAAACTTAGATTGCAAATTGATCCCCTCTAACAAAAACCTACAGATAGTAATTTTCAAAAATCAGAAGAAAATTTTTCCTAGGTATAATTAGCAAAATCTTTAGCATTCCAGCTCCATTGGGCCAGCATGTGCACACATATACGTAGCCAGCTAGCCAGCCAGTCAGTCAAACCAACTTAAAAACTGAAGAAACTTGTGTTGACAGTTTTGGTGACAGCTTTTGTGACAATTTTGTTTGACGGTTTCTAAAAATACTGGTAAAAATGTCCTTTGTCAGGAAAACAAAAGAAGATCTCTTCAATCTTATCACAAATAAGATTATCCTCTTTTATTGAGTGTATGGATTGGAAATGGAATCTTTAATCTTCTGGTTGGATTATGTCTTCTGAGATACTTTTGGTAACACTAATAGTATTTATCTTAAACCATCAAACAAAACTGTCTCCGGAACTGTCTCTTCAATTTTCAAGTTGGCCTGGCTGGCTATATATGTATACATCAGCGATGGAGCTAGAGGGCTGAAAATGTAAACATTTACTCTTCAGTTCGTGTAGAAATTACTTTATCTTTTTTTGTCTTTTCAATCCCATCTCCGAATAAGTTTTTTAGTGGAGGTTCAATTTACAACATACATTTATGCTAGATTGGTTTCTATTAGTTCCCCGCAGTGTTTTTTCTTCAAAAGGTAAGAGAAGTTACTTATTCATTGATCACACCTTTTTCCACTTTTCAATCGATCATCACCACATTTTGCCAAAAGACATTTATCACGTGATGGTTTCCCTATGAGTGACTAACAAGACCTGTTATCATGTATTCATGGCTTGCATCAGAGTCTATTAGCATCTATGAGTTCAATCAAGCACACATCCTCACCATCCAAATAGAAGATGTCAAACCAATAATGTCAGAGGTGATAATAAAGGTCTCTCACTTTAAAGAAAAATCAATAACTTGAGTTATTTTTATTAAGAATTTATTAGGTGAGCGAGAAAAAGTATGATCAGAATGAACATGTTAGTCATAAACAATTAGTAAAATCTCGGCTCACCATTAGACTGATTTCTTCCTCTGGAATATGATATAAAATTGTACATAAAACAAGGCTGGCTAGTCACTTGAATAGAAAAATGACCAATGGCTTTTGGCAACATGGCAGGTGATAAATTGAAAAATTTGGAAGAAGAGGAGATCAAGAATGAGTTACTTCTCTTGACTTTCAGTAGATGGGGATCACTGAAGAGACCAAATTTGAAAAAAAAACAGGAGACGCAAACTAGGGACCAATTTAGCACAAATTTACATTGCAAATTCAACTCCCCTTAAAGGCCATTTAGGGGGTAAATTTCAAAGTATAAAAAAATAATTTTTCTTTCTAAACATAAAAAAGTGTAAATGTTGGAAAGTTCAGCTTTCTAGATCAATCATGGTCACCAATACACATGATACATAAATATATACATACATAGTCAGCCAGCTGGACTGAGTTGAAAACTAAAGAAACCTATGTTGATAGTCTTGGTTGGCAGTTTCTTATAATGATATTAGACAAAATTTATGATAATTCACAAGATCTCATTCATCTATCACATGAAGTATTGTAAACCATTATAATTAATTTTTATCACTATTTAACTTCATCTTGGATTTTCGTTGCTTTTTATCACAAGTAAATCATGCCTAGGAATGTAACTGGAGATTTGGGAGCCCAGCTCCTCCATCATTTGATGTAGTCGTCTGCAACCTGGGTGCTGCAGACCCTAGAGTGTCCACAAAGCTATTCCATGGACAGACCTTTCGAAAGGCTGGGCTTGTTGAGTGAGGGATCTTTTCAAAAGCAATTATGTAACTAGAGATTTGAGGACCTGGTTCCTTGAGGAGCCCCAATCAACATTTGGTGAGAATTGTTATTGAGTAATGTTAGCAGAAATACAGAGGAGTATTCATAAAAGAACAAGGGAGGATTTTATAGCCCCTCCTCGCAAACACACTCCCTCAGCTACCCACTATTTATCATCATTATCATCATCAACCTTTTTAGTGTCCATCATTGGATACAAACCTCCCATAGGATTTGCCACACCTCACTATTTTAGGCATCATGGAGCCAGTACTTTCAGAATGTATTTAGTTTGTCCCTCCACCTTATAGTTTGTTTTGCATGCAATCTCTGGGGATTTATGTTGTGGGCTGTGATGATCGGTTGTCTGACATCCTTGCAACATGACCAGCATATTGCTATTTAAGTTTTCTAATGGACAATATGATATCTTGGACACCTGTTTTTTTTCTCTGATATTTTGTGCTATCTTATGATATCTCCATGTTGATTTCTCCCTTGAGCATATTGCATGGTTCTCAGTTTAAGTGTCAGTCTTTTGGTTAGGTTCCATGTTTCAGCTCCATAGGTGACTATCAGGAGGATGCATTGGTTGTATATCTCTAGTGGGATTTTTTTTGTTCTTGAAAGTTGAGTTTGCTCTGCCATAAGCTTGCCAACCTAATGTGATTCTTCACTTGTTTTCTTCTATGGGGATTTCATAGGTATTCATTATTGTAGGTAGATGTAGTTGTCTACTTTCTCCAATTCTGCATCTGTGACTTTGATTGTTGTGTCTTTGTCTTCAACATATTCAATGTAAATGACATTTATTTTACTGAAGACTAACTTTCTTGCTTTCTTCCTTCAGTATCCAGCATCATAAAGAGTTCATGAAGGTTCTCAACAAAAAGGACGATGTCATTTACTAATGTGAGGTTGCTTAGGTAATTGCCATCTGATCTGATTCCTTCTTTTTCCCAGGTTCCGGAAGATCATCTCGAGGCAAGCTGAGAAGTTTTTGGATGTGCTGGTATCTCCTTGTTTTATCCCTTTTTTGAGCTGGAAAGGGTCCGAGTCTTCCTGTAGCTAGATGAAGGAACTGCTGCATTGGTAGATATATAGCAATACTCTGACATAGACTGGGTGAACATCTTGTTGAATGATGGCATCAATAATCTTGGGGATTTCCACTGAGTTGAAGTCAACAAATATATAGCGAGTGGCATTTTATATTCTGCTGCTTTCTTGTTTACTTGATTTACCAAATGGAGATGGTTAGTGATTGAGTTGCTTCTTCTGAAGCCAGCTTGTTTCCATGGTTGTTTTCATCTAGTGCTTTGCTGATCGGTTGATTACTTCAGTAAAAAGTTTGTAGATGCAGTTGAGTAGGCTTATTGTTGTTGAAATCTCTTGGGTTCCTTTTTTTATATAAAAGCATAATGATTGTGGCATTTCAATCTTCTGGAACTTCACTTTACTTTGAGGATTAAGATGAATAGGGTGGCTAACTCTCTGGTAATGAGTTTGCCAGCTTTTTTGAATAGGTTGAGGGTGATGTTATCTGATTGATGACTGCTGTCATGTATCTTCTTTAATCTTCTCTTTGTTTCTTTTGGATGGTTTCATTTACTTTGGTTGCTTCAATTTTTTCTCTTGTTGTTGGTGATTAGAGATTCCGGCATTTCTTATGAGATACTTGGTCTCTTCTTATGGTTCATTTGGCTCTTTGGTTTGAAGATATTGGAGATTACGATTAGAAAAGTTGTTATTTTATTGTTAAACTTGTCTATGTCGGTGTCATTCTCCTCTGGTTTGGTAAAGAGTTTGTATCTGTTTTCCAGTTCAAGCTTGAAAGGCCGGGTAATTTTTTCTTGGTAATATTTTTTGGTGCACTTTGGAACATTTTCCTACATTCTTTGTTGTGGTTAATTTGGATTTTACATCTTACCATTCTATGATCGCTCCCTACATGAACTTGATTCAGGATCCAAATATCTCTGATGGTGTCGCTCATGTCTGCCAGAATGTTGTCAATTTCATTCTTGGTTTCATGACTGAGGCTCTTCCGAGTCCATTTTCTTTTGTTTTTTTTGTTGAAAAAGTCTTCATGATTTTGAATCTGTTCTCTGTTGCAGAATAAGCTCCAGGTTGCCATGTTTGCTTTTATGTCTATACTAGTCGTATCATTAATCATCAGATGAAGAATTGTAAACCGTTATTATAAATTTCTGACAACTGTTTCCCATTTAAACTTTTCAGTTACCTTATATCACACCATGACTTATGATAAAAAGCAACGGAAAAGTAACGGACCAAGGAAAATAATAATTGATGATAATAATAATAATAGTTGATTGTTTCTCTATTTGCAGAATCTATCAGTACACAATTAGGTGGGTAATATTCTATGCTATCTTATTGAAGTATCTGTTTGTCAGCATGATGGTTAATTACTTGAAAAAAAAAAGAATGAGTTAATTGACTTCAAAGTCTGGCAAAGTCTGACCATAGCATTGTGATCAATTGAACTTTTCTATGCTTAGTTTCATTAGAAATTATCTTGTCTATGATCTTGTCACTGGCTCCATTCTGTTATAGAAGATATTAGATGGGGACATGGGTGCTATGTGCCAAAATAATTACTAGACCAAAGCAACAGCAGCAAATTGACTTTGATATCCATTGTCAGGAATGACCCTCCAAAGTGCTACTGGCTTCACAATTACACACACACACACACACACACACACACAAATATATACAGACAAACATATGCAGGCTTATTCTAGTAAAAGGCCTCAAGTGTTGAGTGCACAATGAGGATTAAACTCACAATACATTATAAATAGGATGCTTGACAAGTTTGTTAGCCATCACCTCATAGCAAAATGACTCAACATATATACATACGCAAATACATACATATATATATGTATACATGTATATATATTGTGCGTATACATAGATATATACAAACATATATAAAAACATACACACACACACATACACTCATACACATAAAAAAATTGGTGTATGTTTTCAAAAATGTTATATTAATGTTCATAACTACTTCTGGACATTTTTCACTCCCTAACACGTATTATGTATGTGTGTGTGTGTATATATATATATATATATATATATATATGAAATACAAATTATGTATATATATATGTCTCTCTCTCTCTCTCTCTCTCTCTCTCTATATATATATATATATATATATATATATATATATATATATATATATGTATATATATATGTCTATGTCTATATATATATACATGGAGAGAGAGAGACATACATAAAAGTGTGTGCGTGTGGGTGTGTGTGTGTACGTAACTGCTACCACCTAATAAAACGATCTGAAGATAGCACAGGGACTCTACTATCAGCAAGGAGAAAAAAAAGATGGGTTTTCCAGCTGGATGTTTGAAAGAATGTTGGTAAGAGAGGAAGACTGTTGGTGTTGGTAGGAAGAGAAAGAGATGGAAACAGAAAGTGTGGAAGCATAAAGCAGGCATGTATGCAGCAATTTGATTTGTTTATTTACTCTATTCAATTTATTTTTTTGTATGTATATATGTATTATGAACAAAGCATTGAAAATGTTGTATTGATCTTCCATTCTCGATGGTTGTTTCCAATAAAACTGAGAAATCACCACTGGTTCAGCTATTGTTGTTCCTGATTAATAATGAAATTTCCATGCTTCATTGAGATTTGAACCTGGAAACTCTGAAGTACAGACAGACCCGTGCTGATATTCTTGAGATTTTCCACATCATCTCAAGACATCATAATCTTAGCAAATCCACACATTGCACAGTATGCCCAAACAAGTCTCCACTACAACTCAAACTTAATAAATGAATACGGTGACTTAGCCGCAAGCTACAGTAGATAGATAGATGGATAAGGAGAGTGACAGAAAAAAAGAGAGTGAAAATGTAGACAAATTGATAAGTTTGCAGTCTACGTTTTAGTCTAATTTCCTGATCAATTCTGTTTCATGCTTATACCGTGAAAACTTCATATCAGAATTCAGCTAATAACTGTGTATAACTAAAAACTTATTGATCTATCCTAATATTCGTATGAATATAAGCTTTTCCTGAGGGAATGAAAGCCTCTAGGGTTTTATACTAAAATAATCCTGATGACTATTATAGATTCACTTGGAACATAATTGTCATAAAATGCTCCTCGAAATAAGTTATAACCATCTAAATACCTATTTAGCAGACATTGGTTCATAAAGATGTAAAAGATTTCCATTATATAAAAGTTGAATCGTAAGAAATTTAATGAAGTGTTTCGAAAGGAAAATATTCTGACTTAACCCTTTGAACACTGGCCCTCTCAAGTGTGTGGCACGCTCACACTGACACCCAGGTGCTCTATCATGAAGTTCTCTGTTTGATCAATATCTCCAAGTCAGGTTGCAGACAGAACACTACGCTTCCAGGAGCATGAAAGCTCACATGGATAGACAAATATAATGTCTCTTGCGTCTGATGTTACCAGATCAGATAAGAGTCAATGGGTCATGATTACTCGGTTATCAATGTTTGTAAACAAAACACACGTGTCACTGACCACCAGAGTGACTACTTGTCTTGATGAACCTTCAAAAAGTGGCCATTAAAGCTTGTTCAAAGAGTTAACATGAAGATTGAAATAACTGGAGAGGGAGATAGATTTTTGCGTATCTTTATCCTTCAACTCAGATTAGAAGTTACAATGTAATTGGATTTGTGCTCCAAATTGATGTTCTGTCAAAATGCAGATGCTAACGATGCCTTATGTTCAGCAAAAGTGGAATATCAATTATCCAAGAAATAAAACTGTGCACATTAAAAGAATAATACTTTGTTGGTGCCAAAATTCTTCCGACATAATTTTGGCTACAAACTTGAGGAAAGAGCCCATCTGCTCAATTTCCTATCTTGGCTAACACGATTCACTGGACTTTGGCAGTCTAGGTCCTTCCGTAGTAAATATTTGATACTTTGCTTCTTCTCAAAAAAATATGGTAATGGGCAGAATGGAGAATTGATTAATGTCAGGAGGAAAATTTATCAACAACAATTTATCTTCTTTTTGCAGACATTCAAGCAAGATATAAATCTGGGCGAAGAGACTACCAGTTCTTTTTTTGCAATAATGTCTTTATCCTTTTCTTTGTAAAATACATACGTATATTCATGTATACATACATACAACAATGCACACATACATACATATTTGTGCTCGTGTATCCTTACAGACACATGAACATGCACACAAAGTCATGCACACACAAATAAGCACATACACACACACACACACACACACATATATATAAATATATCAAGATAATGGTATAGGGCTTCCAGATGATTAATTTGTATAACTGTTTCTTGATATTTTTGTCTTTGTAATGTACATACATTCATGCATACACACACCTGTTTGTGCATTTATACTCACATGCATGCATACATACATGTATACATATATATTAATTTATATATACATACACATTTATGGTGAAATAATGGATTCTCTATAGAAACACTTTTATGTTTCTGCCATTTGAGCTTTTCCAGGCAATATATATATATATATATATATATATATATATATATATATATATATATATATATATATATATGTACATATACATACATATATCTGAATCACAAACTGTGTTCTATTACATAGAAACTTATTTGAAATGATCTCCTGTCATTAAATGCTTAATAAATCAGTTTATTTAGACACTGTACAATAGAATAGACAAATAAAGAAAATGGGGTTACTGCTGGGATTGAACCCGCCAATGATCGGATATCATTTCAAATAAATTTCTACATAACATAACCCAATTTTAGATTCATTTTGTTGGACCAAATATGTCTATTTCTTAAATACATAACTGTCATGTTGAAAGAGACAATTAGACTGAGAGTAAATGAGATAAGAATTTTGGTTGAAAGCAGTTATATGGTCTCTGCATTACCAGCAATAGTTAAGCTCAATAGCAAGAGCATCACTAATTGAAGCAGCAACCCTATTTGCGGCAGGTTTGATTCTTAGAGCAGCCCCATTTTCTTTAATTATTTATTCAATTTGTGTCATCTAAATTGAGTGATATATAAACTGTGTAATAATGGGAGATCATTTCAAATAAGGTTTTATAAAATATGACGCAGTTTGTGATTCATTCGGACCAAATATGTCCATTTATTGAATATAGATCTCTTTATATATATATATATATATATATATATATATATATATATATATATATATATATATATATACACATATGTATATACATATATATATATATACATATAGTACATATTGAATAAATAAAGTTTGCAATATAGCACAATATAATGTAATATAGAGAAATGTCTGATATACTCTGAGAGTTAAGTTGTTTTTTTATTATTATATACATATATATTATTATATATATGTATACATATATATACATTAAATTATCTTGCGTTGTTACATGGTTAACACATTACTTTTACTTTGTCTAGGCTTAGAAATATATGAATATATATACATACACATATATACATATCTGCACACATACACTCACACACACACACACACACACATATATATATATATATATATATATATATATATATATATATATATATGTATATATATATATATATGCACATATTTTAGTTAGTTTGATTTTTTTAGTTCCCTGCATGCCTCAGTTCCAAATAGATTTTTACTTGGGCTTCTTTTTTTCTCTGATCCAACACAAGTTCCCATGTCTTTGTTGGCCACACTAACTGTTATGACGAGAAAATGTACGAAGGGCAAAGTTTTTTTTTGACAAAATTGCCCTGCTCCTCCCTTCAACATGTTCAACATCCAAACAAGAAGATATTTTATTTTGTGTTGGAAAATCGTTGCCTTTCCTTTCTACCTCTCTCCTTTCAATCGGCATTTCCAACTACAGCACACCATTTCATAATATGCAAGTCTTGTACTTCGTTATGTCAAAGAAAAGAGACCAGTTAAATTTTACAAATTTGAAAAGCATGTCATCCACAATGAATAGGCTTAAAACAATGTTTTTCATCATTTCAAGCCTAGTCTCGCATTCGGATTATTAATCAATTCACTTTTCCTTTTTCCCTACCGGGTTTCTTCAAGAAATAAGGCACATAACGATAATCCACTAAATGTCACTGTCTTCATTCCAAGAGTCGTTCTGAATAATAATTTTGTTCTTTTTGGAGCTCTTGTTGTTGCCACAATGTTGTCAACAACTCACTCCACAGCCTTTCTCAAGAGTAAAATCTCGGTGGAAAGAAGCGGACATTACCTTTCTCTCAATAGAGCAAACCTGAAGAGATAATGATGGCCAACTAAAGAATGTGGTGAATGCACTCGTCAATACAATCGATTAGACCAAACCTCACAACAATGTTTAACACAGGCAATTCCATATTTTATACATGGGGTTGCTTTCCAATCCTTTCTCACCTAAGCATAGAAATCCACAGTGGCTCAACATACATTTGTCTGTGAGGTTAATGTAGGCAGCTGCTTCCAGTTTTCTCACCTTCTAGTGATGCACTCTATCGATTATTTGGACCTCATCCTAGAGAGTGTAATGTGATCCCCCTCTCTCCAGAGAAAGTAGTAAGCAGGTTACAAAAAGTGTTTGTGATACTGAAAACTTCCTGATGTAATGTCAGTAAATATTTCGGATTCATTTAGTTATTCCACTCAAATCTGTTAGGCTTAGTGTAGCTATATATTTGGAGTCTCTGAATCGTCATCCTATTCCCACTTCTGGATGTAGTAGGTGGTTGTTCCTTTGAGAGGAATTGCATATATACATCAACTTTTCGTTCAGATCCTCAGAATCACTGCTTGTGACCTTTTCCTGATTTCTCGGCTCAACCTCATAGCTTCAAGTAAAATACAGGTATAACATTCAAGGGTTGCTTTAATATAAATATTCATTTTATCATGCCGTTCAGATTACAGTACCTGTTTAAAGTTGCTGATCATGGGTTACTGAGGCACATCAATGTGAAGCACATGAGGCCTAGGATTCGTCCGATCACCCTAAAAAATAACTCAGCCCAGTCTTGAGGGAGCAGCACACGCTGGGGCAGTACCGTCCCATCACACTAAAAAGGATGGGTTGGGCTTCCTCTGATGCCTTTGCAACACTAGTTGCAGGGATTGGAGCTATTTTTCAAGCTTTCTGTGACCGCAACTCTAAATCAAAAATGACCTTGAGTTACATCTTGCTCTCGTGGGGAAGCAAATCAATACACTTACGCCAGTCATTTAATCATTATTGTTTTGGTCAGAATTCATCATGCTTGTTTGTTTTTTTTATGTATGTTTTGCTGTACATCCATCGTCTTTCCTCAGGTGTCAGTTGTAAAAGATACCCATGGAAGGTTGGAGGGTGTAAGACCTAAACACTGAGGAGGAAAAAAACAATCAAAAATACAAAGATGAGGAATCAGTCGAATTCTATTTTTCTATTTTCAGATCTTAAATGAATGATTTTCTGGTAATCAATGGTTTGGGTCCCTTTTTTTAATAAAAAAAAAAACATGAGAAAACATTGGAATATCTCACAGCTCTTACTAATTCACCAATTCCCATAGATGGCATCATGAGTGGAGCCATTTCTAAATTGTTTTTAATGTGTTGGTTGTTACTGCTCCATAGAGTCTGCAAAATTCCAAGCCTAAATTACTTAAATTTACTTCTAGTAATGACTTCCAAGCAAAGTGCAGGTGTCAGTGTTGGTGTGAAGTGCAGACACAAGTCTAAATCAATGCAAAAAAAAATTAATTAAGATGTGTTGACAAAACTCAACTGCAATGTTTTGGTACAGAAGCTAGGTGAGAAGAATACTATTGGCTCATCAAACTGGATATCCTATTTGTATTAGTTTAAACAATATACTTATGTCTAGTTCATTTATATCAATAAACTGTATCATTAATATCAATGTATTGCATTCAAACATTCAATTAATATGTAATGTAGAGTAGTATTGAATTTAAAGTTGTTTGGGTTAACAGTTTTAAGAAATCTAATCAAAATGAATACAATATAAAAGATTATAGATCTTTTTCCAGTTTCTATGGATTATCTCCTTTGACCTACGATTTTTGATATGATCTAGATATTGGTGCAAAATATCCGAATTGGCAACACTAAAGAGAAGTGACCAGAATACGTTGAAGCCATAGTTTCATATGATGGATGGAAATTAATTTACATCATGATTATGGCAGGCTGCTTCACACACCATAAAGTTCAGCCTCTTGTACACATCCACCCATTGAATGGGATTTTTTAGAATTAAAGTTTTAACACTCCTAATGCTCTAAAGATACGGGATGTGCATATCAAGTGGGTCGCAAGTGTATTGTTGAATCATTATTACCTGACCTCTGCTGGTCCAGTGAAATGGATAATTCGGTACGGTTCTGGAACCAAGGGTGTTGTAAAATTGGTTGTGTACCTGAATTTACAATTGATTCCTTTCAATAATTTGTCTTTTATTTTTGCTAGTATCAAGATTGTAGAAATAATTTATCTCAGCACCAAATGTAATTTAAACAAGTTTGTTGTTGAAGGTTCAGTCAGTTGGACAGTGACCTTCTGTCATATTGGTAGAGTATGTGACCATTTATCCAGCTTCCTTAAAGAAACAGGATAACCAGAAAACCAGCAATATTTAATGACATTTTGGCTTGGTTGAATTGTTTTCAAATGAAGTTTAGTGGATGAATATTGATTACAAAGACCTTGATTTTGGAGTGCACTAATTTGTGGTATAAACGGTTTCATTCTTCACTATAAATTTTCTTTGTTTGCTTATCAAGTATATTCTGTATTTTTTTGAATTTAGATTTAAAGTGGATCAATAAGATCTTACAAAATGCATTAAAAATGTATTCATTTGTATCTGTAAAATAAAATTTTGTTTTTTATTTCTCATTTTATATTTTATATTCAAAGTAGATATTAAGCCTTGCTCCAGAAATCTGGAGAATCCAGATATCAGTGTCACCTCCAGTCCTAAAGATGCTGGATAAATGGTCTGGTACTGTTGTAGTAGTATTAGAAAAAAATACAAATCACTTATATATGATCGATAGCAGCCCTCTCTTTATTTTGGCTTAGAATGGAGAAAGAAAAGTTTAATAAGAGGGGCAATCAAAATTGTCTTTCTCAAACAAAGATTTTCTTATTTTCAAACATTTAATCACTTCCAACTGTATGAGTTGCAATGCTTGTCCCCTACTATTACTGATGGCATGCTGAGTACTCAAAGAATTAGGAAAAGAAATCTCAAATACAATGTTAATGTAAATATTTACTGGTCAGTTTGTTTTTTTTACGCTATCCTGGCCAAATCTATATCAGCACCTTTTGACATGTTCTCAGTGGGTCATGTCATTCTGCAATGTCTCATATCCTTTTATCATTCCATGTTAGTGAATAACTGAGACATGTCATTGATCATGCCAGTCATAAACATCTTCATTCAAGCCACGTTGTGTAATACATTGCACTAGCAAAAGGAATATATAGACAAGTTTTCTGTTTTCAAAAGGTCCCCAATTGCTCTCCTTCAGATTCAATTTCACCAGATAGTTAAAATATGAGAGTAAACATCAAGTTAAATTGAGCCAGAGGATTCCAAAAGTTGTTTAGTCTATTGATCTCATTGCCTTTGTTTTTACTTCAACATTTCAGCTGAAACTTTCTCCAGCCTTCATCTGGTGTACAATTCATTTGACATATCTGATTGCTGGGTAAGGCTGGGGAATTATTTGGCCAGAATGATGTTGTAATAACAAAAATGAAAAACAATGAGATCAATAGCCTGAAAAAAAATCTTCAAATGATAATGACTCACCACAAAATTACAGCTAATATCTTTACACAAAGTATATTATATATAAATGTGAAAGATTCTTTCTTATTCCTAGGCCCAAATTTTCTGTTCATGAGTTTTTAGGCCTTTTGTTTCAAGTGAAAATTCGATTTCCAAATGAACAAATCAAAAAATTCATATAGCTGGAAGATTCTTTGAAAATGAAAATCTGACATATGAAATAAGGTAAAAAGATTACCTGAAATAAAAGACTGTTTTTACGTATTTTTTTCTCTGATTCTCCCATTATTTGCACAGCTGTTTTTTTCTCTTTTAAAAAATAGACTAGTTTGTTTTTTTCGGTCATAAAAAATTAGTAAATGTTTATTTAAATTCATTTAGATTCTTTTTCTTAAAGCAGCAAGTGATTCGCTTACTATACAAAATAAAAAATTAAAAAAAACTAATGATGAGAGAAAAAAAAAAAAACAGGATTTGATTTTTAAATTTCTAGTCACTCCGAAATGCAATGTTTGTTTTTTTATTGTCTTAGTCTACTATTTTTTAATCTTTTTAACAAAGTTTCCTGTTTTTTTTATAACTCTGTGTTCAAGCAGCAAATGAATAAAGAGAAGAGAAAATGACTTACCATGTCGTTTGTTGTCAGGAGGTTTGTCTGCAAAACAGGAAAAAATATAAAATATAGATGTAAAATTTGAATAAATTTCAATGCAAAGAATAAATGTCTAAATTTGATATCTGTGCTCAAAAGAAGAAGCATAGCTGAGGGGCAGGGAGAGGTATCTGCCCCCGCCCCGGTGTGTGGGGGGAGGCTTTGAGCGCTTTATAAATCACCTATTGTATTTCTTGTAACAAATCTCCCTAAGTGTTGGAGACGTCCCTCAAGGGGATTAGCCCTTAACTCTCTGATCCTCCGAATCTCTAGCTACACCTCAGCTCAAAAGCAGTTTCAGAAGTGGTTGAATACACCATGCTGTATTCTCAGATTTACACGCTTGTTTCTTCACAAGACCATTTTGACTAAACTCCTCCGCGGCATCAAGCATTTAAAGTCTTTCTCGTGGTCTTCCAGTTTTTACACTTTTGAGCATCATGATATCAAAACATTCTGAGCTTGTCCAACTTATCATACCATCTTAGTTTTTTACCGACAACAATTTCACTTATGATCTTGAGGGATCTATGCTATGTTTGGCTATGTGTAGCATCTGTTTGATATCCTTGCTATATGGCCAACCTATCGCCATTTAAGTTTGCTTATGGCTTTCAAGATATTTCTGACACCAATTTTTCTCTATAATATTGCCATCTTTCCATGTTATGTTTAGCATAATTTTTTTTCTATGATAGTATTTTTGTTTTAACTTGAGAGTCAGTTTCTTGGTTGAATTCTATATTGCCTTAAACTAGGAGACACATTCCTGGTGATAAATATCACTTCTACGTCAATGTATGCTAGAGGCTTCTCTCCTCAGTGATTGTTTATTCTTTAAGACTCCTTGTAGAGCATAGGGCCACAACCAATCCACTGTAGTTTCAGTAGGGTATTTTTTTACTGGAGAGGAGGTGAGTTGCTAGCTACGTGCTTAACCCTCCTTCTTTACCCAGGTTTAAAACCATCTATGTTGACTGCCAAATTTTGGGCTTTTCTTTGTAACCTCATTTTAGATGGACAACCTTACAGGGCTGGAGGGCTCAAACTGCCCTGCTATTCACATGCAGCTGGTGGGGGGCAAAATGGATTCATGCTTTTTCCAAAGGCATAGTATGGAGTGAATGTAAGCAGCTTCTGCCAAACTCAATCTGCTAATTTTGTTTTCTGTATCAGAAACTGCTACACCTCTCTATGTCTCTCTCATCTCAATAATCTATTTAAAAAAATGATTGCAAAAAAAAGATATGTCAGATGTATAAAATCAAACTTGTTAAACAAAAATGTACACACACAAACATACATACACCAATAAATTAATAAAAAGCAATGGTAGACTTGCCATCACAGTCAATAATGGTACAACCATAGCATCAAAATTTTAAGTCATGTGAAAGAATTCCCAAAATCAAAGGAATATTTTTTCGAAAAGGGACAGTGAAGTCCTAACGCCAATTTTTAAATCTGTAGAAACAATAATATGGCCAGGAGCACAAAAACACATGAACACACGCACATATGAGAAAGGATAGAACCCTTTGACACCTTTGGTGGCTATGTTCATTCAATAGATAAAGAGTAACTAAGATAGAATGATGGTTGGATAGATAGATAGATAGATAGATAGATAGCTATGAACCAACTGGAATAGACAGATAAAAACCTTTAAATTTATTGACAAAAATAAACAGATATGAAAAAGCAACAATAGTAGATAGATAGATAGATAGATAGATAGATAGATAGATGGATAGGTATGAACAGACTGAGATAGCTGTCTAGTTAAATGGCCAGAGAAACAAATTTAAGTTTCACAGAAAATTAGACTCAAAAGATGTGTAAGCCCCAAATGCTTAACCAATGCATCCTCCTGATAGTCCCCAACAGAGCTGAAATGTGGAATCCAACCAAAAGACTGACCCTCAAACCATGTGATTTGTACATGAAATAATCATGCTCAACATCAGATGGAGAGATCACAAAACAGCGTAATATATTACGGAAAAACAGGAGTTGGAGATATCAAAGAAAATTATCAATAGAAAACTCGAATGGCAATGGGCTGATCATAATGTAAGAATAGCAGACAACTGGATACCATGACTCAGAATGAGTGGCTGAATATAAAATGGTGAGATAAACTGGACGAGTTAAGAAAGTATTGGCTCCGCGACGTCTATGATAGAGAGGTCTAATGAATCCAGGGGAAACTCTATGTCCAATGACCGACAATAAAAGACTGATGATGATAGTTCACTTCTAACCAGGCAACCAGACACCTCAAGCAGAAAGGGTGACTGTGTGTATTTTATCAAAGTCACCCTAGAAAACACTATGTCCATGGCTTCTGGCGGAAGATAAATTTGGTCTGGGAAATCTGATGAATGCTGTTTATTGATTTTTGTGTCCACATTTATATCATCAACATGTATGTTTCCATTATATTAACAGAGAAATGATTATTTGCTCATGATGTATGGAAAAGTATATAAGATTATATTAGCTTTAATAACTACCGAGATATGGATAACATGATTTGCACAATCCAGAAACACCAGCATCTAGTAATGAGCATTACCTTATCTTTGCGACGACTAAATTTCTTTTGAAGTAGATGCAAGACTCGCAATAATCAGATTACAAAACAAACACTTGTTTTTAATGACGAAAACAAAGGGAAAACTTTTTTTAATCAATTAGGGTCATCACCATTATCATTGCCATAAACAAAATCAGCAGAAACATACTCGTTAATACTTTTAGAATGTATTTCAGTTTTCCATATTACTAATATGATTGGTAATCATCCTCATTCCTATAATTTCTCTTATCAATATAATTACAAGTGATTATTCACATTACTAATAACATTAACACAAGTGTTTTACTTGAACGTTCATTAGTCTTTACATGATCCCGGTGACGACTACTGTTACAATAATAGCAAAATGCCTATTAGCAACAATATTCTGGGCAGTGTCTGGTCACCTTGCAGATATATTAAATATTTTGCCAATGTCATTCTCATAGCTCGACCAATATTTTTGTGATACTGTTTTCACAACTCACTGTCAGAATTTTGACTTGTGTCCAAATTCTTTAAAGTGGCTTCGAACTTACACTCATATTTGTAAGATCAAATGTTGAAATTTCATCCTGCTTTAATTATTGTTTTTAAAATTGATTTTATTTGAAAAAAATGTTTTTTCAATATTTTTATAGTCTCAGTTTTTCTAAATTTATTTCCTTACACATTTTTTCCCTTTCCTTTAAACGATGAATCATTTTTAGAAATTATTTATATGTATGAATATATCAATATCAATCAAACTGCACACATATACACACAAACACCCTATTTATCTATCCATCTCTATATATATATATATTTATTTATGTATATACAAACACACAGATAAACATGTGCATATATCTGCATCCTTATGCTCTCTCTCTCTCTTTCTCTCTCTCTCTCTCTCTCTCTCTCTCTCTCTATATATATATATATATATATATATATATATATATATATATATATATATATATGCTCTTCCAACTCTGGAATGGAACATTTTGGTTGACGGGGAATTATGCGTAGGAGGGTATATTGCTTGATTCGGTCCTACTGACCGTCCAGTTCTACATAGCAGAGAAAAATATTTGCCTGTAGGTCTAAAGCAAAGTTTTCAATCCTACCTTGTGGTACTGAATGGTATGTTGGATAATCTGTAGTCACACTGAAGAATAGCAATACATCAAAGCAGCTGTCTATGGATGATGCAATTAATAATTATTATATATGTATATATACGATAATTAAATAATTGAGTCATCCACACACAGCTGTTTCGTTGTATTACAAACCTTCAGTGTGGCTATAGACTATCCAATATCCCTTCCAGTACTACAAGATAGGATCAAAACTTTCGCTTCATACCCGGAGGCTAGCATTTTACCTCTGCCCTATGCAAAACTAGACAGTCAGTAAGGTTGAATTTAAGCAATATATTTGCTCACGCACATATTCCCATCCACCAGTGTGCTCTATTCCTATGTTGGAAGAGCATTGCATAAGCTTACTTAAAGAGTGCTCAACCCTGAATAAAGGAACATTAATATATATATATATATATATATATATATATATATATATATATATATATATATATACAGATATATATATATATATATGTATGTATCTGATGTTTTCCAGCTAGGAAGTATATATGTATATTAAATGGACTGTAAGGGCTCAGTTCAAGATTATAGTTACATTGTAAATGCAACCTCCCCATGCTGAAACCCTTTAAAATTCTTTTAGCTCAAAACTTTTTTCTTTTGAAAATTGGCTTTACTTCGTGGAGTATGCGAGGCAAATTTGTGCCAAATTTGGTTGAACAGCCCAAATGTTCAAGGTGTAAGGGGGTTGGTCAACCCAGCCAGTTGTTTCATATAATAGCATATAAGTCTGTAAATATATATATATATATATATATATATATATATATATATATATATATATATATATATATATATATATATATATATATAAATATATATATATATATATATATATATATAATATATATATATATATATATATATATATATATATATATATATATATATATATATATATATATATATATATATATATATATATATATATATATATATATATATATAGCTTAAGAATAATATTCTTTTTCCCTTCAATCTACAAACTTATTCTCTCAGGATGGTCATTTTTTTTGTTCTAAGTGTGTTATCACCTCTGTAAATAGTTGTTTTTTGGGGGTTTTTTGTCCTTTATTGTTGGTTCTGTCTGTTTTCATTCCTTCTGATTTCATTGTGTAAGAAAAAAAAACAAAAAAACAATACAGTCGACCCCACCCTTCATAATTCACCAACCGTACTGAGTATCCTAACCAGTGAAATAAGATTGGTTCAGTTCTATTTAAGGAAGCACAAAAATACACTCTTTCAATTCTTTTTGGTACACTTTGTGTCTTAAAGGGGAAAGAAATTTTTTCAAGTCAGCATTTTATGGTTACTATATTAAGGTATCGGTGGGTTTGGTTTGAAAGGGTATATATTCATGTGTCTATTAATATGTTTTTATTCATATATACATATATACAAATATATAATGTAGGTACATCAATACCTTCTTAACCTGATAATGAAAACAGACTTTATTTTTTACATAACAAATTTATTTTTCAACCTTCTTCCTTGTCAATGCAACTGTTTCAGTGGTGACTTTTAATCACATATATTCATTTCTATTCATTGAAAATTTCAGATCAAAATTCTGCTTGTATTTAGACTAGGAATTATGCAGAGGATTTTGATTCGAACGTGTAAAACAGATGGTATCATCACAAACTCAGAAGTCCTCCAAAAAACTAAAAAGAATGAAATACTTTTGGACTTTGACATCTGGAACAACCAACCCATCCAAGCAAGAAGAACTCATTTGATCCTTGCTCACAAGGAACTGCTGCATTGCGGTTGTAGCTGTGTCAACAGACCATAAGGTGAAGGTGAAAGGAAGTGAAAAATTGGGGAAAGGGCCGTGCCTCATCTGTGGAAATTGTGGAACCCAGAGGTAAGAATCGTACCCATAATAGTTGGCACACTTGGAACCATGTTAGAAGACCGTAATATCAGCACTGAATGAATGTGAAATAAGTGAAAGAATTGATATTGTTCAAACCACAGAGCCTAATGGGGTCTGCAAGGATGCTGAGAAAGTTGCTGGTGATGTAAGGAGACTTGCTGTCGCTCAATCTCCATCAGTAGTTACCGGGCATCTGCTACGAACATGCAAATGCAGGAAAAAGAAGTAATTACATTAATTATAGCTAATAATGGTTTTAATCTATGTGCAATACTGAAATTAATGATAAGTATAATAGATTTCTATTCTTAGTTACAGCCATTGTTTGTTTTATTTTTAATGAAATATATTGACTTCCTAGACACACTCCAGTTCTTTATTTTATTTTATTTTCTTTGACTTCACTTCCAGATGCAAAGGGTAAACACAGACCAAACGTCTCCGATCATTAATCGATTGGGAAGAAAAGTCTAATAAAAATACTTTCTTGGACTTTTTGTAGTTGATGAGGATAGAAAGGGGGTTAATGTGGGTTGACTGGTGGGTTGGAGAGTAGGCGTTGGTTGGGCGTAGGACGAAAGAGACAAAAAAAAGGAAAAACAAACAAAAGAGAAATTTTAAACAAAACGAACACAGAAAAAAAAAGCTGCCTAAAACACATCCGAAAAAAAAAGGAACATTTTCAAATACAAATGGCTCTCAATTGATAATCACTGTTGAGCCAATCAGACACCTATTGATCTAAATGACCCTCAGAAGTAAATCAAAGCGAATTCTTATACTTTTTTTGTTTTTCTTTCCAATTTTGGTAAAATGAAAGAAAAATCCAAGGAAAGTCTGTTTGGCTAGCATTGCAATATATCTTGAACTTAATGGCTAAGCGGCTGACTGTAAGTAAAACTGAATTTTTTTAAATGGAATAATTTCAATAACGTCTTTTTTTTAAATCTCTATCTGTCTATCTATCTATCTATCTATCTATCTATCTGCCTATCTATCTATCTATCTAACTATCTAGCTATTCTGGTTTTGTTCAGATTTATCTGATCTGCTGAACGATCATGTATAAAGCTAAGCTAAGCAAGGCAAAAAGAAGCCATGGAATTTGATATGAAGATTTGCAACGTTAATCTTCCAAGTAGATGAAACCAGTCTGCCCTAAAAAATCATCATCTGAGATTTTGGCTTTTACCTGAGTGCGAACACTGATAACTGGAACAGATAGGATACACCTTACCCACTTATAATTCATACTTATTTGAAGGCAGGTAACAGGCCCTCCCCACTTGATTAGTGTGAGAATATTTCTACTTTCTTTTGACCTTTTTGCTTGACTTGATACATGTATCTATTTACATGTTCTCTGCATTCGTTATCAAAATACATATGTATGGGCATCTCTCTCTATCTATAAATCTATCAATGACAGTGTATTCGTTACTTTACCATCAGGCCTTAGATAAACCGTAAAACATTAGTGTGCACTTCCAAAGCATCCCTGAAAAATGCTGTGCAAAACAGAACAGCCCTTTACAGGGTCAAGATATCATAGTATAAATTGAGGTTTTGCTAGTTATCATCTTGAAATATATACGATGTTGTTGTTGAGCCTCAACCAGATTGAATAGCTCAGGGCTGTGAATATCTCATATGGTTGTTACTTTTTGGAGGTGGTAAGACATCACTAGGTATAGATACATATCGCAACTTGATAAATTAGTGTATGTATGCATATGTGTATATTTTTATTTTCCTACACAGTATACAGTATACAGTATACAGTTATTTCAGAGTCCATTAATCAGAGTCTTTTATGATTGATTATTGCAGAAATTTTCCATTTCCAAATCGATTACAAAAAAATACTTGAAAAAGAATGCTCTCGCCAAACAGCACTAAACGGGGTAGTGCTAAGTGGGGTACTACTGAACCAATGACGTTCTAGGTCACCTTTAAGCAAATTTAACATCTAATACATTTTTTTTTTTTTTGGCACATCCAAAGTTTTAAAAAAACTTTGCATGTGCAATTAAAATGAACATGGTTATTTGAGAAATTCTTGATATCGAATTAAGGGGGGAAAATCTATTTTAACACCTTGGCAGCTCTTGCTTTCTTTAAGTGAAAAGGTGAAAGTTCTCAAATTAATGAGGAAAAAAAAAAATCGCATGCTGAAGTTGCTAAGTTCTATACTAAGAATGAATCTTCACATAACTTTCAAAACTGTATATTGTAATGATTGTTCTATTCTATCATTAGTAATTGTATATCTCTTATTGTTCCTCGTCTATATAACTAACTTTATTGTAGGTATGTATGTATGGGAAAAAACGTTGTGTATGCTGGGTTTTGTACTATTGGTGGATTCAGGAACCTATGAGGGGTCATAAAAAATATGCCCCTGTAAATGATGGGAGAACTACAGTACATACATAAAAACCACTGAAATCTACCACAGGGTTAGTAGTTTTCCCCCATCTTTCAAGGCTATTGAGTTTACTAACCAATTTGGGTATCACTATCAGCCAGTAAAAGCTTATTCTAAAGACCTATGTAAGTGCAAACAGGAAATGAATGGAAAGAAACAAAATGCCAGTCCTTATGTCAACACAAAAGGAAAATTTTGAGTCAAAGCAAACATTGGTTGATTGGAAGTTGTGAGTTCAGGCAAAGAATTTCAAAATGCAGGCCAGATTTTTAAAAAAGTATCAGTCTTTCATAACAGTTCACCAAATTCTTATACTATTCATCTTTGTATATATACATGTATATCCTAAAATATCCAAGCTTTCTAATTATCTATAACTTACACCTAAATCTTAAATTTTAGTAAAATCGTCCGTTTGTGAAATGTGTTTTTTAAAACCATTGTTTTGTGATGATGTCTACATTGACTTTTGTTCAAGACCAATTATTAACCTTGCTTTCAGGTTTTATGTTACCCTGTCAAATTTGCACTCATGACTAAAATTTTGTACTCTTAACTTTTTCTGTGTAAATAAAAACAACTAGTTCACTAAATTTACTTCTTGACTTTTTTCTTTTTTTTTTTCACCTTCTCAGTAAATTGTACATCTCGATAAATTGTTATCTTTAAATTGTTGTAGGTCTTCTGGGCACTGTAAAAAATTAACGTAAATTGTACATCTCGATAAATTGTTATCTTTGAATTGTTATAAGTCTTCTGGGTAACGTAAAAAATTAATGCATTCACGCTGTTGAGTTTCACAGGGCATCATCATCTCTTTTTACGTCATGAGACTGGTGTACTGTGATTGGTTTAGCGGATATATCGGGGTTCACAGTTTAGAATGAAATGGATTAATATGTTACTGAAAAAATAGGGTGGATATTGTGTTTTGTAGAAATTGATTATGGAATGTTGAATAACAACAAAACATCAAACCTCTCAGTGATGGAAACTTGAAATTTTTCAAGATGGCACTTATTGCATTTTGGAACCAAGCTCTTGATTTATATATATATATATATATATATATACATATATATATATATATATATATATATATATATATATATATATATATATATATATATATATATATATATATATATATATATATATATATATAGACAATTTTTTTTCTATACTACAGATTATTTAAAATTTGCTATGTGTTAAATGCAGTAGCCCTACAGGAAGGAGGCAATGAAATGTTCAGTTATGCAGTTGTGGGGCTGAAATGAGTTGTTTTGAGTAATAGTCTGGAAATGCCCCTCTATAAAATATATCTTATCAGAGGGCAAATACAATCAATCATCCAAGTGTGTCAGGTGAGGGGAATGCAGCAGTTGTATTAAGCAGAACATTTATTTGCATAGAAAAAGCCTTTCTTTAATACTTCCAAGAAATAATGTTGCTGTGAGATTGGAGGTTAATTCTTTTTTAGTGCAAAAAAAAGGCTTTTTTAGTTTCGAAGTTTTCAGATAATGGAATAAGGTTTCTTGAAGTTCAGTTTAAAATTGAACTTACAATCACAAGGTAACAAGACTATTATTGGAGTCAACACACAACACTGATTGTCCTTAGAGTAATTTTTAGTGCACTAGTGTTGTTGGTTATTTCCAAGTATATCTGGACCTCACCTGGCACATTGCTATTGTGATCCTATTCCAGACAAGACTTCTTCTAGGGTTACATAAAAGGTTGTTAGAGATTCAACAAATATGTTACATATGCATGAAAAAAGCATCAATCAAGACTCCATCTTTAGATCAGTATGTTTTTGCTTTGCATTGAACCAATTTTTTGATAATTTTGGAAGACATTTGCCTTCTGAATTCATTTTTCATAAAAGTATACAAATTCTATGAAAAACATTAATTGTGCCTCATTCCCTCTCCATGCATCAAATTATTGCAGATTTTGAAATTTATCAATAGATTATAGCTTCCTGATGTTTTTTTAGGGTAATTTAGTGCCTGCCATAGCTTCACAGAATTTTGTGTGGGCAGTTTTTGGTCATACTTTCTTCCATAAGAGGTTTCACTTTTGTTGGGTATTCTGCAATGCCTGGAGATCATAGTGACACATACAACCATTTGAAAGCAAATCAGAATCAGTACATTCGACAGGATGTGATATAAGACCATCCAATTAGGCGGAACACTTCTGATGGCTTATTTGTCTTTGATTTGAATCCAGGCAAAGTGCCCTTACTTCTAGTGGTCAGCAGAGGTTCATCACTCCTTAGTAAATGAGTGGACATGAAGGATTTCTAAGTTCTTATCTTTGATCTCGAAGGACACTAATGACCATGAAGGATAGGCAGTAAGATAACACAGCCACAATAAGCAGATTGAAGTTGATTAAACTAGATGATAAGCAGCTCAGTTTCTGGATAATGATAATGATTAAGGGCTGATGATTTTGAGAACATTCTGGTCTCAGATGCAGAACTTTAGTAATGTGGATCATGAACTACTTAAGCCTTATTTACTTGTCTTTTTGGTCATTAATTCCATATTTTCTTTGCTTGAGTCTGATGTTCAAACAAATCATGATTGGACAATTATCCAGGCATTTTTGTAGTATGAAAATTGAGTTTTCAATTTTTTTTTTAATTGAGAGTGAATTTGGAGTATCAGATGTTTAAAAAGTAAAAAAAAAAATTGAAATTTATCTATTTTGTTAGCAAAATTTTCAAAGATTACTCTTGTGGAATATATATATACATATATATATGTATGTATATATATATATATATATATATATATATATATATATATATATATATATATATATATATATATATATATTTTTTTTAGAAATATAAAAAAAATGGAAAAAAGTATTGGTCAGTTGATAGATACAAACTTATATAACCCTTCACTTATACATATATGTGTGTGTATCTGTGTGTCTGTGTGTACATATTCATGAGTGTATGAGCATATAAATAAATATATGTATATATATATATATATTCAGACAGAAGTAAAGAAATGCATGAACATATATATTTCTAGAATATATGAGAGGTATATTTGGTGTGTTTGTCTGTCATGCTATAAAAAGTACCTAGACATGAGTGCAGCCCAACCAAATTTGGAATGTCTACTCAATGGAATAGGGGGGGGGGGTAAAACAAAAAGTTTTGAGAAATATATTCTTCAAACAGTTTCAGAGATGCCTTCTATTTACAGTGTGACTATAATGCCGAAGTGGAATTTCCTTTCCTCCTGTACATACATACATACATACATATATATATATATATATATATATATATAGATATCTTTATATTTTTATGTTTATGTCTGATTCTCTAAGGAGTGTAAAATAAAGGAAAACCCAGCCTTTAAGAGATCAAAAGTGAAGGGATTTTTTTCGTACAGTATAGGGTTGAAAGGGATAGGAGACTTTTTTCCTCTATTAAGATGTCAAATTTGAATGGAGGCTTTTCATCATCATAAGGAGTAAGCAATGAGAAAAAAACCTCCTTTAAGCAGTCAAAACTGAAAAGAAATTTTCCCAAACTTTTGAAGGGGCAAATTGGTGTGAAACTTTCCCACCATGTAATGGGTCAAAAGTGACAGTAAACTTTTCCTTTTCAAGATGGCAAAAGTGAACAACAGACTTTTTCCTTCTTTTAAGGGGTCAAAAGTGATGGAGAGTTTTTCCTAAATTACAAAGATTTGAGAAAAAGACTATTTTTGAAGGTTTTAGAGGGGGGGGTTTCTTATGATGTAACATACAAAACTGGACCCTGACCTTAATTTTTCATTCAATATATACCTGTAAGACTTTGATTCAAAGGTCTCGGACAGAGAAACAGAAATTAAACCAGTCATCTCTCTCTCTGCTTAAAGAGCCTTCCATTCATATGAAAATCAAAACTAGAGACATGATAACCTATTTCAAACAGATCCAGCTTCGACAACAGATTCAATAAGAAAACTAATTGGAAGGAATGTCATTCATCCAGTCTGCCATGTTTTGAATCCAATGAAATGAGAGGCCACAAATCTTATTGTACATCCTGTTATGTTACATATTTATTGAGTGTTTTGATTCTCATTGGTTGCTCCACTGACTCTGCCTTGTGCCAGACAGAGACAAGGTCAGTGAATATTTGAGCACATACACATATGCACTTACATATACACGCACGCACAGACACACACACACACACACACACACACATATACATATATATATTTATGAGACCTGCAAGGATCACTAAGCTGATGCATGCAGAAACCAAGACTACATATATATATATATATATATATACATATATATATATATATATATATATATACATATATATATATATATATATATACATATATATATATATATATATATATATATATATATATATATATATATATATATATACATATATATATATATATATATATATACATATATATATATATATATATATATATATATATATATATATATATATATATATATATGATGAAGTTTTGGTTTCTCCATGCATCAGCTTAGTGATCCTTGCAGGTCTCAAGTCTGGTTGAGACCTGGACTTTATTCGTACAAATTTTTATGACCACTCCCTTGGCAGGGAAGGATACAAGTCCACTGGAAGGATACCTCCACCCTCATCACAGCATAGAGTATATTCAGTCAACTGCAGAGGGCATAAGAATATTCATTCTAAGAATTTTCCACACTCTTTACTCGTACCAGTAATCAAACCTCCAACCATCTGCATATGATGCAGACATGCTAACCATTACACTCTCCGAGCAGACATTCCTATATTCATAGTTACAAGAATAAGTCTGTAGCCTCAAGACGAAAAAGCATTAATTTTGAAAAAACAATGTTTTTGAACCCAGGTGAGAGTTTACTTTGTTTTCTCTATACCAAGAACAATCTTCAGCTAAATTAGAGGAGTTAACTCTTCCTTATTCATCTATCCTATCATATTAAACCAAACCAATATATAAAATTGACTTTTCCTTACCGTGAATCAAAATCACAATAAAATGATTGCCAGTTAGCTCACCTATCAACTGGGCCAAAATGACAAATCTTACATGTCTACAAATTTAGTCATCATAGATCAGTGCAAAAGTTGCAGTAATCGTCTTCAGTAGGAATAGAAGTGGGAGTAGAGCTTCTAGGCTCGTTTTTAAACATAATCTCCTTTTTCATCCATGCATTTAATTTAGTGGTAAATATCATCCATATTATTCAAACATTGTACAGTGAAAAAAAGAAAAAGTGCGAAAAAGAGAGTGAGAGACATTGCTAAAAGAGAGAGAGGGAGGGAAGGAGGGAGAGAGAGAGGGTAAAAAGTAAACAGAAAGAAAGTGAAAAGCTAAAAAACAGAAATAGTGGAAGCTATCGCTAAAAGTGGAGCAAAAAAGAATCACTTAAAGAGCAAGAGAGAGAGAGAGAGAGAGAGAGAGAAATATTGCTAAAAAAGGAGGGCAAAATATCAAACCCTGGAAGAGAGGGAGAGAGAAATATTGCCAAAAATATAGATATCAAAATAGAAACAATTCAACAGAGAGAGAGAGAGAGAGAGAGAGAGAGAGAGAGAGAGAGAGAGAGAGAGAGAGAGAGAGAGAAATTGCTGAAAATATAGAGAAATAGAGAGGAATAAATGTCATAGAAGCAGGAATACTTTTGTCTGCAGTTTTGTAAAAGACTGCCTTGCAATGATTTTGCACAAGCATGCATATGAATATCTAAGAAAATTGAATTTGTTTGTTTTCTTCATGAATCCATTTTCAAGACCGAATCATTCTTTGCTTCTCCATTTAGTATTTAGTGTGTACATAAACGAGGAACATTAAGCAAACATTTCGATACGGAACAAAAGATTTCAGTGATAGTGAACAAGCATTGAATGAAACCATTTCTTGTAACTAAATTTATTCCACTTTCTGCTTCTGTCAACCAAGCACATACTCTGATAAAGGGGAGACTTTGGTTCTAAAAGGACTATAAAGACAGTGCGGAAGTTTTGAGACATCAATAATGTATGTTGGTTGGCTAATTTGAAAGGTGATCCCTTTTTCATATTGACCATTAAAGGATTATTTCTGCTAATCTGATAGATTAAGTGGAAGGATAACCATGTAGTTTTGTCAAGTATAAGAGATGATTTGCTTCTCACAACATCTAAAAGACTAATCCTCTATCTTTAATCCGTCATTTACTTAGCCCCTCTGCCAAATTTGGAGGGCTTAGTCTAAATTATGCACATTGCCCTTCCATAGAATAAAGAAATGAACATACATAAAATAAATCCTCATCCTGCCGGACTAAAAGCTGGCCACGTGCCAGAAAAGTCAAGGCTTTGAAGAATTCTTTTTTAAATTACAGGGGTAAAATGTATTCAGGTAAGATTATAAAATCAACTATCCATAATTATATGTTGGTGTACGAAATATCTTAGCTTACTTTCTATTGGAATTGTTAATGCTGTTGTTATTTATAAGAAATTTGATCTTACTGAACTATTTTAGCAAAGAATTAACACAGAATTTATAGCAGTAAAATGTTTCTGAAGCTTTATATATATACATATATATATATATATATATATATATATATATATATATATATATATATATAGCAGACCAAGGTTAGGGTTGAGGGACAGCTTGCCTCAGGTGACACTATCAGAGGGGATTACACTAAAATAACTGCCTAGAGATTATCTATATAGTTTTTTGGTAAGTTCTTCTAATGAAACATCTGTTTGTTAATCCAATACCTCAGAGAGTACATGATTTATTACAATGAAAGTTTGGTAAAAGGTGGCTAATGGGTTATGAAAGAAGTAGTTTAGTTTTGCGATGGATCCATGCACAATTACTTCCCTTAACCCTGATATTTGCAAAGGTATGGACTCTCTGAGTACTTTTACTGTATAGTTGGTAAAAGATACTGGATGAAAGCCGTCTACATGGTGCCATTGCTTATTTCTCTTGATATCATTTCACAAAGTCAGAAGAGAAATATTGAAAACTAAAGATGAATAGAATTGTTAGTAAACGTAGTCTTATGCCATCACATTCAATGATATGGAAGAATCATGATGAATAATAAATAGTATTAGTACAAAAAGATGTCCCGGGAAGAGAGCAAGATCTGGAAGTGGGGTAACATAAACCATAGTCCCGCCAATATATATATATATATATATATATATATATATGTGTGTGTGTGTGTGTGTGTGTGTGTGTGAGTATATGTGTGTATTTATACATATGTTAGTGTTTGTGCATGTGTGTGTGTGTATGTGTGTAATACAATGCATTTACATAAATATCAACCAAGCAAGAAATCATGGTTACCACATTTTTTGGATTTAGTCACCATAAGTTCTATGCGGAAACAAATGTAAATATCTATTAGACCTATTGACAACTTTGATAAGGGGCCTACAGATGCACAAAGTTCCTTATTTTTTTTGTGTAGATGTGTATGTATGTATGTATGTATGTATGTATGTATATGCATAGAACTTGTCAACATTTTTACCGTATTATGTTGAAAAATTAATACAGAGTTTGGAACTGTATGTAAATACAAACTGAGAGCTATTGATCAGAAGTAGGAAGCATGCCTATTTTAGTTATAATTCAATAGAAAACTTGTGGTTTGTCATAAAAATGTGTATTAGGGTGGCAAACAATGTTCAAGAAAAGATTATCTCTTGGAAGCAATGAAAACTAATGCAAGTTAAAGCTGAAACATTAGAAAAGTTAACAAAATGAAAAACAGATGAAGGACTGATGAGAGTTAGAGAATATCAAGGAGCCAATATTAATATTCAAATTAATGAAATAATAATTCATTTGTACACATGGAATTTTGTTTCAGTCGCATATATGTTTCTGTTACCTATATCTTTTGAACATATCTATAAATGAAATGTATATTGCACTTGGTTTGTTTGCATAACAAAACCTGATACCCCTAAAACCCTTTTATTATATATATATATATATATATATATATATATATATATATATATATATATATATATATATATATATATATATATGTATATATGTATATATATATATATATATATATATACATACATATATATATATATATATATATATATATATATATATATATATATATATATATATATATATATATATTAACACACACACCCATGCTTGTATATATATATATATATATATATATATATATATATATATATATATATATATATATATATATATATATGTATATCTATACATATATATATTGAGAAATTGATGCATTTGATCCCACTGAATGATTATAAATTGTGTTATATTATATGTAAACTAATTTGAAATGATCTCCCATCATTACACGGTTAATTTATCAGTCGCCCGAGACAACATAAATAGAATAAACAATGAAACAAAATGGAGCTTACCCTATCAGTTGCCGGTTCGATTCCTGCAGCAGCCTCATTGACTTCAATTGTTTATTCTATTTACGTTGTCTAGGGTGACTGATACATTAACTGTGTAATGACAGGAGATCATTTCAAATAAGTTTCTATATGATAGAACGCAATTAATCATATATATATATATATGTACATATATATACATACAGATTGTTATTGTTTATTTACTTTTTGTAGATCAGGATTGGCTCTGATAAATTACACTAGATGATTTACCTCAAAGAGAAGAGACTCCGAAGCAGGCTCAGGCAGCACAGAGTCAGATCTTGTTTTGAAAAGAAATTCTGGAGAACCTTTTGATCTATCCAACTTAATTACTTTTCACTCTTATTAAAGAGTTCCTGCTTGTCAAATATTTTCAGATAAATCTTTTACAAAATCAAGGATATAAATACAAGGAAATTCAAGCAATGTCTGCTTTCAAGATACAAAGCTCATCTGGAAGGGATGTTTGTGGCTTCTTATGAATGACCAACAAGGTAACATGAAAGGAAGAAAAAAAACATCAACCTGAATCCCTTTATATTTTCTAACAAGAAAACAAGGGCCACAAAGAAAAAAGTCAGAACTTCTGTTCTTGGTAGCAAGGGAAACAGGAAATATTTATTATCTTTACCAAAAAAAAGTTTCAACACAAGAAAAGCATTTTATGATCTTTCAGTGCTTCTTTTTTCTTATTCTTCTTATAATAATAATGGAGCAAAAATCTATCGCTCCTATTCTATATCTGGACTCAAAAATTAGTTTTATACTGGGGGATATATATGTGAATGCATTGAGAGGCAAAGAACAAAATCAGGATAGTTGAGAGAGAGATAAAAAAGAGATAATGGTCAAAGAGGGAGATCATGAAGTATAAAAGAGAATCAAAAACAAAAGGAAAGTGAAAAACGAATGAAAATATTATTTTTACTATAGTGACTATAGTGAAGATTGCAAATAGAAAGAAAGAAAATAATTGAAAAGCAGTCATACATACATAATGTAATTAAAACCAAATATATATATACATATGAATATATATATATATATATATATATATATATATATATATATATATATATATATATAAATGTAAATATATATATATATATATAAATGAAAAACAACTATATGTATATTGAAAAACTATACATATATGTATGTGTTCAGTCTCAGACCCTTTTCATCTCAAACCAAATTCTACTCTCACCTACACTGATAAAAACACAGATATTACCACTTTTACTAAACAACCAAACAGCATTGAAATATCTCCATTCGTCTCTTCTGCTACAAACATGTAAACAGAATAAGTTTCTGAGAACCACATGCTGATCTTTTCTCAGAAAAAGATGGCTGGCACCCATTGAAATGCATCAAAACATGCTCTCTGAAAAATTTGAAAAATTGAGATGTAACACCTACTTTCTTTTGAGATTTTCTCTTCACCTTCCAGTTGTTACTCCCATCAACCTCCTGTCGGTTCGTTTCACATCATCAACACAAACACACATACACACATATATATATATAGTCTACAAAGTTTCACGGCTCAGAATACTAAAGATGTTTAAGAACTTTTTCAAAATTTTAGTCAATTATCTCCGAATATCTGTTCATTCAGTTTTTGCAAGCTTTCCAAAGGGTTTTATGTTCTACACAGAACTAAATATTTTTTTGAAACAAAAGGCTTTTTTACATGTTTTATCCCAGAAAAGTATTTGACGATGAGGGATCACTGAGGGTAACAACAGCTGTAACTCGATGAGTTCATGTCACCTATGTTGAGTGTTTACCCATGTGATTATCAAATCCATTGTTAGATTTTAATCTAAGACTACATGCAAACCAACTAATGATATCATCTTTAAGAATATTAGTCAATCAGAAAAATTGTCATTATTTCATTGTCATCAATCCAATAAGTTTTAGGTGGATCTGGATGTTTGGTCTTGGCTTAAATTGTCTAAATTTCTTACAAAGGTTGCCATTTTGTTTGATCATTCTTTTCACAAAAGAAACGATTCTTAGTATGAAGTCAATAAATCTTAATGTAGCACATGTAATCCTTGATCATTCTGGTAGTATCATTCTATGATAAAATATTTTATGGACAAACATTCAATTTTCAATTTTGATATCAAAATCTAAAAATGTTTTGCACATTCCATCATGTTCACACTCCAGCTCAAGATCCTCAGTGTAAATAGAACTATAAAATTTTCTGAATTCTCCTCCATCATTAAGACAATGCATCATCACTGAAACGTGTACAACCATCAAATGCCCATGCTTGTTATTTTCTCCAGCAAAGGACAATATGGTGTAATATATATATAAATCTAAATCATAACGTGAGTTTCATTTAAAAAAGTCTTTCAATATTGTCAAATCAAACCTGGCGCCTTAATTTTAATGTCATTTCTCTCAGCAAAAATATCAAAAGTGTGAAAGAAATTTTTAAAAATTATCAACCTTTGTACTCTGCTCTAAATGTTTTGTTTTTTTTAATGAAATAAACACAAAATACCTCTTGTGAATAAATGTATATATATATATATATATATATATATATATATATATATATATATCAATGACCTGCCTTGATAGATAAAGGATTGATAAATTGATAGATAGACAGATAGACAAATAAGGAGAGAAGTATATAAATATACACACGCATATCCACATGCACTACCAGACACACATGCACACACATACATGTATGTAATGCAGTACTTTTCATGAGGTCAAAATGTATCATCATCGACAGCCTTTTAGTGTTTGTTGTTGGATATCAGCCTTCTCCAAGATTAACCAGACCTCTTCATCATTGGCATCGCAGAACTAATACTTTTTGAACTTGTCTAGTTCATCACATCATCAAATATGATCTCTGGGGTGAGACACAATGTCCAGCAGTTGTCTGCCATTCTTACTATCTGACCAGTCCATTGCCATTTGAGTTTAGCAATTGATTAAATATCTCTGATTCCTATCTTTTCTCTAATACAATGAGTTGTCTTGTGATCTCTCCATGTGATGTTGGGCATGATTCTCTCCAGTACCTGTTGCATGATTCTGAGTTTGAAGGTTAATCTTTCAGTTAAATCTCCATGTTTCCACTCCATTTCCTAATTAAATTGTGTATTTCATTTGACAATGTTTGTATACAGTATTATGCTGAGGATCCTTTATAAATATATCTGTTTACACATAAGTACACTCTACTTCATATGCACATACATAATTGCATAGATGAACATCAACCGTTTGGGATTATAATGTGAAGAATATTTAATGATGTTTGTGATTCAATGACACTCATTGAATATAAATTGTGATTTTGTAAAATAGTTTTCTATTTTTATTTTATTCATTAAAACCCATGAGAATCAATTTTCCTAAATTGAAATTAAATAAACAAGCAGTAAGTATTTTCTATTCCAATAATTAATTTATATATGTGTATCTTTGTGTCACTGAATACATATGTTAAGGAGTCGATGCAATTCTGTGTGTGTTCATGTGTGTATGTGTACGTGTTTATCTGAATGTTTGTGTGTCTGTGTAACGGTTACATGTTTGTGTATGGGTGTGTGCCAATCTCTCCTTAATAATGCATTGGCTAGTATTTTTATACGTGTGCGAATGTACACGCATGTTTGTGTGTTTAAGTGAATACATCGGTATGTATGGAACATTCAAAATAAAACCAGAATTAGAAATACAAATTTTTTTTTTTTCTCAAACATGCATATTCAAATATGTAAATTACTTCTAGTTCCTGCGCTAATAATCATTTGATGAATTCGGCCCCCAAAGTGTGAGTATCTTCCTTTTTACCTGAACAAGCAAAATGTGATCTTAAGTCTGCCCTCAGTACGGAAATGGCCAAGTAATGGCTGACAAAAATTCCTCATTCATAGGAAAACAAAAATGGCCAACATTAATAAAATACATGTTAATATAAATTTCAAAGCATTAAGGGAAGAAATGTGGCCAAATTTACTCTGTGCATACATCTACAAACTATTACCATTTTCAATACCTCGGTAACTGAACTATGATCAAAAAGAATAATGGTAATTTTTTCTTTAACTAATTTAACCAATTTCATAATTTGATTTCTTTATTGTTGACGCCGTTTTTTCTTTCATATGACACCTCTATCCTAGAACTTGTATTCTTCTTTTTTTCAAACACTTTAAAAGATGTATACTTTGCAAACACGTAAAGACTTTCTACATATGTTCGGAAAGTTGATATGCAAATATTTTCTACTGACTAATTTGTTCCTTTTTAAAATACATTTTAAAATCTTGTTTATCGCTATAGTCCCTGACTATACCATTGAGCTAAATATCAACCAATCAAGTGGTAAAATCTACTTAGAAAAATAAAAGACCTCTTAGATTAGTATAAAGGCATATAACCTTAACATTGATGACTCTATCTTAACATTAGCACCCAGGATGACTTTGATTTATTGTTAGTAGGCATTAGGTCATTCCTATTAAGGAGTCATAATGCTATAACCGGCCACAATGCTGAGAATATGCTTTAGAGTATTTACGCGTATGTGATAATAAGCGTATTGAATGTGTGTGCATGAATGTGAGTTTGAATTCACGCATAAATAAACACACATATGGATATACATCTCTATTTGAGAATATGAATCACCCTCTCTATACATGTCTATATGCATATGATTGTCATTTATATGATTTGTCCTTTCTCTATCAGTACCTTTTGTTCTGCAGTCTATTTATCTATAGCAATTTATGTGTCAAATCTACAAACGATTCTGTCTACTTATAGCTTTCAACTTGTGAAAAACAGGAAGATTTGAATAAGAAAGTAATGCATTCGAAGTCACCAGAGATACATCCATTGTAAATACAACAACCTCCATTATTCAATATAATACTTCTGAATTAACATAATACAAGATTTAAATAATAGTAATTATGTTTGCAGAATGTATGGTATACATTTACAAACAACAGAATAAGGTTTGAATTAAGATGTAATACACGTTACATTTATTTTTAGTCCTTTCATTGCAAGGTTTTTGCCCAAGGAACATACTTCAAACAGGAGTCACTCTTCCTTTTAGAACATCCTTTTCATTCTATGGCAAATAATGGACGTTATATATACAAGCATATATATACGTGTATACACACACACACACATACACACACACACACACACAGATATATGTATATATATATATATATATATATATACACATACATATATGTATATATTTATGCATATATGTATATATGCATGCATATACATATACATGCGTATATATATATATATATATATATATATATATATATATATATTCATGTTTATATACATATATACATATATATATGTATATATATATATATATATATATAGAAAAATGACATTCGGAAGATGAAGAGAAAAACTCAATAGATAGGTGTTTCATCTCAAAATTTTTTATCATTCCATGGATGTATTTCAATACATTTTGGCAGGGCCCAGCCATCTTTTCCAGAGAGAAAAATATTTGCTTTGGTTCACAGGGAAAAATTTGCTGTTTACATGTTTCGATACTGAAGAGGAGAACACATACATATATCCTTATATAAGCCATTTAGTTGAGCCTGGGCCTAGCCCAGTTTGGTGACTGCCTGGGCATTCCAGGTTCCGTATGTAGCCTAAACAGACCATCTTGCCAAGCTGGTAGCAGACTGTGAACCAAGCCTGGTCTTATCACGTGCATGATAGTAAGCTCCCATAGAAACCGCTATACTTGTATCGGGCAGCAGCAATCATCATAATCATCATAAATATCAATCACCAATTGGTTAAAATATATATTTTTTCAATGCCAAACTCTGATAGGTTAGAGTAGAAGTGGATTTCTTAGAGTAGTTGAACTCTTTTGCGATTATAATTCAGTCTTGACACAACATAGTGGAAACTTCAGATATGAAAGTAATGTTCAGTTTATAAAGTTAATTTTCAGAGAAGTAAAATGTGACTTGCATAGAACTATGATGAATTCATTTATTTTTATATAAATATCATAAACAACAATAATTACGTGAAAAAGAGGCCTTAACTTTCCTCGTAGTTTATACGCTTGAAGAAAGTTAAGAATACATTTGCTAAAATGTTGAGGCATCAATATAAGCAACATTGAGAAAAAGAGTTCAAAAGTGTGAGCAAATCCTGGGCTGATACTGATTCTTCTTGAAATTACCGTCAGAATCCACATATATTTTACTCAAGTATACGAAAGACAAAGAAATTAAAATCAGAATTGCAGACTTGAAAAAAATAGACCACAACATCTACCTAGGACAACAAATCTCTATGTAACCCTCAAAAGAAGAAGAAATCAACCAAAGAATTGCTCTAAGATGGCAAGCTTTTGGTTGGGCAAGCTCAACCTTTAATTGCAACAGTCAATAAAAAAGAGATTTCTGTGGAGCCAGAACATGGAACCTAACCAAGAGACTGACCCTCAAACTGATAACCATGCAACGTGCACAGGAGAGAATCATTCTCAGCATCACACTGAGAGATCACAAGACAGCACACTATATTGGAGAAAAAACATGAGTCAGGGATATTATAGAATCCATCAGAAAACCCAAATGGCAATGGGCTGGTCATGTTGCAAGAATGGCAAACAACTTTTCGGCATCACAACTCACAACATAGATCCTCAAAAATCACATGCGAAACTGTGTCAGACTGAGAGTAGTATGGTGCGCTAGACATATTCAGAAAGTATTGGCTCTGCCACGCCCATGATAGAGAAGTCTGGTGATTACTGAGGAAGGTCTTCTGGATGATGATGATGATGATGATGATGATGATGATGATTCAAATTTTCTTACTTTGTTCACTGTATCCAAAAAGCTCTTTGAAATGTAAATGAAATATGATGATAATCATTGATATTTTATCACTATCTTGTATAATATAAACTTAGTTTATCTTTTGCTCTCTCTCTCTCTCTCTCTCTCTCTCTCTCTCTCTCTCTCCAATATTTGACATAATGTGTTGGTCGGTTAGGTATATTTGCCACCATTTTACTTTTATTTGGACTCCATTTTTCTGTTCTATAGTTTGGCAGACGCTAAATAAAAAAAAAGATACTCCTCATTCTTTCCTTATAAATTACACAACTGGAGAAGGGAGGTGGAATAGATTGGGTGAAATGTTGTGACAATAACAGTAACATAAAGAAAGTTTTCAATTGTCGAGACCACTCTTGGAATAATAATGACTCTTCTCAAAATTAAAGACAGTATTATCAGAAACCATCAGCTAAAACTGTCCACAAATGTTTCTTCAGTTTTAAGTTGATCAGGCAGGCTGCATATGCGTTTATGTGTCGTGCAAATACTAATGGAGCTAGAGGGCTGAAAATTTGAATGTTCACTCCTTGCCATATCTCGAAAAATAATCTTTTAATTTTTGAATCTCCCCCTCGCACACACATAGATTTTTAATGGGTGTTTCAATTTGTCATGTAAGTTTATGCTGAAAAAGTACCTTAGCTTGTATCCAGCAGTATTCACTTTTTTTTCTTGAAATGCAGACATTTTAGCAATCACTGCACAACAAGAGGTGTGAAAAGAAATGTATCCATTGATTTCCTTTTTTTTTCAACTTTTTAATTGATCACCCCCAACATGCTACCATACGACATAGGCCATGTAACAGCTTCAATCGAGTGACTGATCAGACCTGTTATTATTGTTATTGCAATTGTATTTATGTGAATTTATGTCATGATAAAATCACTCAGATAATATTTGTGAATTCGTTGCACTTTTGCTTCTAAACTAATTTCACACCAATAATCAAAATTGCTCGGAAGAAAAACAAGATTTTGAAAAACCAGTAAAAAAAATCTGGTTAAGTTTACGATTTTCAGCTTTATTTATTTTTCAGTTTTCATTTTTATTTTTTGTAAACAAGATTTTAAAAAATGTTTTCAATTTTATTATATAGAGTCTGGATACATTCTAAAATAGCATCTTGGTTGATTTCACTTTATTAAATTCACACACGCACATACAAACACGTACATTCATGTACTTGTTTTGGGCACTCATTTTTCCGATAGAAAGTCAAATCTGATTATTGGAAGACTAGATTCCATCAGTTTTGTGTCAACTATATTCTTTTTGCTTCTTTAACATATATACATATATATATTTGCATACATATATATATATATATATGTTATACATTTACAGATTTCATGTATATCTATACAATGAGATGGTAAAATTTATTTGCACTTCCGTATGCAGAGAACTGTGCATTCCAGATTTTGCATAATACACATTTTGAGGTCAAATTTTGCAAAAACTAAACAGTCAGTTTCTATGGACTCACAAGATATAAAACTTTCCAAAGAAATCTGTGAAAGCAACAATACACCAATGTTTAGAAACAAGATGAATACAATTGGTAGACCAAACTCAAAACCAGAGTAAATTTTAATTTATTTTCCTTTTAATTTTTTCCTTCTTTTAATTTTATGTGCTTTAATTCTATGAGACCTTGAAACCTTCCAGAAATTTGTCAGTTTTGAGAAAGAAAATATTAAGAGGTTTTCAAGAAAGGGTTCTATCTACAATAGATATAATGCTGAACTGCATCTTTGCTTCCCATTTGTCTTTGGAAACCATGGATATGAATTTCTCTTTCTCTCAGGGCTTACAACAGTTTAGCAGAATACATATACATGTATAATGAAGTGGTTATGTTTGTGTGTTTGTACTTTCATAAGCCGAGGACTACACGTTTCAGAGAAAAAGTAAACACATATTTGGAATCCACATTTTTCAATCAAATTTTATTTGCTTTCCTGTGTTGTTAGATTTGGAGTTTTTCAGAGTAGTTCTTTTAATCTTGCAAAGTACAGAAACGATACATCATTATATCTGTTCCTTTCTGAAAACTTAGGGATAGAGGAAAAGAAAATCACGATAGAATGGAATATATTCTAAAAAAAGCTAATATGTGTAGAAACCTTAATTCAAGGAGAAATCTGTGCCTTGAAGAAAAACTGCAAATTTTGAAATTTAGGGATAAAAATAAATCACTTAATTCAAAGTCAGAGATCGTGGTCAAATGTTGCCATGGAAAAAGATTTATTCTTTTAAAAACTTTAAAAAACTAAAAAAAATGAAAAATAAAAATGTAAGAAATACCCCAATACAGTTTATGAAGACAGAAAAATTATAAAACAATAGAAGGAAAATAGACAAACTACCCAAAGAACATCTTAAATAGGGATCTAAAACAAACTGAATCATTCACCTGAAGAAGCTCAAACAAAGCAGAAACATAAACGTGTTTATGTAGTGAATCCTTTATTTCATCATATTTTAAGCTCCACTTTTACTCAACTTGATGATTAATGTTGAATGCATAAAGATAAATCCATCACACATGAGATAAATCCATCACACATTGGATATTGTATTACATATTATATTGTACTCTTGATTTGCATTACATATATATATGTATATATATACATATATATATATATATATATATGTGAGTGTGTGTATATATATATATATATATATATGTGTGTGTGTGTGTGTGTGTGTGTGTATATATATAGAGAGAGAGATGTATGTGTGTGTGTGTTTGTGTGTGTACATATATATATATATATATATATATATATTTATATATATATATATATATTTATATATATATATATATATATATATGCATATGTATGTGTATTATATAGGTCTTTGATTTCTTTTATGAATACAACATTTGATTCATTCAAAATAATGAATATGAGTTATTTTATGAACAGAAGTTGGTAAAAGTATAGAAATAAAAATTCAGGTTTTCTAAAATTGTGAAAACTGACAATAAAATTTACAATTTGAATAACGCAATCTATACATTTTTCAATAATTTAATGTTGTAAGTTTTTAGAATGTCAACATATGTCGAAATCTTTGATGTGAGAGCTGATAGCTTTTGTATTTGTACATTTTTGCAAGGTGTGAACGAACAGAATGGTCTAGTCTAGAGACACACAGCAGTAATGCAATCTTATCATATTAGTTCCATACAAATGATTCGGTACTTCACTGATTTCTATACAAATGAAAGTGATTTTCTCAAAAAGGAATCCATAAAGAATGACTCATCATCTAGTGCAGTTTGTTATCTATTTATGGGTTTTTATTTTCCAAAATTTACTGACTTCCTTTGGTGACATATCATGATCTAGCATATTATCTGTCAAGATATTTTGAATTCAAAATAAAGGTACATGCTCAAACTGGGGTATCTGTCTTGTGGGATGGCTGATAGACTTGACGAACAGACCATTATTACTATGGTGTGTTTTTGATTATCACTCAGCAGCCCATACTTGGATTACAGTTCCATGAAAAATGCTCACGCCACAAAAGCCCTAAAAGTCCATCCGGAAAAAAGCTTACATAGAAAATGGTCACGTGTGAATGCCTGAGTTGAAAAATGACTGCATGGAAAAATGATTTTCAGAATGTTTAAAGAATTTCCTGTTCTGGATAAGATTTGAAAAATTTAAACTGAAGAAGGGAGAAGAGAAGTCTGTTGTAAATTTCGAGCACTAAAACATACTTTTTGTTTACTGTTCATTAAACACTAAGTATATTTAATAAAACAAGATGGGACTAACTTGTTTCTAGAACATCAATTATAGATAATATACACAGATTTGCAATTTGGACAGCCAGAACGAATAATTCATTTTGAGAAATGTTATAAAAATCAAAAAAATGCTGACAAGCAGAGAGAGAAAAAATTGTAGCCGACTTAGCTGGCTGGTTGGTTTGGCTGGCCATTTGAGGGGCTACGGTCATTTGATAATATACACATACACTCACACACACATACATTTACACACATATAAGCATATGTGCATATAAAGATATGCTAGATATCAGCACTTACAGACACTTATATGTACATGTTGGAGATACCATTTGCACATATTAATGAATCATTTAATGCAATGTTCATAAAGAACAACTCCAAAAAGATTAATGTGTGTGTACATGTAAGTGTATTTACATACCCATATCTTTAAATGTAAATATATTAGATTATTGCATACACAGGCATGTATACACATGCACATATATATGTATATATAGATACGATGTCTATGAGAATACGTATATACAAGTGCATACATATTAAAATACATGTATGTATACAATACATCACTAATTGTCTACATATATATATATATATATATATATATGTATATATAAATATATATATATATATATATATATATATATATGTATGTATATATATATATATATGCGTATATATAAGTGCGTATGTGTGTGCATGAATATAAGTATATGGACAAGAAAAAATATCACAAAAAAGAAAAAGAAATTTCCAATGTTGTAACCTCATAGAAATCATGAAGACTTGGTTAACATACTTAGTGCATTAGCAAAAATGTGTATTAATCAATAAGAAAGAATCGGCAGAATTTTACCCACTTCACCGCTGAAATTGTTTTTCCGTGATCACCTCTTCTCCCCTGACCTGACAATTCCACTCCAGTATTACGAAATGCAGACATCAAATTGTTTAATCAAACAGAAGAAGGTCAAGACTAAACTACTTGTGAGATGGACTAAAATATAAGAAATTTACTGAGTGAACTCTTAGAATTTTCTTTTCCATTGGAAATTTCTTTAATTGTATACACAGACAAATTTTTATTCAAGTCTATGTCATCTAAAACAGTAGATATTTATTGTTTGATATCAAAGGTCAAATGCCTGGGATAAAAACATGGTATAAATCTTTTGGGTAAGGCATTTCGTCAGTGTGGATAATCAGTACACAAAATTTTGTTTTTATCTAGGAACCTAACCAAGAGACAAATCCGCAAACTGAGAAGCATGCAGCGTGAACGTGAGAGAATCATGCTCACCCTCATATGGACAGATCACAAAAAACAGCACAATTTATCAGGTAGAAAACGTGTGTCCAAGACATTATAGAATCTATTTGAAATCTCAAATGGCAATGAGCTGGTCATGTTGCGAGAATGAAAGACAACCAATGGACTTTACAACTCACAACGTAGATCACTAGAGACCACATTGGAAACCAAGGCTGACAGAATACAAGATGGAGAGATAAACTACACAAATTCAGAAATTATTCGATCCACGTCGCCCACAATTAAGAGGTGTGGCAAATCCTGGTGGGGGTTTATGTCCAACAATGGACGTCCAAACTGATGATGATGATGATGATGATGATGATGATGATGATGATGATGATCCAATGACAGACACAATTGGAGAAAATGTAATGACCTTAGTTATTCCAACATGCTTACATCCATTAATATTAGTATTTCTTAAATTTTTCAAAGAATTCAATGGTCAGAGAGCTGATCTCAAAATCCACAGAGAGAGAGCTTAATACAGCTTGTGTCTTATACAAATGCAACTTCATGTTAGATTTGAACTAATCCATTAAATCAGCTATTTCCTCAATGAATTGTTGCTTACATTTTTTGATATGGTAGCACGCTTCTGATAACACTAGTTCTGTCATTTTTTTCCATTCGTTTCTAAAATCAATTATTAGGAATATTAGCATAGTATCCATAACAAATGATAGCATTATTTACTTATGGATGACTTATACAGATATATAATTTGGTGTAATTGTATTGATTACACGCTAATTCTCTCCAACTCTTCGGATTTTCACTTCAATAATTTTGAAACAATAGAACAAAAGAAATGGATAAAATGATTTTTTATAAGAGAAAAATCATCAGTTTGATTCTTGAAAATCATAGATACTTTTAGTTAGTGGAATAGTTTTCTGAACTGCAACAGAGAAATCAGCAGTTCCAGAGGTAGTAGTAGTAGTGATCTAGATGCAAACACACTGATACTTGCTTCATCCTTATCCTCTCTTTATTTTTTGCTCTAGCATGACAGAAACCAACCAACAAACAAACAAAATAGAGACAACAGCTCATATATCATAAGATAACTTGCTGATTTAAACCACTTTGGTCTGGTAGATTTTTCAATCATTACAATTCTCAAAACGCTGCTATATACAAATTTATATAGTTATTGAAAGGAAAGGGCCAGTGGGCAGTTAGACTGCAATTCTATTAGTATATGTTTGTGTGGTATTTTGTATGCAGGTATAGGTGAGGGGGTGGTGGACAAAAGCATATATTTCCTTTTGGGATGTGCAAAAGGGTACATTCAGAATATGTCTCCGTGGTATCCCTGTTACCCAGTAGGCATTCCCTTGCACTTGCTACCATTTGTAGTGTAAAAAAAATACAACCAACAGTATGAACTAGATGTAAATAATTTTAATCTTTATATAAGAGAACATTAATTTGGGATTACATATAACAATTGCATTCTACAATTATCCTTAACTGACAATGATATTCCAACTTCCAAGACTGGTTGGAAGGGGCAAATTTCCTGTTAATCCCCATTCCCCCTAGCAGACATCTATTGCACCCAAGCTTTGTGATCCTGCAGAAAAAAGGTTGCCTTGATTGCAGTGTATGGAGAATACACCTTCATAATTCTTAAAACTGTTTCAGGTAAACTTTGTTCTTCATCCAGGAATTTATTTGCCATTTCACCTAACGGCTGTTTTAATCTTTGATGTCAAGTCTCAACCTCTAAATCTTTGATGTCAAGAATTTCTTATCTAAGTCAATCACTAAGACAGTAGTAGAGAAATTCAGGGTGCAAGGAACAATTTTGGGTCACCTCAAAAGAGCAGAAACAGGTTTGGTTAGTCAATCAATAAAAACCTTATTTTGGCAGTAAGCTGTTTCGGGCATGACCAATTAAAAAGTTTGAAAAAGCAGTGATCAATAAATAAGTTGCTTGTTGATTTCACTAAAACGACTGAATTTTAAAAAAACAAGTGTGAATCCAGCCAGGTACACACCTCAGACCATTTCAGCATAAATTTACGTTTCAAATTAAAATCCCTATGAAAAAAAAAACATTGAGAGGGAATGTTTTTAAAAAAAGCAAAGAAAAAGAAATGCTTTTGTTGATATCATATGGAGTGAATGGTTAAATGTTCAACTCCTAAGATTCATTTGAGCGACCTGTATTCATGATACAAATGTAGCTAGCTAACCAGCCAGTCAGACCGACTTGGAAACTGGAGATACCTTTTATTGACAATTTCTATTGATGGTAACTAATTGTTATTCTTTCTTAAAAAAATCTGACACTTGTATTTCATCAATAACATGACATTTTATTTGAATGGTTCCAACCGACATATTTGTCATGACCTGCATTGCTGGAAATAGCGGGATGGGGAGTTCATGCAAGGGGAGTGGTATATACCTAATTTTCAATGCCCAGGTCTTTTGTATGTTCAATGACTACGAATGCAGAAATTACTATTTGCTTAGTTAGAGGACATAGCCTTACCATACACATAGCTCTCAAAACCCATTTCCATCACTGATTACTTAGTTGCATTTCCAGCATCTGAGACTGAGAAACGGAGAAAGCTTTAAGAGTCTCAAGTTGCCTATGGCAAACGTCATAACTTCCGGAATTTTTAAAATGTTTTTTTTTTTTACAGGTTCTCTTTTCAAAAGAGATCAATAAGCATTAAATCTTAGATTACTCAGCTCAAAAGATCATTATTTTTTCTTGATTTATTTCTAATTACATGAAGCATTGTGAACCATTATTGCTTTCAATTTTCCCTCGCATTTTCTTTCATCCAAATGTTTAGTGGCTTTTCATCGTAGTGGTTTCCAAATTTATTCTGTCACTGAATCCTAATATGATTTTCCAAAAATCACAGAACCTATAACTATATTTTATGGATGACCCCACCCACTAACATTAAATGAAATAAAACTTGTTTTAGAGAGAGAATTTTATCAGATAAAAAATAAATGATGAATAAAACATTGAATAAAAAAAACAACTCTCTTTTTAATTGTTATAAATTTGAAATTGTTTTTTCAAAAAAAGTTATGAAATGCAGATAATTGGCTTTTTAAAAGAAGACGCTTAATCTTGTAGAATCTGAGAAATTTTTGCAGAACACTGGGATTCCGTGGATCACACTTTGGGAAGCTCTAGTCTGTGGTAATGAATAAATTGTTAGATCAGAAGTAAAGGATATGCAATTGGTGAGACTCAATCTTATCTAGCTCTTGCTGATATTTTTTAAAGCTAAGTTTTTTTTAATATCTACTTTCTCTAATTCTCTTGAAGAAAAAAAACTGAATAATGCTTCTCAAAATCTTAATTGATGGATATGGGCATCTGATTTCATTTTTAAAGGAGATGGGGGTGCAGAGGGCAGATGGATATCTTTGGAATGTATCTTAGCAGCAACCCTGTCACCAACGAATGAAAATACTATCTTTGATATCAGTGCATTAAATTAAGGTTAAATGAAACAATTGTATTTCACTATTATCCTTTATTGACTATAAAGTTTCAACTTTCAAACTTCCTCGCATTTGATGGTTGGCTGTAGTAATATATTCAGCTTGACCAAACAGGGTCATGGCTGGTGTGATCAAAGGACCAATATTCTCATATTTGTTAACAGGAGATGATGACATTAGGTAGCAAAAGATTGATTTCTATGAACAGTCCAACTGATGATCCATATAGCTTTACTATACTGCTAAAATAGGTTTTATTTTAGTACAAAAAAAAATAACTCTTTGCAAAATAGTTTAATGAATGATTATTTAAAATGATATTGTTCAGATTTTGTAAAGAGTGTACTTAGATAAAATTGTGAGATATATTCAAAACTGGAATTGAAGTTCCATTTTTATTTTCTACAATCTTATCAAATATTCAGGTATTGATTTGATAAAAATGGAACATAATCTGAAAAATGATTGAAAAAATAACTAGCTGTAAATGCTAATTTCATTTCTCAAAACTCAGCAAAATTATCAGACATGATAAAAGCAGAGAAAAGATGTTCCTTGAGATCTATCAGTTTATATCAATGAACATACCAAGAGAACATTATCAAAATCTGCAATGTATTCCATTCAAGATAATAAGTAATCTCATTAAAGGCTTCTTCCTTTTTTCAATTTGGGCAAAGGCAAGTCACTTTGCTAAAAGAATTGTATGAGAAGTGCAGGTTTGTTTCCCATTGACTTCAACAATAAAATAAAGAAATTCTTAAAATCCAAGTCCTTTGTTGCTTTTACAATGATATCAGAAACTTAACAAAGAAGTGATTTTATTGCATTGCCCTACTTTCTAAGGCTCCGAGAAATGAGCTCATTAAATCAATTCATTGGAGTATTAATTGCCATGAGGAATTTATGTGATTCTTGTTATTAAAGTCAATTAGTGAAAGTATTTTTCTTTTATTTCCAATTTTCAAAGAGAAGCTGCTTAAGAGAATCTCATGTCTGCATGAATGTCTTCTCTAAGATTTTTAATAACGGATGTGTCGACTGAGATAGATTTTTTTTATTCTTTTGGGAATCAGAAGAGAATATTTTGTAGAATTAAACTGTTAAGTGTGTAGATTTGGTACAGTTTTCCATGCTCTGCACTTCTTCCATTGTGCTTATCATATACATCTACCTATATATATATATATATATATTTATGAAGAATGTGGTTCTAAAATGCAATATGTGCCATTTAAAAAAATGAATGATTTAATGAAATCATAAATCAGATTCTGGATTTGAAATATCTTATCATACCTTATAGACTGCATGCATTTAAGAAAAAAGTTGTAATAATATGGAAATAATCAAAATCAAAAATTTGATTTTTCTTTCAATTAAAACCATTAATTCTTTAACGGTGCTTATCTCGTTTTGGAACCACACACTTCATATATATATATATATATATAGAGAGAGAGAGAGATAGAGAGAGAAAGAAAGAGTACATACATATGTACTTACATACCTAAGAATCATAATTTTCAGTTAGTTTTGATATATATATATATATATATATATATATATATATATATATATATATATATATATATATATGCAGATATATATATGAGTGAATCGAAAAGTATTGCTGCTAATACTGTACTTCATAATAGTATGAGTATATTCCAAGCAAAACAGGTTTAAACATGACTCTGGAATAAATTGATGGGTGCAGATGTTTTCTGATTAATACACTTTTTTATCTCATCAGGAAGCATTCATGAAAAGGATACTTTTTATACTATGGAAAAAATGATTCTGAGGTCAAGGCTAACATCAAATTTTTAATAAAACTGAAATGGAAATCTCCTCAAATCATTGAAGTTTTACAACAGGTTTATGGGGATGCTGCCCCACATAAAACAACAGTTTTTAGATGGCTCAAGTATTCTAAGGTTGAAAAAACCACGAAGACGAGCCTAGAGAGAGGAGACCATTGCCTTGGACAAATAAGGAAACCTGAAAGAAGACCTTCAAATTACCACGGAAGCAATAGCTACTGTAGTTGAGATCTCACATGGTTGGGCATTTTCAACTTAAAGCAAACATATTGGCCTCAGCAAAGTTTTGTCGCAGTGAATGCTGAAAGTATGGCAAAAAGATCAACTAGCTTGAGGAGCTGATCTTTCTATTCGTCTTTCAAGCCAGATCAAAGCAAATGAAGATGATTTCATGACAATTGCAACCAGGATGAATCAGGAATATTCCAATGCAATCAAGAGTGCAGGGTGTAATTAAAACAGTTGCACCTGCAGGATCAGTCAAATTCAAGGCAAAAGAGTCAGAAACAGTACAAAGGATAGTCCTATGTATGATGAGCTTGAAGGGAAATCTTACCTCATTTACCCTACAGACTTGATCTTGCCCATCAAAAATTCGAAGAACACCTAGAAGGATCACTATGATCCCTCCATGATGCTAAAACTGCTGTTTTGACTCAAAGAGTGCAGAATTTTTCAAGTGAGAGTTAAACAAATGGAAACCATCTTCAGGAGTGTGTAGAACTAGACAGAGATTATGTTGAGAAGCAAAAGTTTTGCATATTGATATTTTTGCTTGATAAAGGTTTCTATGATTTTGAAGCAATACCTGCTGACTTATCCTCATATGCACTGGCAGCAATAGATTTAACTGTGCCCTCCTGCAAATCTATTCAAGATTATTTTTTAGATTTTATACATCATTTTTTAAATCTTTAGATTTTGCAAGATCATCAAGAATTGAATTATCATTTCTCATTTTATGTATGCATGCATGTATCTAACTATCTCTCTCTCTCTCTCTCTATATATATATATATATATAATTATTAATTGTGTCATCCACAGATAGCTGTTTTGTTGTATTACAACTCTTCAATGTGGCTATAGACTATCCAATATCCCTTCCAGTACCGCGAGGAAATATCGAAATTTTGACTTCAAACCCAGAGGCTGACATTTTGCCTCTGCCCTAAGCTGAACTGGACGGTCAGTAGGACCAAATTTTAGCGATATATTTACTTACGCATAATTCCCCATCAACCCAAATGCTCCATTCCAGAGTTGGAAGAGCATTGCTAAAGTTGCTTATAATGAACAAGTTGCCCTACCTAAGGAGGGAATGTTATTCATATTCATTAAAACGAAAACAGGTAATAGCTTCATGTTCCAAGAATGTGCTTGTTCATCTTGTTTTCTGTGTTTAAAGAAGTTCTTAAAAAGTCCAAGTATTTGCAGTAATATAAAACCTGCACTTTTCCATTTAGGATTAATATTGTAGTCGAGATGACTATTTTTTAAACGTGATTTTAAATCTAACTTCATAACGCTTATTTTTAGCTTCACATTTGTCTGTGAAATAAGTACAAACTTGAAGACTCCAGTTCTAAAAGTATCAGAAACATTAATGACCAGTGATGTATCTTATGAGTATTTTTGAGGTACCTGCCATAGACTATTAGCAATCTAGTCTCATGAATCATTCACTTGGGTACTGAATTCAATCTTATCTGGATACTCTAACCTGGGGGCCTCTGGGGAGAATTTCATGAAGCGCTCCCACATCCTTCATCCTTTATCCATCCTATTTTCCCTGATGTAAGCCTTTTAGCACCCCATACTTGAGTAGCTCGTCGATTAAAGGATAGATTCAACCTATTAGAAACCATAAACTAAAACTGTCGGAATAGATTTCTTCAGTTTTTGAGTTGGTCTTGCTGGAAATGTATGTATGTATCCTGCATATGGACTGCATCAATGGAGCTGGAGGGCTGAAAATGTGAACATTCTCATCCATTTGATATCCACCAAAAGCTTTCTTTTCAGGGTTTTTTAAACTCCTCCTATAAGTAGGATTTTCAAGGGGGGAGGTTTCAGTTTGCAATGTAAATTTAAGCCAAATTTGTCCAAACTTGGTGCCCGCTTGATTTCTGAGAACTTCCAGAGTGATTACTGCCCAACAAAAAGCAAGAGAAGTAACATTCATCAATCAAGCATTCTTCCAATGTTTCAATTGATCACCCCCAACAATTCATGTTGATCATGCGACAGTTTCTAATGATTGACTAACCAGAGCTATCTTATTAATGAAACTATCGTATCGACTGAAAAGTTTCAATACACCAGCTGCCCCTCCCCAATTTAGCCGTGTTAAATGAGAAAACAAAAAGAGATACAAAAAATGTTTAAACGAAGACCACGAAGGAAAGATTCTTGTGTTTGCGGATATTATATGATTAATATATAGGAAAACACTTAAATGAAAATTTTTTCCCCTGTGTTTATCAATTTCATTTGTGTTTTCTTTGTTATCAATTCAGCTTTATTTGTGCAAGCTTTTCATCATTCATCTTGGAAACACAGTCTCTATTTTATTGGATGAAATTCAGCCTCTTTGATGTACCTATATTTATGTATTAGAAGTTGTAAAAAGCATAAATATTCATGGATACGCAGACAGAAACACTCACGCACTAACATTCATATGTATTACAAAACTGTCATCAAACGTTTCTTCAGTTTTGCTATAGGTCTGGCTGTGTATAGTACAGGCTGCGCAATTGGAACTAAAGGGTTAAAAATTTCAAGATTTACTTGGAGAAAAAATTGAAAAAAAAAAATTGTTTTTCTTTTAAATCCCCACCCCAATAGGTTTTCAAGATATATGTGCTGGGGGGAGGGATTCAATTTGAAAAGTAAGTTTATGCTGAATTGGTCCCTTGGCTTGCGTCTAACAGTGTTCACATTCGTTTTTTTCTGTAAATTTTTGACTTTGATACTGATCCTCGCCCAACAAAAACGGAGTGAAGTAAATTATTAATTTTTCTAAATATTTCATTGATCACCCCCACTACAGCATGCTGCAAAAAGACGTTGGTCATGTGACAGTTGTTATTGGGTGACCAACCAGACATTTTTGTTATTTAGATTTATCTATATTATATTCATGTTGGGCACTCTCAACCAAAAGTTACCAAAACTGTTGAAAAAAAGTTTCTTCTGTTTTGAAGTCAGTCTGGCTGGCTACCTTGCCAGCTATGTATGTATCATGCATACAGGCTGTACTAGTGGAGCTAGAGGGCTAGAAATTTAAACATTTACTCCCCGTGAAGTTGAGAAAATACATCTGTTGAATTTTTTTGAAAAAACCCTCCTGAAAGAAGGTTTTTTAAATGGAAAACAGTTTACAATGCAAGTTCATGTTAAATTGATCACTTTGTTTGCACCCATTTGGTTTTTTGAATTCTGGCTATCACTAGGCTGGAATTGCAGAAATTATAGAAAACAAGATGGTTGTATCTTGGGGTGTATCAGATGCAGTAAAATGAGATCCCTGGTTTATATAGAATTTTTGACGATTTTCAGCCTTGGTTTACGAACAAGTCTCTTGGTCTAGATTTAAAACTTATCTCCACGTAAGACAACACCTCTCTGTATATTGTACACAAACACAAATGACAAAAATAGCTTTCAGAAATGTTAGATTAATGGACTGGCCACCATTTTCCACCAGATTTCAACCTGATTGAAACTCTCCAGAGCATCCTCAAGAGGAAGATGTATGAAGGTGGGCATCAGTTTGCTACCAAAGAAAATCTATGGGGAACCATCCTGACAAGTGCAAAAGTTATTACAGCAGAAGAAATTCAAAATTTAACAAAATTAATGAATGATCAACAGATATCTGTGATTTGCACGTGAAGATCTTATATTTCAGTGTAAATGATTTTGGAGTTTTTGCTTTAAAAATTGAGTGCCATTGATTTACAGGCTCCAGTATTTCATCTATGTGAGTTTTTGTAGCTTGTTTAAACTTTCATAATTCTAACTTTGAGCTATTTAATGATTTGATCAATTTATGATTAGTATATTACTGTATTTTCTACCTATGCTTAATGATTTGGCAATTGAGGAATTTCAAAATGATACCTCTTTTTTTCCACTACCTGAACATTTAAGTTCAATCACAAGACGACACAGTATATTGGTATATCAGGAAGAAAATGGGAGTCCGAAACATCATAGAACTTATTAAAAAACTAAAATAGTCATGGGCAGGCCGTGTTGTAAGAATGGCAGACAACCGATGGCCGTTACGACTCACAACATGGATCCCCAGAGATCACATGTGAACCCGAGGCTGACAGAATACAAGATGGAGAGATGAGCTTGACAAATTCAGAATAGTGGCTCCACAGTAGAGAATTGTGGCGGATCCTGGGGAAGGTCTATGTCCAACGACAGATGATAAACGACTGATGATGATGATGATGACGACGACGACGACTTGCAGGCATTACATAATAATGCTATGTGAATGTTTGTGTAAAAGATTATTACAATTCTTCCACTGTAACAGAATTCAGAAGGGAAAAATCTATGTGCGTATTAATTTGACAGTGAAGTATAGAAAATCTGGTGAATTCCTTGTGCTTCATGTTCTTCTTTATCTGTTGTCTGTCAGAGACCCTGGCTTAGACCTTTGCCTCAGACAGTACTCTATGGTAGCGTCTGCTGAGATGTATAAGGCCTACAAGGCATATTTCTGAATGAGTATCATGGGTTGAGACAGAGACTGGACACCTCATTTCAGCAGCAATATAACTGTCAAGACTTTCACTAACTGCATTGAAGTATTATGAGTATGGCTAGGAGGTTATCGAAGACATTAAAAAATAGTGGCATTCCTGATGGGTCTCCGAGACAGTTTTACTTAATTTGCCAGCTATCTTTTCCTCTGGGACTGCATGGGTATCTTAGCACATTACCAAAGGTGCTGACTGGCCATGTCTGCCCAAATTTTACGAGGGGACAAACAACGTCACATGTAAGCCAGTAGTTGACTTGAAGGTGTAGATTCAACCACAGCTCACAAAATTAGACCTCATGAAACAATTTGTCTCAGCTCTACATAAGGAGACTGCAACCTCTAAGTACCTGCCCCAAGTTGTCTAAAATAGTTGAATTAGGTAAAATGAATGAATTACAGAGATCAATGTCCGGATCACGAAAGCAAAGTTGAAATGGAATGGTAGCTGTTTCCTATACTTTGCGGACATAATCAATCAGGAAAAAATAGGAACATAGAAAAGTTTCCAGAAAGTTGCTCAGTGTGATGCGTATTTTATATAGATATTCATTATATCTATATGTGTTTGTGTGAGTGTTTGTGATTGTGCATGTGTATGTGTGTTTGTTTTGGATATTGTACACATCATATGTGTATATACACATGCACACAAATTTTAAAAACATCCATCTACATTACATTTTAGATATCCATTATATCTATCTAATATATATTAAAAATACAGTTATATCTTCCTTGTTGTGAGAGTTAGGGGCACTAGAAGGCCACGAATATGAAAATATGTGAATAATTTTTGCTGAACCCCATAAAACCTTTTGGTCCCAAAAATCCATACCAAAGATTAAACAAGTTCAAGTTTTCAACCAGGTTTTTTATCGTCTTCATAAATAATTAAGATAACACAAATATTGTTACGATGCATTCATTAATACCCCAACTGTCCTGGACATTTTACGTTTTGTTTAATTCTCTTCAAGTCATTCAAGACTGAATTGTGAGTTATCGAAATCTCAAATGGAAAACGCCCAAAAACAAAAGGGTAATTGTTTACCTTTTTTAAACATATACGAAGTACTTCATAAATAGTAGAAATGGTCAATTAAATCTTACATCAAGATGGTCAACATCAACATAGGTTTCTTTTGTGTCCAAGTTGGTCTTGCTGGCCTGCTGTTTATGTATCATGCGTACAGGTTGCATCGATGGAGCTATTGGGCTGAAAATTTGAACATTTGTTCTTTAGTTTTTTGTTTTTTTTAAAAACTCATTCCAGAAAAGTTTTTCAGGGTTGGGGTTCTATTTACAATGTAAGTTTATGTTAAATTGGTTGCTTAGTGTGTAAACAATCATATCAACTATTGGATACACATATCCACAAACAGGCATACATTCATTCTAAGCCACGTATGTCAATGAAAATGTACATAGGTACGATCAGATAATTTCATCAATATTGCATATACCCTATAGATAATTATATAACCTCGTATGTTATTCATATGGTATTCTCAATACATTCTAAATCCATTCAACTTCGGCAAATATTCCTGAATGCTTACATTAATATTCCGCTTTCAAAGTTTCTAGCCAGCAAATTAAGATTTTATCAAGTGTTTGGTATTTCAAGATGCTATTCTCTCTTCCTTCAAGCACTGAATGCAAAAACCTGGCCATAACTTAATTTCAATAATCAATATTGGCGGTTGATCAAAGAAGCAATTTGAAGTAATGGAGGCTAATGGGTAACATAGCTTATCCATGATTTAGAATATTGAACGATGTTGTTGTCTATAATTTGGAGAAGAGTCATTAACATTCAAAGAGTTTTTCAGACAATCAAACTCAGACATCTTTTCTTTTTCTTTGTTCATGCGTCATTTTGGCTGATTCATTCTACAGCCTTCTTCAGGTGTACTATATATGTAAAGAAAAATACATAAGAATAGTGCACTTAATGAAGGCCTTACAATTGATAGGGCGTAACATGTGAACAACAAAAATAACAAGAAAAATACGTTTGATCAAACCACGTTGGTTGATAACTTTGAAGATAAAGGCCAATGGCCTGATTACTTGCTTGAACCATTTGATTTTGTGGTTCATAACTACCTATGTATTTACAGTATAGTGATATTTGCCTTGATTCCTGATCATTGACACTTCCTTTCTTTCTAGATGTTCAATTGTCAACATCAATGCACAACATACAGATTAGATAACAAAACTTTCCAAGGCAAATATAATGTAAAATGTTTCAAAATTCCTATTTTTAATCACCAATTTTTCCTCCAGTGCTAGAAATATTTAGTTTGTGAGTGCAGAAAATGACAACGGCTGAATAGAGGAGCCGTGAGGTAGCAATAAGTTCTGTGGGCTATGATGAGAAAAGCTAAAACTTTGCCAAATCATCATCATCATCATCATCATCATCAGCAGCAGCAGCAGCAGCAGCAGTAGTAGTAGTATTTTATCGTTCGTCATTGGACATAGACCTTCCCCAAGATTTACCAAATCTTTCTGTATTTCCTGTATTTATCTAGCTTGTCACGCCATCTAACCTCCGGTCGGCCGCAATTTTGTATATGATCTCTCGCCTACCAATCAAATCCTGTTGATGCTAAGATACAATTATTTATTTCTTCTCTGTGTGTTTGGTTTTGATAAATTGACTAATAATTTTGAAATGTACACTAAGATATTCATATTGAACTTTCTCAAATTAAAAAAAAATGACATTTGGACTAAATATTAACTTTTACTAAGATAGATATTTCGTTAAGCTAATTGATTTTGAAACAATCACCTATGTATACAATGTTTCTTAGATTATGGAGTCTTCAACTCAGAAGCAGAAAGATTTTTTTAGAGTTTCTGCAATGAATATACAGAGTGGCAATGATGAAGGTATTCTGAATGATCTCGAAGAACTGATACGTTACAATGATAAGTTTTCTGTAGTTATTGATCACTGAGTGATCAACAAACATTGCTTAAAGAGTATCTATAAGAAAATAAACTCTTACAGAAAGGGTAAAGGAGGCTTGTATTCAGACTATATCGATTGGTTGATTTCCTATTCTTTTTTTTCATTTTGACCTCTGAAAGAGTGCATTGGTCTTTTCAGAGATCTCAATAGCTCAGCTCTGGACACATCAATTTTAAGTGGGATATCGCAAATGAAGACAAGTGACAAATTAAAGAGCTGTACAGAAAGAAAGATGAACATATTGTTCAGAAAAAATTTATTTGTGCAAATTCGGTAGTGCAAGGAAAGTAATCAATAATCTAGTTTACTGGACTACCAGTGGTGTAGTGCTGAGAAAATGGTATTCACTTACTTTTTCGGAGAGAGGGGAACTGAGTTCCTTTACAATCTATATATGCACTAATAAAATTCTCCATTTGAACAATCCACAGATGAGTAGAATCAATAAATACATGTCCAAATACTCATCCTACATAGTCTCTAACATTAGTTAAATTTCAAAATTTTTTTTTCGTAGGAGGCCATCCTGAGAGAAGGCAGCCCTGCATTTCCTCACTTCTTATTTCACAAATACGCTGATGATTATATCTAGGCTCAGTGTAAAGCTAGGTACAGAATATGAGGGAAATCAGGATTTCTGTGTATTGAACATTAGGTCAGAAAATCATGGAGTCTTATTCAATTTTAGAAGTTTTGTTTTTTTTGTTTTTGTCTGAAAACATAGATAGTAATTCACAAATCAATATATCATTATAAATTGTTTTATAAGTACATAATAAAATAAGAAAGCTATTAGTATTAAAAGATGAGATTATGATTCATTTCTCGATTATTGTAACACATTGTTGGGAACATTTAGAATAGAATCCATGGACGCAAATTATTTTCTAAAATATGAACATTCAAATACTCAATCACATGATGAATTTGGGTGTTAAGCATCATCCTCCTTCTCACCTCCGCCATCAAGATTCAAACATAATTCTGCTTGGTCAAATGAGGCCAGGGTGATGAGAGAAGCCATCCAATGCAGATATAAAGCCAACAATTTCAATTCTAAGGTTTGTCCCCTACTTTACTATTGAGCTAAGTAGTACCCAATAGTGGTAAAATCTATCAAGATAATTATGACCACTAACTTTAGATTAAGGCATGCGACCTTTGCATTGGTGACTACCTTAACATTAGTTCACAGGCAAAATAAAATGAATTGTTAGTAAACAATAATTTTGATCACAATGCTAATCACATTCATAGTTTGAAGGATTTCTATAATCGTTATGGCACTGATCTAAACCTTTACTCTTTTGATTGTTTATTCCGGACTTGAAATATTGTCTACTTTTCTTCCATATTCCAGGTGCTTTATTATAAGGAAATATTTTTTTCCTTTTTACATATGCTTATTTCTGCCTCATGCTTTGTATGATTTTTTCAGATTCTGTTTTATTAAAACTATATTTTCTCTTTTTTGAAACCTGATCTTGTGTCTCTTCCTTCAAACTCAAATTCATAACGAAATCAAATTTCCATCCGTTTTGGAAGATTAAATATAAACCCAAGATATGGAGCCCATTTTAGCCTCAATCTAAGGGGAGCAGCTTTTGTTGGAATAACTATTTATATCAAACAGTATCATCAAATTTAAAAGCTTTGTACTAATCCTGTCTTATCGGATACCTGGCTTTTATGAAGTATATTCTAAGGGATACATCTTTAGGGATTTATTGGGAACTGAAGTCTTGACTGATCTAATAGTTCATTGGCATTCGGTAAATTCTGTTAAGGAGTTAACATCATCAGTCTTTTAACATTTGGTGTTGAAAATAGACCTTCCCCAGGATTTGCCTCCTCTCTTTATTGTGGGCATCGCGGAGCCAATATTTTCTGACTTGTCGAGTTTGTCTCTCCATGTAGTATTCTGCCAGCCTCGCATCTGCTTTTGACCTGTGGGGACCCATGTGAGTCGGGATGTTCACCCATTGTCTGTCATTCTTACAACATAGCCAGCCCATTGCCATTTGAGTTTTTCAATGGATTCTATGATATCTCAGACTCCTGTTTTCATCCTGATATACTGCACTGTTAGTAATCTCTCCATGTGTGGTTGAGCATAATTCTTCCATGTACATATCACGTGCTTCTCAGTCCGCGAGTTAGTCTCTTGGTTGAATTCCATGTTTCAGCTCCATAGGTGACTATTGGTCGGATGCATTAGTTGTATACCCTTCTTTTTAGGACTAATGGGATCTTGTTTTTAAAGGTTGAGCTTCCCATCCTAGAGTGATTCGTAGCATGATATCTTCTACTTTTGATGATTTCATGGAGATTCTTGCCCTAGGTAGACACAGAGGTCTAGTTTCTCCAATTTTGCGTTTTCGATTTTGATGGTCTTTTTACTTTAATGAACCAGAATGCTACTACTATTCCACATTCTATCCGTCCAAAAGCTTTTCCACCCAAAATAGTTATGATATTTCATTCATTTCTTTATGCAATTATGGAGAAAATGAAAAACAATAGAGAAAGTTTGAACTCACCAAGCACTGTAAGGTTTACGGTAACTGCTAATCCAAGTGAAGAGGCGATTTGACATTCATAAGTTCCAGCATGTCTCTTTTGTACATTCTCAATAATTAAATCCCACTGTTCTCGATTACTGTCACTTTGAACCTTGTAATTGGGATCAGGCTCAAATGTAAATGTTCCAATGGTGATTGGGCTCGTTCCAGGTAATTTTCTCCAAATTATCTAAAAAAACAGAAAAATGAATAACAGAAGTATAAGAAAAATGTCAGTTAGAAAGAAAAAGAAGTTTGACTTTATTATTACTTTTCAAACACAAAAAGTTAAAATTCTCTTATTCGGCAAAAAAAAAAGCTAAATTCAAAATTGACCTCAGGTGACCGTCAGCGAACTTGATCATATCATCTTTTTTCTCCTCAAATTAACCAATTTACCTCTCAGAATCTAATGCTTGGCTGCCATATGGCTGGAAAATAAGTTATTTTGAGCCTAAACTGACCATTGCTGCAGTCAGCACCAGCTATCCTAACTTCTTTTTTGTTCGAGATAACCCCAGGCAACAATTTGCTTTCAAAGATGTTATTGTTTAGCTGCAACATGGCCGTTTATGAGGTCAAAATCATTTTTTTAATTTCATAGCCAATTTATCATTATGCTAGAAAGTCCTTCAGTTGGCTAGAAATAACATCTGGTGACCTTGAATAACCCCTCATTCAACTTCAAACAGTTCATGACCTTTGCCTCAAAAAAATGAACACATATGGCAAATTTCCGCTTTTTAGGTGCAAAATTGTGGCATTCAACTTGGTACGCACAAAAATAGATTCAGAAATACTTGCATCCACTATTATATATATATATATATATATATATATATATATATATATATATATATACATATATTTATATGAAAAGTGTTTTTAATGCCAGATTTCTCCTCAGGTAAATTTGTAACTTTTGCAACCCACCTGTCGGATGCACTCTGATACTTCTTTGTCAATAACAAAAGTGATGTGATGTTTTCCTGGTAATGACTTCGCTACCAATAACCACCACAAGAAAAACAACATGAGTCATGCTAGTCAGAACACCAAGACATGAGACAGGAAATAGTGTCAAGAGTGGATAGGTGCAGAAATACAACTCTCTCCTAAATGAAAGCCAGAAAAATGAAAAAGTAGCTTTCTTACTAAGATATCAAAGTTTTATGCACACGCACTCATATATATACATATATATGTATATATATATATATATATATATATATATATATATATATATAAAGAAAGAAAGAGAGAGAGGTAGGAAGAGAGGGAGATATTTATTTTCATAATTTGTATACGTAGAATAACGATATCCATTTATGTATATATGTATCTATCTTTCTATTTGAAAATTCCATCGAAGAATAAATGTGATCTGAATAAATCCTATTCTTGACATCACTAGCATTTCCTTCTTGGAAACATCAAAAATAGAGAAAAACATCTAGAAACATCTAGATTCTTGAGAATCTAAATAAATAGTAAAAACCCATCATAATGAGGACAAAGAAGGGCAAAAAAGCTTTTTTTTTTCCATAAATCAACAAGATTTTTTCTAGACAGGGTGTACTGGAGTACTACAGACTATTTTCCAGCCTGTAGAATAAGTAATATGAACAGAAGTGCTAGAACATACAAACACGTATACGCATATATAAAAAAACAATAGAACCCTTTGCAATCTCGGATGGCAATGGTTGTTCAACATTTGAGTAGGAACTATATTTCATTTGGCACTGGTGTTAACAGAGTAGCAAATCAATTAGCCTTAGACTGCATAAATGTACATAGATCATGTGTTGTGCGGAACTCAAACCTATGTCAACTAAGGAAGCCACCTAAACACATTACCATCCCAACTAAAGGTGCTCTAGCAAAATAAGGAATCCATCGGACATAAAGTGTTCATTTAACTAATATGCATACTGTTGGTAAATCAAACATATTTATATACTTATGTAAATATTTATGCCTGTGATTATAAAACAAATAATTGAATACTATATATTCTCTCTGCTACTCGGTTAACATCAGTGCTGAATGAAATATAGTTCCTACTCAAATGTTTTTACAATTATCGCAATCCTTTGGACATAAACTGTCTATTCTACTGATATGTATACATATGATTACATATATGTACACATATATATATACATATATATATATATATATATATAGATAGATATATATATATATATATACATATATATATATATGTATATATATATATGTATATATATATATATATATATATGTATATGTATATACATATATACATATATATATATATATATATATATATATATATATATATATATATATATGTATATATATATATGTATATATATATATATTGCTATACATTTAGGTGTATACATATATATATTACAGCTTTTTTCCATGAACAAAGATTTGGGAAGGTTTTCCATGTGGGAGTGAGAGGCCTTCACACGTAGGAAATTTGGAGAGAATACAGGCAATTCACTCTTCCATAATTACTTGCCAAAATCAGAATTCATAAACCAATAGTTATTGATCTTTGCTGTTCATGATTGTCATACGTTCTTCGATTTATCATTACACTGTATACATTGAATACCATCCGCTCAGATGGTGTGGTACATCTGCTTCAAATGCAGAAGGTAGCAAGTTTAATTCCCGGTATGAGCAAAGAGTGTGGAAAATTTTCATGACAAAATTACCCTACCTTTGGGTTGTACAGCAGTGCTGTTTTGGCTCTCTAACAAAGGAGATTGACAAACTAGGGAGTGAAGCTCCCAAAACGCTGTTTGATGCCAAATTGAACACTTTCCTGCGAACTACAGTGAGGCCATGTGTGGCTTTCAGTAAACTGACCATCCCAGGATTTTCATTCGATCTGCCTAGGCATGTACTCCGGAGAAGAAGTTCCATGGTCTATAGCAGTAGAACAGTGGCCATTCATTCATACATTCAGTATTTATACAAGTAGTGTCTGGTGACTTTCACTGAAGATTGTGACGAGTATGCACAGTATTCCAACACTGTTCTTGGGGTCTGTGAATGTTAAAAGATATTTCCTATACAAATTAATGGTAATTGCTCTTTTGCTTCAAGCAATTTCGTCCGACAAATATTTTTTTATAGAAATTCTCTACTTTTGGATGGCAGGAGAAACCTGTGTTATTAACTATGAATACATAATCTGGGAGTTGTTAAAAACCATCAACATATGTTCCTTCAGTTTTTAATGTTAGTCTGGCTGGCCGATTATGTAGGTATGAATGCATATATATGTATATATCACACCTAACCGAAGTCAACAGAAGTGACTAATCAATCAATCACTTTTTTTACAATTCTTAATTAATCATTCCTAAAATGAAATGCTGCCAAAAGATGTTACATGACAGTTTCCACTGAGTGACTAACCAGACCTGTTTTATTTTCTGTCTCATAGACATTGTTTATTTGGATACATATCTTCACGTACCTCTTGCACTCATTCTTTTGTTTGGTGTCTCTTCTTCTTAACAGATTGTTTCTTTTTCTCGTTTCGTGATATCTTTTCTTAGAATTTCCGTTCTCAGCCATAGCAACATTTTTGCGTTTATTTTGCCATCATAATTGTTCTTAAAATAATCAAGCTAACTAATTTAATTTTCTTTTCTGTCAGACTCTAATTAAAAAATTTAATTAGGATTCTTTTCTAAATCCTGGAACTGAACAACTTCATTCAAAAGCAATTATTTTTCTTCCTCATGCACTGACAAGCCTTTATCCTTCTCATCATCTTTTAAAGTCTTCTTCTGCTATCTCGTTTCTTTACCCGACCCCCCACCGCCTTTTTTTTTTTTTTTGCACACAGCCCATGCATTCATGCAACATTATCAGTCATTATTTTAATTGGACAAAAATTGATACATTTGAAATTATTGCAAATCATTAAACAGTATAGTGTTTCAGTTTCCGAAACAAAAAGTACTTTGCAGAAAGCCAATAAAATTCTCCTTTAACTGCCACTGGAACTCCTGAATTCTAAAAAAAAAGTGTTTCGGCATCCTTTGACTGACTCTTGTTTCACACTGTGATCGGTGTTGCCTTACTTGTGGCAATATCTGAGTATCAAAAGTCGCAGTTATTCGTTGTTCGAGACAGGTCTTTGTCGCATAGTCTGTTAATTTTAACATTTAACTTGTGGTGGACTCCTACAGATATCTGGTTTAATCTTTTAATCTGTATGATCTAAGTATATTGATTTTTCTTTGATGGGATTTTCTGGTTTTACGATACAAGATTTTCCGAGATTCTTCCTGCTTAGACAAACTTTTTTTACAACTGGCTTGGATGATGGCTGTTACTGATTATGTGTTCGGAGAGAGGAAAGAATATTGGGTTATTTTATAGAAGTGTGGGAGGTGAGATGGGAGAAAAGAAAGTTAGATAGATTAATAAGACCGTGGGAAGAGAGAGGGAAGAAAAAAGGGCCAGCCAGTTCAATGAGAATGTAGAAAGAGAGAAAGACTGATGGCTGTTATCAATACAATAAATGTAACAGACACAGCTTTTATATATATATATATATATATATATATATATATATATATATATATATATATATATATATATATATATATATATATATTTATATTTATAGTATCTGTTGGACATATCCAACTGGAACTCAACATCATATTCTTGAAGTACAGAGGAAGGAATTACACTCAATTCCAAATACTTTTGGGGCTAACTATTGAGAGTGCCAACTTATGAGTTCTTGAAAGCTATGAACTTTCACAAATATTATTCTTTGCAGCTGTTTCAACAACACGAGCAAAACATTCCGGTGGTAACATAAGAATTAAACGAATACACGTAATAAAGAATTGCATTTGTCTAAAAGTTGTCAGCTTCATATTTAATAAATAATCAAGTGAAGACTTATGTTATCACCAAAATAATTTTATCTAGTTGAAAGATTTTTCTGTGGTTTTTAGCTCTATTGCGATAGCCATTCTTTATTTTGAATTATTTGATAAATCAAACAAGGAAGCACATCATGATTTTGAGGAGTGTCATCAACAAGCAAACAGTTTTTGGACAATTGAAATAATTTTTGTTGTTATTTTTATTGGTCTCACAATGTTTTGGTCAATCTATTCAAGTGTTCTCCAGGTGATTTATCACTATATAAGAATGCCAAGTACAAAATGGTTGCAAACAAACTTTCTTTTGTTGGCAGCAATATATAAAACAAATGTTGCAGATGTTTTTAATTCTTTCCTTTGTCAGACAAAGACTTTTATACCAAATCCCTGTAGAGCAGTGAAAGCCACATAGTGTTGTAGTCCATACATTCCAGGTAAAAGGTGTACACTATTCTCTCTGAGAGATAGTACAAAAAACAGACAGATAATTCCGTTAAATAGTAAGAAAATTTGAAGAAGCACTATACATCACCTACATCAGATGAATACATAAATCAAATTACTGTGGATTTCAAACTGAGGAAGAAGGCCATAGAATTGATCAGTCAAAACATTGCATGAACAACAAAAAACAAGAATTCAATTTTACCCCCCCCCCAAAAAAAAAAATTCGAGATACATTCAGCATTGTATATCAGAAGTAAAATAAGTGACTGAAGCGAATGATTTTCATTCTTGTGTGAATGTTTACAAATGTAATTGCAGCAAATTATCGATATCTATTTTGGCGAAGAGCCAAACAATCAGGAATCTGAGCGTTGATTGGTGAACTTTCTGGGCATTAGTTTGTGAACTTTCTGTCACCTTGACTTTGTTTTGCCCCTTCTGCTAAAAGAGATCAGATATCTAGACCTTTATTCCAATTTTATGATCATTAGAAGACAGAAGCACTAGCAAAAATTGGCAGCTTCAAATCTGCCAATAAATCTCAGAATTTGGCTAAAAGACTAATTGTAACTTTTATAGTATGATAGCGGACAGTTCAAATGTAATTTTAATTAGGAATGTGATACTTTCTGGAAAGTTTCACTTCTCTCCTCCATAGTCCACTTTTGTAGCTGTCAAATTTGAAACTTAAATATTGATAAAAATGCATAAAGCAACACAATCAACTCACTCAGGCTGGGAGGCTACATGTGTGCTTTAAATTTCATGGCCATTTTGAATTCATGATGGGGTCACGTGACCATTATACTTGCAATGATATCGATAACTAATAACCTTCAAAATGATAAATGGCTTCAAAAGATTTCTTATAAAATAACAAAAATATCATTCATTAAGGGCTTGCTTTGAAACCTTTGGAAAAACCCAGACCATAATGAATAAAAAAGTATTTTTACTTACAAGTTATTTAGCCACATCTTTCATGATAGTAAGTAAAATATTCAATGTATTCGTTTACTATTCATCTGCAATCAAAAATTCCATTTGTAACGTTGTACACATCTAAACCATCAACCAAAACCGTCAACAAAAGTTTCTTCAGTCTTTAGATTGGTCTAGCTATCTGTCTGTCTGGTTGGCTACGCATGTATGTACCACATGTTCAGACCAGACTAATAAAGGTAGTGGGCTGAAAATTTCACCATTCACTCATTAATGTGTCTAGCAGAAATTTCTTTTTTTATTTTTTAATTACTCACCAAAATAGGTTTTTAGTGGGTTGTTCAATTAACAATGTAAAACACATGTAAGTATTGATTCAGCCTCCCATAGAAATGTAATGTGGTATCTAGTTTTTTTAACTCGGGAACCCGCACACATTAGCAGATGGGTAAGTCCAAAAAATGTCCAGTTCCATGTATGATTCGTAGATATTCAAGTATATGTATGTCCTATTGAAATGAGTGACCGAACAAAAGATTTACATAAATACTTAATCAAAGAAGTGATTTAACTGAAGAGGAACATAATGAATAGAGTATCGAAAGAATGACACTGAAGTCAATCGACGTGTTTTCTGAATGCCTTTACCCATTTAGAATTTTACAAATTGATATTCATCATGGCTTCAAAATTTTGAAAATCAAATTTCACCTCGCAGTGAAGGAGAAGTTGAAGAGTTCCAACTGCCACTTCTCAAACTGAGAGCACAAGCACGACTGGAAGTCTATAACTTATTTATGGTTTTGGTTAGGCATTGTGTGCTACAGAAGCAATAATTGATCTTTGTCTCATTTTATGTTCCAGAAATACCTCTGGAGCAGTAAAATTGATTCCGAAACATTTTACTCTGTCACTTCATTGACATTTCATTCAGTAAGATTCGTGTCACTCTATCGGAATTTATCTTTGATTTATCACTACTTGGTAATATCATTCCATTGTTACTTAATACATGTATGATATACACATACTTACATAAATATGTATATTTATATACAACAATATATATACATTTGCTTTGTTATGAATATATATATATTTATGTATATATATACATGAATTATGAATTGCGTTATATTATATAGAAACTTATTTGAGATGATCTTCCATCATCAAATGGTTGATGTATCACCTACCCTAGATAACATAGATGGAATATGCAATTGAAGAAAATGTGGCTGCTGCAAGAATGGAACTGGCTACCAATAGGGTAGCAGCTCCAACGTACTGATGCTCTTACCATTGAGCTAAACAGTTGCCAGTAAGAATATTGTTAGCTTGGAGCAGTTAACCTATCAGTGGCTGGTTAGATTCCTGCAACAGCCCCATTTTCTTTGATTGTTTACGTTTATTTACGTTGCCTAGAGGAAGTGATATATTAACTGTATAATGACAGGAGATTATTTCAAATGTTTTGAGTATAATATAACACAATTTATAATTCATTATGTCAGATCATATTTATCCATTTGTCTATACACACACACATATATATATATATATATATATATATATATATATATATATATATATATATATATATATATATATATATATATATATATATGTGTGTGTGTGTGTGTGTATGTGTGTGTGTGTGTGTGTGTGCTTGTATTACTAACATCTTTATTTTTATGTGGACACGTGATCCATCAAAGTCCATATATATATATATATATATATATATATATATATATATATATATATATATATATATATATATATATATATATATATATATAGGTGTGTGAGTGAATGTGTACGTACTTATATATCCACCACATCATCATCCCATTTAATGTACACATATGCATACAAAGACATTTATGAAGATTTATATTTGCATGAGCATTCATGCAAATATAAATCTTCATAAATATTTGTGTATACCTATGTGTACATTAGATGTGATGATTAGACGGATATATATGTACATAAACATATCCCCCATATACATACATATATATATATATATATATATATATATATATATATATATATATGCCTGGTGATTCCATATATATGCCGATATAGAATGATTGGGCAAAGTCCCAGTAGCAAAATCCCAGTAACCACGTCATCCGATCTTATTGCAAGGTCAGCTCAAACTCCACAGAATGAAAATAAAATAAGAAAAGAGAAAGAAAATATTTAATCAGGTATCAAATCATCAATACAACCAAAACAAACAATGCCTCAATGCAATTATTTTCGTTTTGATTTTTTCTCTTTATAAAAGGACTTGTTATGTATTTCTTGTAACTTTACAAGGCCATTTACCCATCAGTTCCTTTTCTCCTTTTGTTTTCTTTTTTTTTAAAGTTTCTCTTGCCAATTAGATTGATGACCTACAGATCAATAGAGAAACAAACCAACTGATTTGTTAACCAGGCAGACAGACTGAACAACAGTTAGTTCATTCAACCAGATTCTTAATATATCTATTTTTCATCTCAGTTATTTTAGATTCTCTCTATTGGTAACTTCTGCCATCAACTAATTCCAAGTCTTCCAATCTGATTTTGGTGAGATTTTTATGTATTTTCTTTACAGAACTTTTCTAATCTGAGCCAGAGATTCTAGCAAAATTAATTATTGGTAATTCATCAAATGAAGCAGCAAAGTGTATTAAAGAATATTGGGATAAAAAAAGCATCAAGATATTCTTATTTCTCAAATGAATGTTCCTTCAAAGAATTCATGTATTACAAATGCACCATCTTTTTTCAGGCACCTTAGCTTACAGAAACGGGCAAGATTATCTATTTTCCTTGACAAACAGAGGTCATATAATACTAATTCATTAGTCCTCTGATCCTGAAATCCCTGAGAGATCCTATATGTAGCTGGCAGAAAAAAGATGACATGATGAACTGAACAAGTTCTGGTTCCGTGATACCCATGATATAGAGGTCTGACAGATCTTGATGAAGCTGTATGTCCAATGCTAAAAGGCTGATAATGATAATGATGATGGTAGCGATGATGATGTTGATGAAGATGAAGAGGGTGAAGACCCACTAATTATGCACATCTCATATCTTAAAATCATTATGACTGTTAGAAACTTGAACTAAACAAATATTAAGTATGAATTAATTGGTTAAATGCAATAAATTATGCTGAATGAGTTTATTGATATAAATGTGATAGATGCAAGTATGTACAGGACTATACTTACAAAGAATTTTGAAGTACCATCACTCCCAACGTGATAAATTGTTGAGTTTTCTGAACATTTCTACTTTACATCAATGTGTATTTGTTTTCGTGCATTACACCCCCACTGACGCTTACATTTTTCTTGGAAGCCATTAGTAGGGGTAAATTTTTTACCAAATTAGGCCAGCAGTTTTAAAAAATCAATGGAGTAGTAACAACCACCACAATATGAACAATTAAGGAATGTCTCCACACTCAATGCCACCTGAGGCCACTCAATGGATATGTGTAGAAGTTGTGAAAATTTCTTGTGCCTGTTCATAATTATGATTCTAAATAAAAGGGAAAATTCAGAAGATTGGTTGTGTATCTATAATCAAGACTAGAAATAATATTGAAACTCAGAATGCATTGTTCTCAGATTGCTCCACATCATGCAAACCAAATTGTTTGTAATTACATATAAGTTAATTATTCAGAAAAATATCTTGATATTAGAATGATTTTTTAACAATTTGAAGGAAGATATTGTGATAGAACTGTTTTTCAAATAACGGCTCGCTTTTCTGCTTGATATATGCATAACAAGTGATTTATTCTGCAATGTCTCTTGACCAAAGAGGGTGGCGTGGTAAAAAGACACATATCTCGTATCAAGTAACATGTTATGATTAAAGAAAGACATGACATTCAACCAACTAAGTTAACATCTCCAGATGCTGATGTTGATTTGGCCAGTGAATACATACATGCATTTACTGGTATGTATTTGTGCTACCATTCACACTTCAGACCTTTTTCCTTGCCTTTTCATTCAATCAGAAGGTGTCATAGAATTAGGAATATAGAAATCAGTTACCTTGTTCAACTTCTCTCTCTCTTTTCATTATACAACCAAATAAAATGTAGAATGGCACTTTTTCTAATAGCACTGCTACCAGAACAACAGAAGATCACTGGCTGCTACATATTCTTCTCACTACTTTTGGCAGTGACCACATATATGAATTTATCACCTGTGTTCATATTTCAAGTACTCAATATGGGGGAGTATATCATGTTTGACTTTAAAGTATCTTGCCATTTGATATTAACAAAAAAATCGCTTACTCAGGACATTGGTACCTTAGTACCTTTCAAAGTACTCCCCACTTGGAACCTAATACATCTATCTCAGTGTTCCATCTTCTTTTCAAAACAGTCTACAAAAATTCTGTTTTGGGATTGTTATTGGCTGAATCATCACATTTTCTTTAATCTAGTCTATGGTCTGAGATATCTTCCTAATCTAACCAGAAGTCACGGGGAGCAGAATCTGGGCAGCCAAGGGGCTGGCAGACCTGGCTGATGCAATTTTTTGGCTGAAAAACCTAGTATGAGACTTGGAGAACAGGCTGGCACATTATCATGTTGCTTAGACACAAAGTACTCAATCTTACCGATTGAATAACCCCAGAAGAGAGTGTTCACATGTGAATTGGTTAACATGTTTGGTCAAGGTTACTCATCCGGTTCTCAAGATTTTCAAACCGACTTCATGTAGAAATAGATATATGTCTATGTGTGTGTATGCATGTGTGTGCTTGTTTGTAGCCTAATCTGGTTCTAAACCATGATTGTGGATATTCAGTAAGGATCAAATGCACTAATGCTTTGCAAAAATTGGTGGCTAACCAGAAGAAAGGTGCCTATATATATATATATATATATATATATATATATATATATACACACACATATATATATATATATATATAAATATATATATATATATGTACATATATGTAGATATATATATATATATATATATATATATATATATATATATATGAATTGGTACACATAACTGCCCAATGAACCATTTTTAAAAAGTTGATATTTTCATTATTTTTAAGCAACAGTGTTGGATTTTTCTTTTTATGAAATTTGAATTTTGTGCATTTAATCCATAGAGTTTTCAAGCTTCAAAATGAAATAACAATTGAGCATTGTTGCTCTGAAAATAATGCAAATATCAACTTGATCTAAAATGGTTAATTGGGCACAGCCACTTATATATATATATATATATATATATATATATATATATATATATATATATATATATATATATATATGTTTATCCGATACAATAATTATCAATCAGAATAGAAATATTAGTGGAGATTGACCCAGCAGTAGCAAGACTTGTACATATAAATATATATATATATATTTATATTATTGAGAAACTTAGAAATAATCCCAAAGAAATTATAATAAATATGTTATGTTACTATGAAACTCTGTTTGAAATCATCTCCTGTTATTACTCATTGAACATATCATTTGGCAGCTGTTGCAGAAATCAAACCTGTGACTGATAAGGTAATGGCTTCAATGTAGCATTGCTCTAACCATTGAGCTTATCAGCTATCAAAAGGCCCAATTGTATATATATATATATATATATATATATATATATATATATATATATATTTGAAATTTCTTTAGGAATAACACAACCATGGAATCAAATTATTTATATTCAGTTGAATGGCAATGAGACTACATTGTATTACAGATGAAGATTTTGCCTTTGTTTTCACATCAGGCTATTGATCAAAACACTTAAAATCATGATTCCTTCTATAAAAGTGTTTTTGAATTTTTACCAGTTCTGCTTGGCATTTACAATCTATAAAGAAAAGAGAAATATACCTATTGCGCAGATTTTGGTTTCACATTTTTTCTTCCTGATATATATTTGAAATTCATGAGCATTCTCAATAGCGAATACAATAATGTTCCAAGGTTTGCATTTAAATATGAAAGAAAATTTCTTTATGTAAAAAGTATGGTTTATAGATTCATGAATATGCAAATTTTGAAAGCCAACACTTAGTGTTTACCAATAAGACAGGTGAGTTGATGACAGCATTGATGAAGTCATTCAGGCTAATCAGGACTTAACTAAAGCAGATTTATTTTACATAATGGCAGAAAACAAAGTATGACACAAGGTCTATTATTTGTGGGAATTTTGAAAAAAGATTACTGGGTGACATTTTTTTTTTAATACAGACACTAAGGTCTCCGTTGGACCCTGAGCCGCTCAAAATTCTGAAAGAATCAATTACAGGAGGAAATTTTTATGGGAAATTCCAAAGTGCTTTGTACATTAAAATCAAACTTATGTTTCAGCCTTCTGAATGTGCAAACTAAAAGGCAGCTTGATGCCTAGCAGTTACTTTAATGGAACAAAAATATCTTTTTTAAATAATGGTATTCAAGTAAATGAAGATATATGAATAAATTCAGTATTTATTGTAGTGTCTGCTAATTATATATCCATTGATGTGTACCAATTCACACATACACATATATCAATCCTTATATACATACTTAAAAGCTCTAAATTTTGTCTTGGCTTTTGCCACTACCCTTTGTGAGCAGTCCACTTTGTGAGCGAATGTGCAAACAACAAGCAAGAGACTACTTTAAAGAAAATGGTGAAAACCAAGAATGAGGGTTACTAACCTTCTGCAGGTTAAAATTCCCTGAACATTTGAGTACATATATATATATATATTTATTTATATATATATATATATATATTTATATATACACATGCATATATATCCAAACACATGCATATCTATATATGTATATAAATACATATAGAGATATATCAAGAGTAGATAAGCAAGCTGTAATCTTCATATAGAAAATACAAGTATCTCATTTCTTTTTGGTGATAAGATGGACACCAATTTTGGAGCAATGGTTTGGGTACCAGTAATGCAGACTATATATAGATAGTTCTTCAATAATTGAACACTCAGGCCAAGTTGGTCCTACCAACAAACAGGTACTTCTATAAACAATTACGTACTTGAATTACGTTTATAAATGGATCGGCCAAAACGATGTGTTGACAACGTCGAGGACTTATCTGTCCTTCCGTTGTTATAAGGGCATTATAGGATTCGTGATGGCTGGAGCAGTGAGATTTAGAGTTAAAGCTCAGACAAAGGTTAGGAATTCAAAGGGTGATTTGAAAGTTAGGCAAGCAGACTGTCTAATCTTCCGACTATAAGCAATCCATTTATATGTATTCCTGTGAATTATGCAATACTTCAAAATGTAAATGTCTTTCTACCTATGCCTGCTTCAAATCAATCTCATTTAGTTCATGTATCTCTGAAGTAATTATACTTGTCTCTTCGTTTCTCTCTCTCTCTCTCTCTCTCTCTGTCTCTGTCTATTTTTATTGTTGCTATGTATTTATTGCAGTCAATTTATATTGCTACATAAATAATTGTACCAATCTCTGCATCCTTCTCTTTCCCTCACTTTCTCTCTCTTTCTCTCTGTATACACACAAACACACTGATATATATATATATATATATATATATATATATATATATATATATATGTATATATATATAAAGAAGATATATCTTCTACATCTTAGCCTGTAAACCATTTGGCAACTACCATAATCATAGAGTATAAGAACCATAACTTTATGAACATATAAATAATCAAGATGAGGATGATAGTCCTTGTAAATCTCACAGAGACAGTAAAGTAATATAAAGTATCATAATCAGTGAGATCATTCTTTGATGGGCGCTTCTCAATAGATAGCCTTGTGCCAAACTAAGTTCTGCATTGTAAATAGCTATTTATCAACTATAAATCTCTTTACATGAGTTGTTCATCCTTCTCATTCTATAATACAACGTATTTGTCTCGTATAAGTTTATGATTCATCATCATCATCATCATCATCAGTCTTCTGACAGTTGTCGTTGGACATAGACCTTACCAAGGATTTGCTAAACTTCTCTACCGTGGGTATCACAGAGCCCGTACTTTCTGAAATTGTCAACTTCGTTTCTCCATCTAGTACTCTGCTGGCCTCAGTTGTGCATGTGGTTTCTGGGGATCCAGGTTGTGAGTTGTAATGTCCATTGGTTGTCTGTCATTCTTGCAACATGACCAGCCCATTGCCATTTGAGTTTTTTAATGAATTCTATGATGTCGGACTCCTGTTTCCCCCTGAATATATTCTGCCGTCTTGTGGTTTCTCCATATGAGATTGAGCATAATTCCTTTGTGTGCACTTCATATGGTTCTCAATTAGCGGGTCTGTCTCTTGGTTAGGTTCTATGCTTCAGCTCCATAAGTGACTATCGGGAGGATGCATTGGTTGTATACCCTTCTTTTTAGGATTAGTGGGATCTTCAAGTTTTTGAAAGTTGAGCTTGCTCTGCTGAAGGCTTGCCATAATGATTATGCTGCATATAATAAAAATGATATAAATATTTAAGTGTCACCACTTGATTTATTTATTTGCCCAAATAATTTATTCAATCTCCATTGGCTGCATACAACAAAAAGAAATTAAAGCAAGTCATCGGTTATCATTGGGCAATATGCAACACAGAACGTTTTATTGAATACATTATAGATGCAGTCAAGATGTATATTGATTGCTTATATGCAGTGATTTATAAATAAACCTAATATCAAATACATTTAAATATGTATGCGATGCATCTACAGTAAGTGCAAAACGTATCTGACACATTCCAAAAAGTTTGTTTTAACGCCCTTACACAGCTTCAAAATTGACAGGAGATAATTCTCTCCATTTCGAAGCTGTACAAGGATGTTAAAATGAATTTTCTTGAAATGTATGAGATACTTTTTGCATTCAATATGTATATCTATCCATCCATCTATACATCTATATATATATATATATATATATATATATATATATATATGTATATCATCAAAAATTATAGACATCGTCATCATCATCATCATCAGTCTCTCAACGTCTGTTGTTGGACATCGACCTTCCCAAGGATTTGCCACACTTCTCAATTGGAGGCGTCACAGAACTCTACTGGCCTCTGTTGTGTATGTAATCGGTTGTTTGACATTCTTGTGACATGGCCAGCCCATTGCCATTCAAGTTTTTAAATGGATTCTATGATGTCTCAGACTCATATTTTCTTCTGGATATATTTTACCATCTTGTGGTCTCTCCATGTAAGAATGAACATAAATGGTAGTTCCCAATTTGTGGGTCTGTCTCTTGGTTAGGTTCCATGTTTCAGCTCCATAGGTGACTATTAGGAGGATGCATTGGTTGTACACACTTCTTTTTAGGATTAATGGGATCTTCCTCTTGAAGGTTGAGCTAGCTTTCAGGTCTCATGGAGGACAGACAAGGAGCATCCTTTTAATCTTTTAGTAATCTTTTTTGTTTTTGAATGGATATTTGGCTTTAATGAATTCACATGAAGATCCATTCGCTGGTTTAAAAAAAAGAAAAGATTACTAAATGATTAAAAAGATTCTCTTTATGTATCATTTTTGATAAAAGATGTATTTTCAAAAAATTCTACTTAAGTGTGTGTGCATGTATATGTAATCATATATATATATATATTTTGACTACAAATTCTCATTTTGTTCATTATCAGTCTATATCTACTCTGTTAGTTTCTTTCAACATGACAGTTATGGATTAAGAGATGGATACATAAGATTCAGCAGAACAATAATAAATTGTGTTCTATTATATAGAAAATCTCATCACAAATGATCTCCCGTCATTTCACAGTTAATATGTCTTTCGACTTAGACGACGTGTATGAAATGAATAACTGAAAAAATGGAGCTGCTGCAGAAATCAAACCTGTGATTGATAGGGTAGCCGCTTCAATGTAGCATTGCTCTTACCATCAGTTACTGGTGATTCACAAATCTTACAATAGTCTTGCAAAAAATCATGACTGAGACAAACATTGAGGACCGATCTCATTTCAGTAATAAGAGTCGGCAAGACTAGCTTTTTACAGTAAGGAAACCTAATATATATATATATGTACATCATACTTAAGTAGGAACATCACCTTTATGCAAGTTTTGTTGAACTATATCAACATTTTTTTGTTGATTTTGCTTAATTTTAATTTAGTTTGGAATGGTCTATGCTCTTCTTTGTAGGTGGTGTGAATGAGTGAATAAATTTTTCAAAATTCTCATTGTATTCATCTTTATTAATTTTCTAAATACCTTTGACCATCACTGGTCTTTCCCAAGCTCAGTTCTGAAGTCACAGAGCCATGTTTGTCTGAATATATATGTATGCAAGCAAGTTCATCTCCCTATTGTTTCCATAGCTGCAGCAATGCCTGTAATGAAATGATGATAACCCTGAGGTCAGGGATGGTTTCTGGGCTTCAACATTATTACACCAAATTATCACTAAGCTTTGTTGGTTCTCTAAGAATAGCCGATCCATGTATGTTTATTTGTACATGAGTGTTTGTGTGCATACACGGATGTTTGTTTCTGAATATACAAGCACAGCAATTGCTATATTCGCATGTGTGCATGTGTGTACTAGGAGAGATCAATAAATGCGTAAGAAAACTTCACACACACATAGATATGTATATAAATACTTCAGTAAGTCTACAGCCTAATTATGAAAAAAAAAGCATTGATTTTACTTCATAAATATCAATTTTTGAACATTATCTCCTCCCTTGTCAATGCACTTAATTCGTTCGGTTCACAATAATCCCATACATCGATTATCAATTTTGCAGTGAAATCTTTAAGATTATAACAAGTGTCAGGTTGCGGACTTATTGATGCATCTTTTGTACTCACATGAAAATAAAGATAAAGATATGTACATGGTTATAAGTTGGATTTATGATAAAGTACTGTCAGCTTTATATGCAGCATTGTGAAAACTCATCCACATGCCTTTCATTCAACCTTTTTTATGAATAGATCTGGTCACTGTGGCAGCATGCTGTGTTAAGGATGATCAATTAGAAAAATTGCCTTTTGTTGGCTAGAGATCAATAAAACAGTCTTAATTTTCAAAAGAAAAAATGTGAGTGCTGCTGGACACAAACTAAGGGATCAATTTGGAATAGTCTTACATTGCGAACTGAAAACCCCACTAAAAAAACTGTTTGGGGGAGTGAATTACAGAAGAAACAAAAAAAAATAGTTTTTTTCTAGACATGATAAATAATAAATGTTCAAAGTTCAGCCCTCTTGCTCCATTAGTGGCCAGTACAGACCAACTTAAAAACTGAAGAAACCTATATTGACAGTTTTAGTGACAGTTTTGGTTGACGGTTTCTAACAGTCTTTCTCTTATGCTAGCTTTTTGGCTAAATCGATTCTTTCTCTTTTCATCCAACAAATACCTTATAGCAGGACATTTGCTGGGAAGCTAAATTCTGGTTGTAAGATAACTGCAGCTCCATTTAATCTTTAGAGGTAGATCTTGAACAAAAGACAACAAAGCTTTGATGGGGATTTTTTAATTTCTTTGTGTTATTCCATCTATTACATACTAGTTAATCCTGCAGTCTGATAAGTATGTTGTATTCCTGTCTAATCTCTGGGTTATGACTGCCGATGCTGCCTAGATCTGGACCAATACGTACGAATCAGAATTACTTATGTGAAACCCGACGTCCAATCTTTGCGGTAGCATTCTTGAATGCACTCTTCTTGCCAATGAATCGTGAGGAGGGTGCCGGCGGAAGGAAGAAGAAGATGGATGTAGTCCAGGATTCTGTAATGAGGTTAAAGTACTCAGCTGCATTCTGCAGACTGCATCCCATTTGCAAGATGAATATCATCATATTCATACCCCGGGTCAAAGTAAGACATTAAAACAAGGAAACAAAGAGAGAGAGAGAGAGAGTGTGCGGTCGCAAAGAAGACAATGGTAACTGGGGAAGAAGCACAGATTCAAGGAATAAATCAAAATATAACATTTTCCTTCTGGAGTTACAGCCTGTCCCATTCTTTCTTGGACCTGTTTATTGTCAGAATCTTTTAAGGAATATTCACCTGCAATCCTACATACTTTTCACCATGTTCCATCTTGGATTCTCGGTTCTCAGTTTTGTTTCTCTGTTGTTTAATCTTCATACAAAATTCTCGTCTCATGGAAGTTTTGTTATCATTATTTTCTTTTTATTTCCCTGGTTTGCTGCTTGATACAATCATTTACAAGTCTTTCACCTGAGACCTGAGGCAAATGGAAGGTGTGTGTTTTTTAAGTTATTGAGCATTTCTTTTATATATATATATATATATATATATATATATATATATATATATACACTTATATTTTTTTTAATATTATTCTTTTGCTTTCTACCCATTGGGCACACACATGCACATATAACTAAAATATTATTTTTTTTAAAAGACATAAAATTCAAGAAAAGAAAAATAGAGGGTGTTTTACACAAGGACATGTGAATTGGGTACGTGGCTTACTTATAGAATAATATGGAATAATTATACAAGTGTTTTTAAATGATATATACACCTATGTATACATATGTGCACATTATTTCAAGGCAATATATATATATATATATATATATATATATATAAGTACATAAAGGTCTGGTTGGTCACTCAATGGAAATAATCACATGACCAATGTATTTCAGGAGCTTGCTGTCAATCAAAAACTTGGAAAATGGGGATATCAATGAATAAGTTACTTCTCTTGCCCCTTGTTGAAAAAGTCTGAATTCGAAAAAGAAAACAAGTGGAAATGTTGCTGGACACAAACTAAGGGATAAATTTTGCATAAACTTACATTGCAAATTGAACTCTCACACACACACACACATACACGCTAAAAAGCTATCTATTTTTTGAAAATTTCTTTGCCTAATAAGCTGTAAATGTTTTTTTTTCAGCCATCTCATCCTAATGATGCTGCCTGAATGTGTAATACATAATCAGCAATATATATATATATATATATATATATATATATATATATATATATATATATATATATATATATATATATATATATGTACATATAAAACAGTGATGAGCCAAAACATCATGGCCATTGACATCCAGCAATGGCAAAAACTGGCTTGTAACAACTGCTTGTCGGGGTTAGAGGTATACGAGTGGCTAAGCTGACCTTGGATACTTCATTTCGATTTGTTAAATGCTGCAGTAATCCGAAAGGAAATGAGTTTGAATACCTTTGATGAATACCAAATTGTTATTACCAAGAGATTTAGATGAAGCATTTCTAAAACAGTACAGTTTGTAGCATGCTCACACTCAGTTGAGACGAGTGCCTATCAGCAACAGCCCAAAGGGAGAGAAATCAACAACTGCTGAGAAAACATCAAACAGTAAAGATTAAGTGATGTGAGATGTGAATGGGGGCTTTCTCTACCAAGAAGGAGCAGACAGAAAGGCTACTGTGGCACAAATTGATTTTAACAAGGAGAAGGAAGGAATGCATGAGAGCACATAGTACCATAATACTTGTTGCATATTGGGCAATGAAGCTGCAGTCTAGTCAGCATAATTGTTGAACATACAAGATTAAGTTTGTATCTGAGAATGAAAAATCTATTTTCAATTTTTTTCCTAGATATTTCCAGGGATATGTATTCACAGTTTGAGAATTGGGTTGGAACTTCACACTTCATACTTTCAGCTTCATACTCACTACTGAAAATTAAAAATCTAGATTAAGGAAGGATGTTCGATTATCATGACTTTTATCTGAGACTAATTTTGTCTTATGAGATTGAAAATTGGTCTATGATATGCAGAAATTATATTGTTAATCACCGCTACCCACGACAGACCAGTTTAATCACCGTTGCTGGATTCTGGTTAATCATACCTTCTAACATTTTTATGTATTCAACAACTCCTGACCATTCTTAGTAGACACATAAAATTTTGTGCAATGAGTTGGGAAAATGTTTTTGATTAGTTTTGTCTTTTTTATTCCTCTAAAAAGATTTTTATTTAGGGGTTCAATTTACAATGAAAGATTATCCCAAATTGGTCCATAGTTTGTGCCCAACATCATTTCTACTTATTTTTTTTTTTGAATGTATACTTTTTAGTGATAACAGCCTGAAAAAGGCAAGAGAAGAGACTTATTCATTGATCGTCCCTTTTTCCAATTTTTAATTGATCACCCTACCAATTAGGTAATCAGACCTGCTTGTTTTTTTTAAAAATCATTTCTGATACTTCTATACTGGTAGTATTTTCATCAAAGCAACTTGTTTTTTACCTCCACCACTGCTTAATTTACGTGATAAAAAGCATTATATATGAGTGGTAGCAATTCATACATTCTCCTAGCATGCCAGTTTTTAGTTTTATTCTGTTCGAGACGGCAATGCTAACCCACGACTAACGCTGAATTATGGTTGGCATTATATAGAAGGAAGGAAGGATTCAAATGCAAAATTTAAAAAACAAAATTTGACAATTTTAATAGAATTTGCTCTGCAGCACTGGCGAAATCTCCATAACAATAGGGTTTGGGAATTTGATTCTGCATTGCTCATTGAAAATCTGTAATACCTTATGCACTGCGAACCCTTTCAGGCAATAATATCTGCTTGAGAATCATTTCTTTTTATATCAAGGCAAAATGCATACAAAATTTCAAATTATTCAAGTTACACCTGCATGTATAAATCTTTTTTCAAAGTTTTAAAATTTTGTTTCTTTCTTAAATATCGCAAACTTCTCCTTTAAATTCGTTATTATTATTTGAACTTGTTGAATTTTCACACCAGTAGTGACGCAGTTTTCACTAGATATAACAGGACAGCAAATCACCTTAACACTCCAGGATACTCCTCCTCCTTCTCCTTCCCATCATCATCATCATCATCATCATCATCATCATCGTCGTCATCGTCGTTGTCGTCATATTAATACAGTTACATTCGATGAATAAGATATTTGAATATTTTTCATTACATTTTCAAGATTAGTTATTCTGTATCATAGTCCACTAAATGTGGCATGTGGTATAGTGTATTAGTTATTACTACAATGACTAAAATTTCAGTCATTCGAAGTTAATGGATTAATTTTTGACTAGTATATCTTTTCATCTTTATTTTAGTTGCTATTCATTGCAACTACTCAGAACATCAGACTATACCCGTACTAAAGTTACTAATGTACTAGTACTAATGTTACTAATGTACTAGTACTAAGATTACTAATGTACTAAAACATATTTTAATAATTTACTAGTACTAATGTTACCAATTTACTGCTGGTAGACATTTCCATTGCAGTTATTTTTGGAATGTTGGAACCAAACATTTCTTCTGATGCAAATATATTTTTCTAGACATGAGTTGAATCGGTTTTTGACTTTCTAGTACCCTCTTATTTTTTCATCCTCTCGTTTTACATGGTTAGTAATTTTGATGATTGAAAAAAAACTGCATCGTATATAAAAAATACATTTTTGTGATCTTTTATCTATGACTGCTTATTTGTTTAATATCGAAGAAAAAAAGAATTTCGATAAGAAGCAAAACCACATTATTGGAAAAGTACACTGGGAGTTCTTCACTAAAAAAGCAATGTTTGGTTATATTCTGCTGATTTGTTGAGCGGGAATATGTTTTTTTACCATTTTTTGATATTAATCAATCTATCTATCTATCTATCTATCTATCTATCTATCTATCCATTCATGTCTGTTCTTATCTATTTATTTTTTAAAGTCTTTTCTAATCTATCTATATGTGTATATTCTAATCTCTCTTTCACTCTCCCAATATATACATATATATACATATATATATATATATATATATATATATATATATATATATATATATATATATATATATATACATACATATATGTATGTATATATATATATATATATGTATATATATATATGTGTGTGTATATATATATATATATATATGTGTGTGTGTGTATATATATATATATATATATATATATATATATGTATTTGTATGTATGTATACATACATAGCAATGTTGGGTTAGATTCTGCTGGTGTATTGGTAAGCGAGCTTGGATATGTTTTTAATCATCTTTTAATATCAATCAATCAATCCACCTATTTATCTATATTCTAATCCCTCTCTTTGTCAATCTCTCTCTCTCTCACTCTCTATTTCCCTCACTCACTCTCTCACTCTTTATATATATATATATATATATATATATATATATATATATATGTATGTATTTATCCAATTCAAGCATGTAATCTTGGATTGTATCCAAAAAATACAGAAGTCTGATTGTCAAATCATTGTCAATCAATTGGATTCCACTGGTGGCATATCATTCCACAGTTCCATCACCGCCTTGTAACAAGAATCACCAACATCTGTTCTACAAAAATGCAATCAGCCTTTCTGGTTAACTGTTCTTGTTTTCTTTTCTTGCTCATGGTGTTCCACTTTTTTTTCCAATCCAGATACAGGAATTCTGACTTTTTCAAGTCTTCAAATCATCTCATGAATGCAAAAAAAAACCAGGCGAAACAAAGACCATATTTGAAAATTAATCTCTTTGTTTATCTTATACAAAGGCTCCTTTTTTTTAAGATCACATTAGGAAAGCCCACGCCCAGGAATGAACACACATGACATGTGTACCAAAACTTGTATGCTAATTTCTGCTCCAAAAGAATCTTTAGTCAAAAGAATGTGACATTCTATAAGTCATTTATACACATATTCTTATCCTTGTTGCTTTTATTACAACATTTTGTTCAATGAGTTTTTTGTCTATCTTTGAGTGTAAAGTCTATCTTAGTATATAGCATACCCAGTAAAGAAATCAGTGATATTTTGAAGTCTCAAGTTTAGTTGAGTGAAGAAAAATATCAGTTTGAACCTCCCATAGTTAAAAATAGTCATCATTAATGTTCAGTTCATGTACAGCAAAAAAAATGTATATGTCGTTTCATTCAGTATTTCATTTTGCAAGCTTTCTTATCAGATGTCTTATTAGACCATGTTAAAGTTGACTATGGGTGGAAACAATTTTTTCCTGCTACTGCTTAGATAGGTGAAGCAATTATTGGAGAGAGGTTTTCTTTAAGTGATCACTCACTTCTCCTTCAACAATGCCAGTGACAAGAAATCTAGCATTTGAACAGAGCAGGGAAAAGTGGATTCATACCTGTCCCAGCTAAAGAGCATATGAACAGCCTTAGCTGTAATTTGAATTCTGTTTGCCAATTCAGTTTTTGGGTTGGTATCAATTGCTAAAAAACTACGGCTAGACACAAAGAATGTGCATTGTGAATGCAACAGTCGCTCACAAGCTCACTCAACATCTCAATGGTTACTGAATAACCCCAAGGGAGAGTTTCTCTTTACGCATACACAGTGAGGTTTCCTCTGATCGGTTGCCAAATTGCATCAAGTTTATACGATCAGTTTTTGTGATATTCAAAATGGTCGGTTCTTTCCCGGACAGACCTCAGAGATGGTCGATGATGGTGAAAACATTGCAGCTGTTTCTCTTTCATTCACAAACCATTTGCCAATGTTTTTCTCTTTCATTTCTTGAAGACTTAATTTTCTATTTTTTTTCTCTTCCAATTTTTGTTGATGCCTTTCTATCTTGAACTCAAACACACTAACTATTGATCGGCAGTCAAAATATTTGCACATCGATCTATATACTTTGCAATAATCTGAAATGATGCAGACCAATTCTTGATTTTTATTCTGGACTCTAATGCCTTGGAGTTGGTACTAAAATATTGATGTGTGCGTTTTGCTTGGGGAAAAACAGTCGGTTCAAGCTTAAGAATTTTGAACAGAAAATCAACAAATAATCACTATACTTCTAGAATCTCTTTTTACCTGTCAATGTTAAATCCTAACACTTTACTCCAGCAATTTGTCATTTTCTTTTGGTTTGGAAAAAAAACTTTTGAGGCCAGAAAACATTCAATCATAAAGTTATTAAAAACTGCTCTGGTTAGTCACTCAATAGAAACAGTCATGTGACCAACAGCTTTTGGCTGCATGCCATGTTGTGGGGGATCAGTCAGAAAATCTAGATTGAAAAAAAATAAACATATAGATGGTGCCGGACACAATCTAAAGGACTGATCTAGCATAAACTGACGTTGTTGATTGGACCCATTACTAAAAACTTATTTTGGGGATAATTTCCAAAGACAAAAAATATGTTTCTTCCGGATATAATAATGAGAAAATATTTAAACTTTTAACCTTGAAGAGCAACTTAAAAACCAAATAAAACCTATCTTGATGTTGACCATATTGATGTGAAATTGGTAGTGAGATTAACATGTACACCTCAAGAATAAATTCCAGCAGGGAAAAAAATATTCTACATAGTGACTGTTTATTTGTCCTGACCTATTTCCAGAGGTGAATTTATGCCTTTCCCATGGGTGTAAGTGCTAACACAAATTAGTTTGGCAAGAACTCAATCCTGGTTCACAGATACTATCTCCCATGTTATCAGACCATCTCCACACCTTCCCTCACGAAAAGAAAACTGTCCTCAGTGGTTCTAATTGGGGGCCATGTTTTTCTCGATAGAAAAAAATCGCAGTTCTATTTAAGCCCAACTTTATCACTGTCAATACACCGACTCATAATTCTACAAGTACACACATATGCAGATGATTCGAAAACAGCAATTATGTCGTAATTTTCAAGTAAAAAATTTAATCACAAGCAAGTAAAACAAACTCTGAATCCTCAAAGGGGTGTAAATTTGCCTGATGCTCCTTCACAAAAGCTAATTGAGCGCAAAATGAACATGGTTCTGACGGTCAGATGAGAAAACAGGTGAGATTGGTTTATGACAACTTTCTAAAAATATAATTGATTATGCTGTAAACATTTTCAAATTTTGTTTAAAGCAACATTAATTGTCTTTGTGTTCTGAGATTTTCATTGTATTATGTTTGATCGATGTGATTAATATTAACCATGGAATCAAGAGCATTGATAAATGGATGTTATATTGAAAAACAAATGTGTTGTGTAGAATAAATGCTTACTTCATCATAAGGTTGCAGATTTATTGATGTACCTAAGCATACACACACATATATATATATGCAATTGCTTCACCTACTCAAATAATTGCAGAAGCAGCAATAAAAAAAATACCACTCTCATTGCCAACTTTGACTGGGACTTTCATTTGTGGTTATAATTACACACCTATACCAGTAAGCACACAAACAAACTCACACAGGTATGCACACATACACATGCTCAAATATGTACGCAAATCTAATTGTAGGTATTTTCATTTAAATTGAAATAAAGTAAAATAGTTTTGAACAATAGTTTAAATAGCTTATCCATAAAAACTATTGTTTTACTTTTTATCAGTAAAAATTATACAGTAAAATATTCAGTGGAGTTGTTTGGCACCTCGGTCAGTTTAAGATATATCACAGACAAGCTGGCTTTCTCTCTTTTGTAAGTTTTAGGGTTATTAATTTTGTTACTCATATGTTTTCTTAATAGCAGGAGCAAAAAGACAAATACACTATGTCTTAATTAATAGTTTCAATTCATTTAATTAATTTTGTCCCTCTGCTGCAGACCATCAAGTGCATATAGCCCTTTCTTATATCCTGTAAATAAGTGAAGGGTAGTTACAGTACCACCGATGTTTTCATCATTGATGTGTCAAGGGTGAGACGGTGCACCACTCTCTAGGCTAGTTTCGAATCAGAGTTGTCTGTCTCATACACAGGTTGCCAATCACAGTGTGAGAGCTCAGTCTGCTCTATAATTTATCCATAGCTGTGGGAGGGAGGAATGGATTTATGCCTTTCCCAAGAGCATCAGTGCAAAGTGAACTGGAACTGTCTCAGCTGGAGTTAAAAGTCGGCTTGCCTTTTCCATTTGGCAACTCCTCACATCAAGGTGTACAATGTATAAATCCCAAGTTCAGATGTTCTCAAGATCAATACCAATTAGTTTCTCCTGCTACATTTCAATCAACATTACATGAGACCTTCTTTTACTGTGTGTGTCACCCTGCTGGAATATGGGTCTTGCAAATAAGTTTGTTCGATGGAACTGTCAGCACATGTTACCTGTTTTATGTCATTTTAGTTGCTGGCATTCTGAATAAACCAAGATGAAATATGCTTTTTTTTTTTCTCTGAATATCTCCAAGCAAAAACAAATTTTTGGACTCAGCAGAAGGAAGGATTATTTGTTCACATTGTTCCTTTATTTGAATTTTTATTTGTTGAATTTTTACTATAAAAATGTCTTTCCAGATCAGTGAATGTGATTTTTAGTCCAGTGCAAATGAGTAAGATGAATATTGATGATTCTTCAGCAATAAAATTAAAATAATTAAAACAATTCTAATCTTACTGAACAAAATTTTTCCTGGACTTCCTAAACAGAAACCAGAGTTATGACTTTTTTCCGACCACCTTTTTTAGTCACCATAGGAATCAGCATAAGATATGTAATAGTGTTTCTCCGAATTTTTGAGATGAAGTATTTTTATTATTTCTATAATTATTCGGACTATCCTCATCTTAGTCGTTTTTCATACAATGTTTCGGCTGTTGTACTCCACAGCCTTCATCAGGTATCATCTGGTAGGTGTGGGGAAGTAATGAACCGAACCCTTTATTTAACTGACGGGGGTGTATAGACCGCACTCCCCTCTTTTCTGGTATGAAAAACAACCAAGATGAGGTTAGTCCGAATGATAATAAAAATAAGATATATAATACTTGCCTAGTTCTTGGATTCAAATTACACAAAGCACTACATTTTCAGCATAATACTTTTGTCAACAAAAGAACCATAGAATTCACTCATTTAAACTTAGAATCAACACAAATGAATCAAAATGCGTGATACCAGAGTGAAATAAAAACCTGCAAATCACTTATGCCATTCAAAGTTATCTTAGTTGTGAATAACCATCAAACCATCAATTTCTTCACTACCAATACCTTCTTGGATCAGGATCAGTGTGGAATACCTGATCCTTGGTTATATTCTTATATTGGGGCAGGAAACAACATAAATGAAGTGAGCTTTGTTCTAAGGATTCCAGAACCATCCTAGTGTACTATAAGTGGAGAGTCAGGAGTTCTCCTGATGCCTTTATAACATAAATCACAGAACTTGGATATTTTTACCCATGCCCTTGCATAAGTATGTAGGATCTGACAATAGACCTGACCTTGCATCATATTTACCCTTATGGGGAGATGAATGAATCTCCTTAATTAATCGGTGATTATTGCCACTATAATCATTACCATAAGACCATAATCATCATTTCTGTAACTATTAGAACAAAGGCCATTTTGAATGTGGCCACTGTCTGACTGGCTGCTATTAGTGTCTCCAACAATAGCAGCAGAAACTTTTTTTTCTCAAATACGAACACTTTGACAATTGCCGGACCAATCAACACAATGAACATCATTAGTTGTTGCAACTGTCACAGACTGAATGACTCTATCTTCATGAAATTTTTTAGCTGCTTCTAACTTTGATTCTGTGTATTTTCATGTAACAGGACATGATTCTAATTCATATTATACAAAATTTATCCTGAATATGAGTTGTGTTTGTCTTTATATAGGTAAATCAATAATTTTTATATAACGGCATACGGAGAAGGTAAGAGCAAATGTCACAGAGTGATGACGTGCAAATCAACACATCTAAATTTGTTTCTTGCTCCTTGCTTCATGGAAGTAGTTACATAAGTTTGCTGAGTTTGACATGCACTAGCACAAACCCATACACACATTTGTATATATATATATATATATATATACAGACTGATAAGGAAAAGAAACAGCTTTGTTATCTGTACTTTACTCATTGTTCCTTTTTATTTGATTCTTCTGATCTGAAGATTATATTGCTTTTTGCTTGTTAACTCCTGTTTTAGGGTTGTCTTGATTATTTGCTGCACTCAACTTATTGATGGAGTGACACCTGCAATATTTCAAATGGAAACTGGAATTGATATAGGGATTGACAAAGTCCACTTACAAGGCAAAATGAGTGGCGCACAGATAATAGGGAAGTACCAAGAGAACATTTTTGAAGCAGTAATCATATCAGCAATATCTTCATTTGATCTGATGTCTGATAAAATTACAAAATTTTATGTATCGTGGCTTGAAAGTATATCATTATAGAATTTTATTTTCCAATCTTTTTTGAATTCAGATCACAGTTTTCATCCACAAGTTAAGCTGATTCAGTTTAAAACCAAAAAAATTCAATCAAATCAAAATATTCATTAATTTTAGTAATTATAGTCAACTTAGGATTCTATTAGTGTCTATCACTGAAGTGCAGTAAGGAAAATTTATAAATTTCTCTTTTGTATTCTTCTTCAAACATGCTTTTTTTAAAAATTTGCCACTGACATTGTTTTGCTATTATTACACCACTGTAAAACAAAAGAATATTGCTATAAATCTTTTTAACTTTGCCAACTTTAAACCAAATTTTTCTTTGTGTGATATCTCAAGTTATAGGCCTATACCATTTACGTATTTCAACTTCTGATAAGTGAAAGTTGTTGTCATTTACCCAAGTATTACTTGTGAGTTCATTCCTTAATGGATGCATCACAAGGATTTTTGTAAACCTGTCTGCATCCACTGAATCATAACACCTCCATAAAATATTTTTGTCTGAATGAGAACGTATCATTCTTATACACAGATATACTTGAACTAGTACTGTCATCCTGATCATTATGCTAATGATGCTTTGAACTCTCCGGCCTTCTTTATGTGCTTATTGTATTCAGTAACCTTCTGAGAATTCCAAACCATACCATTCGTTCATTCAATGAGGATAGATATTCCATATTCAGCCCTTCATTTTATGCTGATACAAGATATCTTGTGACATGAACAGTGGAATGAGAATTATCAACCCACAGGGATTGAATAGAGGGTTCGGTCAGAAATCCCCAGAGGCTTACTAACAACATCTGAAGAAGGCCGCATTGTACAACGGCCGAAACATTGTAAATATAACTACCAAGATAAGGACACCAGTCCAAGTACATCTGTGCATAACTCAATTTTTAGCCATTATTTCAGTTCAGTCTCTTGTTTCACAGGCAATTATTCCTATATTACAAGAGACTGTTTTTTTTCTAATTCTTTTAAGACAATGCAATCCTCCCTTTGATAGCACAGTGTAAAGAATTCATCATGAATCTCTTTAACAGATAGAAATGTTACAAATATCTTCAGTAACAAATAAAGAAGAGAAAAATAACTAATTTTTATGAGGTTCTATCTCTTACAATACAGTGGACGTATTTGTGCCCTGGAAGTACTGAGCAAAACATTCATCTCAAGAGATATTGAACGAGTTAAGTGATACGTCTCATAAGACAAATAATAGAAGGTTTCCAGATGTTTTGTATAACTGATCCTCCCGTCACCCATATCCGTACCTACCCTGCCCATCATCCCCAACGATATTTCTTTTTCTACATCGATTCTTTATTTCGACATCTCTCTTTTCTACTCGCGTTGGAGATTGACTGTAGAAATTCAATGGGTTTAATTACCTTGTAGCTATGCATGTGTTAAATAAGTGTGTAATGATATAGTGCATGTAGACTGATACCTCAGAGAAGACATAGGTATCTCTCCTGCCCCGTCACGTCTGCTGTAAGATTCTGTTGGAGAAGATGGTGGTTGTGGCATAATTTGAGGTATTAGTGGGAGCAATCGATAGAAGAGCCAAAGGGAGGGAAAACAGGCAGTAAAGAATAAAAGAAAGGTGGAGGAAATTAAAAGATACAGGAATGCATAGATACGTATAAGTCTTGGAACATATGGCCGACCTGAGCCCAGCAACAGTGTTTCAATTGATCTGTCACTGGTAGTGATGATTAATAAACATGGGAAGTAGGAGACTTGGAGGTGTGAACCTATTAGGACCTCACTAAGGAAAGTGACAAATATCAATGAAATATGCCAAAGCGAAATGTGATTTTGAAGTACAAGAGAATTTCTTTTCCTCAAAATTGAATCAAGGAAAATGAAAACAGGTCTTGTTAGTCACTCAATAGAAATCATCGAGTGACCAACATCATTTTGCAGCATGCCAAGTTGAGTGAATCAATAAGAGAAATAGGAAAAAGCGGTGATCAATAAATCAAATTACTGCTCTTGCCTTTTGCTGGTTAGTGATCTCTAGAAAAGTCCATGTGTTCTAAAACCTATATGTATCTATGTATTCATGCATCTTTTAATTTCCTCCATGAGACCAGTTTGCCGAAATTGTTATTTAAACAATCTGGTTTATGGACTTCAAGTCTTAACATCCACTCACTCTCACGGTGTGTTTGAGCATCAAGGCTGTCCCATTTCCTCTAGAACATGTACCCAGAGGTCATTATCAAAACTGCAAGTTTTGTTTTTTACTGGAATGCTTGCTCTGCTGTGATGCTGTCAATTCATTTATCACATAGCTGTGATGCTTGTTGAAGCGCCTGCTCAAATTGATTATGATAATTTTGGCAAACTTGTTCGTATTCACCATGAACTCTTCAGTAATTGTGAACCGAAGATTTAAAAATACACCACATTTTTCATGACATTATTGAGTGACTTTCAAGTTATATTTCATTCTCCTTTACAGAACATACATTTTGCCTTTTGAACTTTTTAAAGATCATTTTAGAAAAAGCACTAGGGACCTCAATGTGTGACATTCGAAATTTTCTTTTGTTTCTCTTTGCAGAACGCAATATTAGCATTTTCAAATTTATTTCACAGAAGAAGATATGCAACACATCAATTTTTTTTGTTTCATTATATTCCTTATATCCTATTTTTAAAAATTCAAAACAGTTTTCTTTTTATTTTAGGATTTTAACAAGCAAGGCGTTATCGATCAAATGTCGTAAATAATGACAATAATGATGATGATGATGATGATAATGATATGATGGCCAAGTGTGATTTTGTAGTATATAAAGGGAATAATACAATTCAAACAGTGTTATGCCTCAGAAACCACTATACTAGAAAAAAGTGATCACTAGTTTGATTAAAAAACAGATCACCTTTCATTTCGTTTTGCCTTGACAAAGTTTTTATTACAGCAATATCTTCAATTTCTGGACAATTTTGACTCCTGTTTATAGTTTTGTGAAGGATCATCAACACTCCATTAGTTTTTAAGACAACTGAATTCCTTTTTTTTGTTTATGTGGCTTCAACAGGGATAAGGTTTGAAAATTTACTTCTAACAAGGAAAGGAAAAGATATCACCCGAATCCGACATGGTAGGATTGCTGCCATTGGGGAAATTTCTATTTACCACCATCGCATTAAGATAGTGCACCTGAAGAAGGCAGTAGAATGGATCAACCGAAATGTCATGTTAACAACACTAACAACAACATCTGAAAGAAAAACTCTTTGAATTTTTTGACTTCTGTATTTTGGTTTGAGTTCACTTTCTTGCTTTATTTTCTCACAGCAAAAAAAAAAAAAAAAGAACTACACAGCACTCAGAGAGCACATTTCTCTGCCAACACCATGCTCAAATTTAAAACTCAATAAAAATCAGTTCTGACATAGGGGAGGTAACTGTGTTTTGATTTTTCATACTTTGGACTATTGTTTGTCTTATTTGTAAATAAAAAAAACCTCACCTTCCAATAAAATGCAATTGAAATTCATTAAGAACTATTATAGACATTGTGTTGACTAACATGAGTGAATAAATAAATATATGAAAAAAATGGAAAAGGTATCTGTCAATGGAAAAAACATTCCCAGATCTGCCCCAGATATCTCATCTATTCTTCTTTACCCTGAGGCCCGCCCTTCCAGAAAATCTAATTGGAATTCATTGAGTAGTTTTGGAGATACTGCGTGGACAAATAGACACACATGAGTGAATACATATACCTCTTCCAACTTCAATGACAGAAGGTAAACTAATTTACCGGTCATGGCAATGAAATTTGTATAGCAGTTGACACAGAAAATGGTGAAATCACTGGGTTTGACCAACAGAACAAATGAAAGGCAGCTGGTAGCAATGAAATTACACAATGGATTTTTCTCCATTAGGTTTAACTGGTCAAGTACATCTAATCGTGTAAACTTAAAGGTGCGAACCTATTAGGACCTCTCTAATGTGAACAGATTGAGTGATTTTGGTAAAAATGCTTCTAAAATACATCTGACTAATTGAATTAGAATCTGGAAATTCGATTTAACGAATCGGAAAGGGTGTTCAATTGTTTGCGAGAGAGTACTAATACTATAAAAAACAGCATCACTTGTAGATTGACAACGAGAGACAGAGGATGAATGATGCATGCTGACATAGTATTGAGAGACCATTAGAGATTGAAGGACCTTTTTCTCCATTCGATTTAGGCTTTTAGCACATGAAATGGCTTCTTTTTTTCTTTTTTTTGCATTTGTCTTTATGATTGTGATTTTAACAAATTCTGAAGCAGAAAATGTAGTTCAACTATTCATATGACATTAGCTTTCTTTTAAATTTTCAACTTTCACTCTCACAGATGATGTCCTCTAAGGAAATCAGACGATAGTTTTCTGTATGAGTTCAAACTAGGAAAAAAAATGCTGTTTAAGCTCTTGAACACATCAATTTTAGCATTTGGAATGGGAAATTGCTAAGAAAGAATAGTGAGTTTTGATAATGATGCTTAAGGTTTCCTCAATCAGTTGTTGATGATGAGAATTTACGGGTTGTGGAAACCAATACAAGGATAACCCTTGCTAAAAATTCATAGATTTCCAAAACAATCATAGGGTTTCATTGAGCGTATTTTTCATTTCATGATTTGCCATTTCATGAGGGACAACCTAATAAAAATCTCAGTTTTCTTTGTGACCAAGCTGTTACAAATTTTAGAATTTTTTGCTTTACCATGAGTAATTCACTTGTACTAGTAAAACATATACTCGGTTTTAAGAATAATGAAAAATAAATGAATGAGGTCATTACTATATTTGCTGATATATAAGATGGACATTTAATTAAAAAACAAAAAAAAAACAAAGAAAATATTAAACTGCATTCAATGTGCTGATATTATAACTGGGGTTGGGGGGGGATTTACCAAAGGTCAATATGAACAGTTATGGGGTTTGGAAGAGTTGCAGTGAGCAGTAGTTCTCCAAAAATCTTCGTCAACCATTTTTCTTACAGTCCAGCATATATATTCCCATCCAATCAACAGATGCAGAAAGAGTATAAAAGATGATTCTAGTTAGTCACTCCATAGAAACTGTTATGTGAGCAATGTCTTTTGGTAGAATGCTATGTTGAGAGAGGAGATCAATAAAAATATTGTAAAAAGAAGTTATCAATGAATAAATTACTTCCCTCATCTTTTGTTGGATCACTAAAGAGTCAGAATTTCAAAGAAAACAAGCATGAATGCTGCTGGTCAGAAACTAGGGATCAGTTAACCATAAACTTACATTTCAAATTGAACCCTCCATCCCTCCAACTAAAAACCTATTTAAAGGGAAAAACAAGGAAAAAAAAAAGGTTCTTCTATAGACTTTGTAGCGAATAAATGTTTGCTTTTTTTCAGCCCTATGGCTCCATTGGCGTCTAACATATCTATAAATATATTTATTATATATACAATACAATAGTTGGAGAAATCATCCTCAGTCAGAAAAGAAGTAAGTTGAGTTTGACCATGCAGCAGCCAGGCTTGTTTCCCCCCCTGCCCTTTTTTTTGTTTTTTAGGATAGTTACAATCACAAGGAGATTCAAAGAATGGCTCACATAATATTCAGCAGTTGAAATTAAACTATTTAAAAGGGTTAATTTCCTGTTTCTGTATCAACAAAATTAGAGCTTATCGTAAAAGAAAGATAGAAGGGTAAAAGCAATAAATTAACAGCAATAAGATGTTATCAACACTCGGTACATACAAAAGTGAAAAGAGTAAAATGGTTTTCCCAATCGATGAACTCAACATACAAGAAGCAAAACGAGGCTTTCTAGCCTTGCTTACATACTAGATAAACCGTAGTCAGAGGGAAGGGCAGCTAACTCTTTATGCTCAAAGATATTGATATTCAAGACATGAAAAAAATCAACTCAACTTTGTAAAACTATTGAGATTAAATGTATGACTGTGTAAGTTAATGCTGTAAATCAATATTTATAGCCTCTATCACTAAAGTAGCCTCTTTCGCTGTGTAGAAATGAGACTATTAGATTTTATCTCTCTTGTAAAAGCATATTTCAAAATAGCTATAAGGAATAAAACTTTCACTTCTATTTACATGTTGGGAAATGCCAGCTATGAGATACATTCGGACAAAAAAAAACCCAGAAACAAATGGAGATAATACGATGATTTTGCATTTTAGTGGATCAAGTTTCCTTAACTACATGATTCCATCCACAGATGATGAGAGATAAACAATTGAAATATCACACATTCTAGCTTTACAAAAGGCAAACCTTTTTTTTAACAAAATGAGAAATATACAATGCGATAGTATCACCTTAATCCATTTTACAAGTTTGAATACGAAGACCATTCAATAAGTCCGAATCTTCCTTGTTTCAAATTGAATTTTGAGGTTCAATTCATATTTATTCTTCTTTGAACATATTTTGAATGATTTTCTTTGATTTTTCAAAACCATTTCAATTGAAACTAATTTAGAAACAGATCTGATCAGTCGTGCAATAGAAACTGTCACATGACCTGTGGCTTTTGTCAGCATGTCATTTTTGGGGGATGATCAATTGGAAAATCGGTAAATGGGTTGTCAATGTATAAGTTACTCCCATTGCCTTGTGTTGGGCAGTGATCACTAAAAACACCCTGCATTTTCAAAAAAAGCATAAATGTTGCCAGACTCAAAATAAGGTACAAATTTTGACATGAATCTACAATGGCAATTGAACCTCCCACGATTAGTCTATTTGAGTAGGGGGATTTTCAAACTAAAAAGAAGTTTTTTCTAGACATAATAAGTAGTAAAAGTTGAAACTTACAGCCCTCTAGTTCCCTCAGAGTGGCCCATATGTAGCTAGCCAGACCAACTTAAAAACTAAAGAAACTTATTTTGACAGTTTTGGTTGATGGTTCTTCATACTCCTATCTTCATGTGGAAATTAAGCAAAGAAAATATATCTTCCGCAATTCATTCTCTGTCTCTCTCTCTCTTTCTTCCTGTATTTTTTTGGGGGGGGGGAATAAAGACTGAACTCGTTTATAATTCTAATCTCAGATCTATAGCCAAAAATTCTCATATTTTCTACTGTTTTCTTTACTCCTGTGAATGGCCAACACAATAGATTATTTATGAAATTAAATCAGATGAGGTCATCTGAGATTCCTGCAGTTTAAACATAAATATCCTAGAAAACTATGGACAAACTAGAGGCAGACAGAAGCAAAAACATAAAATAATTCTTTTTGTATTAAAATAGAGAGATTACAAAATCTATCATAGAACAACAAATCAAACAAATGAATTTGGTTGTATATTTTTGTTATAATGTGAGGGTAAAATTTTTTGAATGAGTCATGTCAATATTACAATTTGAATTGCAATATATCTATTTGCTTTCCATGGAAAAATTCAGGGATATATTTGAATTTTCATGAGATTTTGATTCTAGAAAACAAACTAAATATATATTTATATATGATTTAGTTGACAATAAGGAAAGAGAACAATAAATTCATATAAATTAAGATTCAATCCCCTTACATGTTTTGCATTTTCAACTTTACCAAATTGGTAAATTTAAATGAAACAATATTCAAAATATTTGATTATTTCAAAAAGAAATGTCTTATGTTATCACAATGCATGAGAGCCATATGCCAAGTATTTTGAAATTGTGAAGAATTTGCATCTTTGAATGGATTTATAGTTTTGAAAAAACAGAATTTGAAAAGGGTTATAAAGGATTTTATAACTAGTTGTTAAAGAATAGAGGACTTTTCAGGGTTATGTTGTTATGTTATTAAATGGTCAGTAATTGTGTGTTTGTACAGTTATTTTTGAATGAGGGAATTAGTGGTTGTTCCAATTTCAAATTGATTGTGATCATGTTTATTGATCAATATTCCATGTTATTTGAGTTTCAATTCAGATAAATGAAAGATTATCTTGAAAAATCTATTTAAGCATTATGGCTTCTTCATAATTTCAAAACATTTAGTGTATTGGTCGAATATTTGACACAAAACTCATTTGGTCATAATTCAGGATTGGTTTATTCCACAGCGGGATAGAATATAAGGCGTTAATTATTTTATACAGACTTATATATGATTATGATGATGAAAGCTAGGCTTTATGAACGAAAATTCAGGAGGACTTTCCACATCTTTGAAGTTCCTTGATTGGCACTACCTATATGTGTATAGCCGGAAGGTCTGCAATGCAGCTTTTAAAGGGAAGAACAATGTACAAGTTTGGGGTATGAATATAGGTGTATTAGCACTACATAGAGCAGGTATACAGACACACATATCTATTTTATTTATATGGAAATATAAGCATCAATAAATATGTATATAAATATGAAATACTGTATATAAATATGTGATACTATAAAACTGACAAATCATTGTTTTTCATCTTGTGTCTATATATCTTGATGACTCCCAAACGGCTGCACCCTAGGAGCTACAAATTTGTTTGTAGGGATAACTTGACCTGAGGATTAACATAAAAATATGTCTCTATAGGTAAATTTGGGGTCAAAACAACTTTTTCATGATTCATAAGTCAAAACTACTTTTTCATGATTCATTAGTTTCTATTTAGATATTCAAGGTAGCAATGGTAGTCCAGTGGTTTGAGTCATGGAACTGATGTACCAGGTTCAAATTTTGACAGAGCAGTGAGTGTACGTATGAGTGTATTTGGTGTGTGTGTACATTCATGCTTCAAGTAAATAGATATGCCAACATACATATATACACCTGGATGTGCAAAATATATTGTTCTTTACATATGTAATGGATACTTATATATTGATTGACAAGTTCAGACTTTTTTGAAACGTGTATAACAATATACTTTAAATGCTCAGTTGCTGCTCAGTTGGGCGACAATGTGTCACATCGATTTTTTGCCTTTCTTTTGTCTTACAATCTAAGCAGCAGATCAAATTCCTCCAAGTCTATAGAAGTACTTAATGGCCTGGCACTGAAATACCTCATCAATTTCCAGAGACTTCTCATGTAGCAGTGCATCAGGTAAGAACAAAACAATTACAGTCAAGCAAAAGCTTTGCCGAAGCCTTACATGTCAGTAAAGAGCAAGTCTTTCTCTTCTCTCGCTGTGGCCAGGGTGCTTGTTCAAGATGCTGTTTCTAATATCTGAGGCAGCCAGCTTGTTTCCAGCGTATTTGAAATGTATATTGAAGACAGAGATATACAGATGTATACTTTCGAATGGATAATCTGAAATATCTTCATGACAATAAGAGCCAGAAAATGAACGGCTACAATTGTCTGAACAGCTCTTGCAACAACCGCTGTTATTAGTTTGATCTTCTTATGACAAATTTGAACTTACTATATTCTTCTTGTTAATGAAGTTCTTATACATATCTATTCAGAAGATAAAGTTTTCGATCTCAAAGGCAAGTGAGTTGAATCATGCATGTTTCAAATTTAGAATGAAGATAGAATCGTGAGGATGTATTCTTTTTGAGCATTGATTAAACAACAGCTCCCCTGAAGAGAATATCCATTTTGACCTATCTCCGGATGGATAAGTGGGAATCTATGTGTATATATGCTTTCTTACCTGCACATATATATACATATGACCATATAACTGGAATGTCTCCTCATGGAAAAAGTGTCAGCAAATTAGTCAAGCAGATCTTAACTATTCTTTTGATACCTTTTGTAATTTTGGAAATACCTTATATTCTCAAGTATAAGACAAGGTTTCTTCTAAAAAAAAGTAACCTGAAATGGGCAGGTCAACTTATATTTATGTCAGTCAAATATGACAAATACTTTTGCCAATATGGATGCAGTGTAAATATATACATATCAAATGGGTGCAAGCAATAATGCCCGACATTTGTCTCAGATACTATGTATGGTGAGTATTGTGAAATATCCTTTTGAAATCATTTTTTCAGGTAGATTCTTAATAACTGATGAGAATTCGATTTTTACAACCTAAAAACAACAATCAATATGTTGAAGATGAGAGAAATTCATGTTTTGTGTTTGTTGAAAGAATGCCATAATTCATGAGAAGAGGATATCTCTCATGAAAATGTAATGATAAAGTAACAGGCTTGGCTAATATTCGAAGTCAGTTGATTTTCCCAAATTTGATGTTCACAGTCAAATTATAATAAAAAATTTACAGTGCTCATTACCATTATGAGGAATGTTCAGGCTATTTAACTCATTTTTTTTCCCTGGTTGAGATCAAAATGTATTCATATTGACTGTACTTCAAACGGAGACAGTAGAATGGATCCTCTGAAACATTTAATATGAGTAACAAAAAGAATAGATACAATAGATTCGAATGACGATTGTCATGAGTTTGATTCTCACCAAGCGTCCTAAAGATGTGGTCCTCTGCCAGACAAATGTATTCTTACTATATTCATAGAGTCAAATGAACATACCTAGCATTTGATTGAAGAATGTTAAGATATTTACTTGAGTGAGTAATCACCAAAATAACATGTAAATGAGATTATCTCCATTTTGGGGGTCTGGGAAAACTGGGACGCTGTCTCCATTTAAATCAATGGTAATTGCTTTTTCATTTTATGCCATTTCAGTTTTTATAACTGTATGTAAAGAGAGGGACTGTACCAAGTGAAAAAAATGGTAGCAAAGAGAATTTTTTCCTCTTCTAAACAGCAATGATTGTAATGCAGGCTGCAGCTGTATTCAAGAACCTTCGTTGTTGAACAAAGATTCCAAACTTTGTCCCTGTTGAGCTGTGAAAGCCACACCAAATTGAAATCCACACTGGTCTGATATGAGCATTTAGCCGACAACTTGATCTATGCCGATTCTCTTCAAGTTTTCTCACTCTCCATCTGTGTTCTCTGTTTATTATTCGAACTTCCTCCCAGAGAGGGTGATATACATCTTTCTCCCTCCAGAGTTGGTTGTTCTTTTCCTAACTCAAAACTGATAGCTATATTCATTTGCACTACTGTCTGCTCTCATGACAGACAATTTAACACCAACCATTTCTGCAAGATGCAGGTTAAAATAAGTGAAAAAAAACAAGCCTAGAAAGGTCAATAGATTGTCTGATTCTATACAGTGTGCAGGGAGGGGCATTTTCAGGTGTGACAGAATGAAGATCCGATGATGGGGATGATTAGAGGAGAGAAAATTTAGAGAGGAAGCAGTGTGGGCTTATGGTGAAGGCTCGAAACATGACAAGGTGAACAGACTCAGGTGTTTCTACTACAAAAAAAAAATGCCATGAGACTCAATGTGTCAAAGTGAATATGTCAAAATATTAAAATGAAGGAATAACAAATGAAGAAACAGAGAGAAAATATAGAAAATTTCTGGAAAGTTTCCATAACTGGTGGAACTGCCAAAATTGAATAAGACCACAAACAAAAGAAATATGAAAATGTTGCCCTCAAGACTTTTTTTTTCCATTTAACTGTCTCATTGATATTTACATATATGTATACTTTTACTTTTATTTTCTAAATTTCTGTATATATCAGGGATTCTCAAACAGAAGACATTGGCTCCTCAAGGAGAAATTTCCTAAGGGAAAGAATAGTAGCCTGGAAAGAAATTTGTGGTAGAATTCCAGCCAGAGGAGGAATTCATAATAGAAAGTATAATGGTGAAAAGATTATTAGCTGACAATTCAAAATGGATAAGGAATAAAAGAAGCCTGGGATTGCATGGGGAGGGATGACCTGGGATCACAAGGGAAAGAGTATGACCTTGGATCACAAGGGAAAGAGTATGACCTTGGATCACAAGGGAAGGAATATGACCTGGGATCATAAATGAATGAATGAATATAACTTGGGATCAAAAGAGGAGGAATGTTGACTCAAGATAATATGGATGAATGTGACCGGAGATCAAAAAGGGAAGAAAGGGATGTGGGACTCAAAATCCTTGTTCTATATCAAAGGCAGGAATGTGAAATGTCTGCCCTGACTGACACTATACATTTTTAAAAAAAATCCTTTTTCAATCAAAATGCAATTCCTTTTAAATGAACTAATTTTTATATTTTGTGGAAAATCAAAGCAGAAGAATCATTTCTTTGAATTGTATGTTGATATGAATCACCAGAAGAGAATGAAATGTGAATAGTTTCAAAATGAAGCTTGTGTGACTTTTTGATGTTCTCTTTTACATCAGCTTCAGAAAAGAAAAAAAAGTCTTTCAACACAAATAGTCGGCAAGCATTTTGAGCAACATGAAATTCACACTTATTTACTCCTAGATAACATTCCAGAGGAGTATATCTACAGTAGGAACAATTGAAATTTTCATCAGCATCATCATTGGCAACCATTCCAAGTCATTAGCTGGATGGCCACCTTTCCCAATTCCTTCCATAACGACCTTGACTCGCTTAATCTGAAATGCATCACCAGCAACAGTTTCTTTCTCATCTCTCCATATTTTGTCAGGCATTCACCAACTGTGGTTGCAATCTTTTTAACACCAGTTGTTACCCCCTTCTTGCTATGTGTCTTGCCCATCTCCTTTTTCTAAGGCTTAATTGCTTCTTTGATATCTCTTATCTTGATCTTCTCATGGATCCATGCCCACTTCTTTTGATCTCTAAGAATCATTCCTAGCACTGCCCTTTCCATTGATCTTCCTGTCACTCTGAGTTTGTTTCCAAGCGAATTTGTTAATTTCCATGTTTCTCACTCGTACACCATTGCTTATTTTAAGTTTATGGGCAAGTTGTTCCTCAGTATACCTCTCTATACACTAAATGCTTTCCAACCAATCATTATACACTGTTTTATTTCATTTTCATGGTCTCTGTCTATTCTTCTAACGTGTCTTTGCCAATCTTATTTCTCCCCCGTTTTTCCAGATCTTGAGAGTCCCAGAAGTTGATGCTGGAGCTTGTATACAGTTCTAATTCAAAACTTGAAATGAAAGCAGTAGAATCAGTTTGTATATACAGGATTTCAGTGAGGTAAAGTCAGTGACTGTATTGTTTGAAAGTGGTTCTGGATGTTCTCAATTTGAGATGAGCCACGTATAAGAACCTTGTAAAAGGCAAAAGCCAGTAAGCATTGATGAGGATAAACTGAATCTAATCCACTTCAGATGTGTCAGATACTTGCATTAAAGATTACCATAAATAATGAAACTTTATACATGCACCTGCACCACATCAGAAAAAAGATATGTATCAAGGAAATGAGTATCCTACAAACTCAGTGAACTGAACAGACAGGTCTGGTTACTCACTCAATAGAAGCCATCAGAAGATCAATAGCTTTTGGCAGATGGGGATGATCAATGAGAAAAAAAAAATTTGAAAAAGGGTGGGAATCAATGAATAAGTTACTTCGCTCGCAAAGAACTTCTGGTTACTTGAACTGTAACCCCAGTTCACTGTGTGTTGCTTGAGAATGAATCCACTCTCAATCCTGATTTTGACCTCTGTTTCATGAATAACATATTCATGGGTAGATATACACACACACACACACCATCAGGCAGCCGTACCTTGCCCCCCCCCAACTATTTTGTTGGGTAGTGATTACTAAAAGAGAAAATCAATATTAAAAAAAAATAAGTATGAACACTTACAGACACAAACCAAGAACCATTTTAGCATAAAATTACACCATGAATTGAACTCACATTAAAAACTATTTGGGTAAATGGTAAGTTCAAAAACAGAAAAAAGTTTCTTCTTAACTGAATAAGGAGTAAATATTCAAATTTCAGCCCTCTATCTCTATTGGTGTGACCAGTGTACATTCCAGCCGGCCAGGTCAACGTGAAAACCAGAGAAATATTGATGTTGACTGTCTTGAAGCTGACAGTTTGGGTTGACAGTTTCTAACAACAGTGAATCACAATATGTGTGTCATTACTTTCATAGCAACTGAATGAACCATTTTCGAATGAATGTTTAACCTGTGATGGGAAAAAAGGTCTGTAGGACTAATGAAGCAAGCATAAGTTTTGTTCTGAATTGTTCTTCATTTCTTTCATGTCAGTCCAAAAAGAATGCACAAACTTTTTAAGTTATCTAATTGAGGTATCTGCAGTTTTCATTGTTGCCTATATTATATTGACATAATCCCAGTTAGTGGATTGTAGTGTACTTGCATTCTTTGTGTTCTCTGGATGCACAAAATAATAAAGAACTTCTGGTTACTTGAACTGTAACTCCAGTTCACTGTGTGTTGCTTATGAATGATTTCATTCAAACTCCTGCTCATAATGACATAAAGAACCAAGAATCACATACATAAGATACACACGCACTATTGGGCTGCCACACCTTGCCCTTTCCCCTCAAAAACCCTTACTGAAAGCAAAGAAAAAACAAAATTAAAATTTCTAAAAGGAGCTCCTCAAGGGAAGTAACAAACCAAAGAGAGAGGAAGATGTCACCCATAGCTCTGACAAAATTGCAAAAAGTAATCTTGTGAATAAAACACCTATCACAGAACATAGGAAACATTTTTTTAAATAACCAATTTCTAAATATTTGTAGGGTCTAATAGATATAATGCATATAAAATCAAAAGAAAAAGAATATTTCCTTTTGAAGAACTGAGGTTGTAAAGAAGTGAATCTTAACCCTATTTTCTTTTGCAATTACAATTTCATTTGTTTTCCGTCTAACATTTCTCCTGTTTGGTTTTGAGGGCGTTACCACACCTAACTCTATGAAGTCTAGTGAAATCACTAATCCACACCCGACAAGTCTCATTTATGTCAGATAAAATGGCCGATGTGTATAAGAGCATAATATTCCCAAAGAGAAGGATATTGTCCATAATGTGGTTATCAGGTTGCATATAGAGACCCTTAACATGCAGGCAACATTATATTCTGAGCAAATTATTGCATTTAGTTATATCTCAAGATTAGGCTAATACTTTGATTAAATTTGACAACTTTTTACCTCTGTTAAGATGGAGGTAAAAAGTGGTCAAAATTGATAGAAATATTGGGTTACAATATTTCATCAAATAATGAAAGAATGAATAATAAGATTAGGCCTTACAACAGCAATGTTGAGGTTATCCTGTTGTATGGCTAGAAGTACTGAAGAGTTATGAAGAGAGATATAAAAAAGGTTTAGGTTTTCCACAATAGATTTCTATGGAAATTCTGTGATATTCACTGGCTTAACAAGATGTCTGATAAGGAATACCATACAAGGACAGCTGGAATGTTTCCCTTGAAAATGATAAACACAGATTGCAGTGATTTGGTAATGACATGAAAATGCCATTGAAAGAATACCTAAAATTGCCTAAGATTGACTTCAATTGAGAAGTGAAAGAGATGCAATTAAAGATCACCTAGAGGAGGATATTGATGATGGACTTTGAAGAGATGGGTCTCATACGATGCAGAACAGACCAATGTGCTTGACAGGGTTCAATGGTGTGGTATGATTGTGGCCTCATGTCCCAACTGGAACAAAAAGGGGATTAAATTGAAAATGAAATAGGAAACTTTTCGTGGTACTTACTTTTCTTGGCCCTAAGTTTTTTACATTACATTGTAATACAGCTCTCTGTCCTATACTCCTGGAGACATTGGTTGGTGTGTGAGTGAAATAGGCTGGCGGATATCGCTGATGGTGTTTGTTCTTATTGCTATTCGTTCCTGCAAAAGAGAAAGAAAAATGAAATATAGATTCAGAAATACATATTAAATTTTAATGAAATACTTTGTCAGTTATGAGTATGTATATTGAATAGCAACACCATGTCAGTATGACTTTTAATATAAACAGGTCCAAATACTCACTCGATAGAAAATGTCAAAGCGCCCCGATTTTTTTTTGGGGGGGGGTGATAGATTTTTAAAAATGGGGTGAGGGGGGAATCAATGAATAACTTACTTTTTTCACCTTTTGTTGGGTATTGATCACTAAAACAACGTCTGAAAGAAAACAAATATGAATGCTGCGGGGCAAAAAGTGAGTGAATTATTTAGCACAAAACTTTTCAATCCTTTAGCTTCATTGGTATAGTCTATATATGTACAAGTACATATATATATATATATATATATATATATATATATATATATATATATATATATGTATAGCCAGTCCGGCCAACTTGAAAACTGAAGAAACCTATATTGAAAGTTTTGGTTGATGGTTTATCACACGCAAATGACATGATGTGGACAAGTTTTGTAAGGATCAAATTAGATGAGGGTATGGTACATTTTCCCACTGCAGTATTGTGTAGGGAACAATTGAAAGTCTCCATATCTTTACGCTAACAGGATGAGGCCTTGACCAAAAAAAAAAATGAATACACAGAATTTTTCTATCTTTTAGAACGTCTACCAACAAAGTTGATAGAGGGATATATAATCACTTGCATCTGTCTGTCCATAAAATACTTCCATAAGTTCTCAATGAATCACGATGAAATTTTGCATAAGAAGAACTGATAGAATTTGATATCAGATTTATGTAAAGTTAGCCTCCATGCATCTTAGCTATTTGTACGTGCAACAAATATCTGCAAAGATTCCCAATGTATTTCAATGAAATTTCATTCAAGAGTAGACTACAGGTGAGAAAGACCTGGTAAAATTTGGGGGAGGATCCATAATGTTTTTTTCAATTGAGAGATATTTTTCTTTGTACATTCATGTATTCGCTCATCATTTTTTGCACAACACCTCCAAAAGTTCTCAAAGAATACCAATGATATTTTACAGCAGGGTAGGTCATGAGCTCCGCAAGAATTGTATAAAATATGGGTTGGAGCCAGATATTTTTACAGTGACCTCCTCTGCATATTAGCTATAAGTGAGCTGGTTTACTCCTAGCTTTTATCTGACAATAGTGCTGACAGAGCTATGCACTGATCGAGTACTTTCCAGTGTAACTGTGAATTCCTCCATCTTCAATATTTAATGGATGACATTAAGAGAAGCGGAATGGAGCCGTGGATATTGAAGCAGATGCCAGCAAAATGGAGCTGGTCATTCATCTACAAATTTGGCAAAAGGCAGAATATGGTGATCTAAAGTGATCAGAAATGAACTTTGAAAGAATGGGATGAATGAACAAATAGATAAAACCATGCCAACAGAGGGGCAGACTAAAAAACCTGAAGCAAAAAAAGAGTCAATAGGAATCTCGTTTCTGCAGGCAGCAGCATACTTAAGGTATTATACTTACTACACAGCAAATAAGGTATGTGCCCTGAACGCTACCAAAAGGTGGGATTCACTAAACGTTTTTTTTGTCATTAAAGCCTGATGAGTCATCGTTGGATAGTTTCAAAAAATAACTTCTTTCAGATGTAAGATCTTTGATTATCATGGGTGAGAAGCCCTTGGATGTTAAACCGCTTAAATGAATTATTTGGTAAAAATATGGTGCTGGGACCTTGTGACCATATTCATTTCAGTATCATTGCTCAGTGCTGACTGGCAATAAGACAAATCTCACAGGAACTAGGGATTTAGTCAAAAAATTAGTGCCAGATCTACGAAATGTGATTTTCTTTTTAAAAGTACTATTTCTTTATTTTAGAGCATTGGGCAAAAAGACCATGAAGCATGTCTTCAAAAAGAAGAAGTATATTGAAGGAGAGCTGTGATAAATGATTCAGTGAGGTAAAACTAATACTTCCACATAAAAAAACCTCCATGGGTCAAGGCAGACTCCGTGATCTTGCTCCGCTGCCTATAGAGAGAAGATACTGAAGAAACTGAATTCTAGCACATCGTAAATCCATTTTCATCAGCGTAAGTGAGGAAAGTGCGGTTGTAATTTTCATGTGAGCAGCTTCCTTCCTCCTATAAACTTTCCAGTAGAGTTTGCAATCATTCTGATTTAACTCCAGAGAGGGGGATGTGCCTGACCATGATATGACTTGAAATTATGGCTATCCAGCATTCTCCAAGGGTCGGTGGGTTTCTTTTGAAAAATGAAGTCTTGTGATTTGTTAGCTGAGTCCAAACTCCAAATGAGGCTGGATAGGTTCACTGTGCATGAATACCTTTTGGAAATTTATGATATCCATCTCTTCTTGCGGGAACCATGGGTAAAACAGCAGGGCAGACTTAGCTTACTAGCCTTGGAAGGAAACTAGATTTGATGAAAGACAAATCTGAAATCAAAACCAAGAGCTAGCCTCCCTATGCAGACATTGTCTTCAGTGCCGTTCCTGCAAACCCTGCTCTGATAGTGGTGTCAAACTCCATGAACCTTTGACCCTTCCTTGGACAATATTGGTGCTTGGAGAAGTTAGTCTTGCTTCATCGGCAACTGCTGGTTTCCCAGATAACTAAACAGACAGATATGTTTTGATAGTGTCGAGGAAAACAGAAATTTAATGTGAATCAGAGACAAAAATGTTCCCAGTATGCTGACAGAATTACTGGCACCTAGATCTATAACTATGTATAGTGTGAACACCTGACATTTATGTAAAGTACATCCTTGGAGAAGGCCAAAGAATGCATCAGCCAAATCGCAGTTATAAAAACCAATATTTCTTCTGCAGTCTCTGAGCTATAGGTGGCGTAATAGCTGAGTTCAAGTTTTTGTACTAATGCTCTTTAGGAAGGCATGAACCAAATTTTTCCTCCACTGCTATGGGTTAATAGCAGTAGGAGTCCTTTAGCCTGGTAAGGCAGTCAATATAAGAGAAGTATATTCACTCAGAAAAAAAAACGAAGTATATCATGGCGGTCACCAGAGCTGACCCCAAGCTCAAGTTGAGTGGAGACTAGCAACTCCATCTCACTTGCTGCTAATAACTTCTACATAGTTGTTGTGGCCCTATGCTCCACAAGTGGTCTCCAGGAATAAACAACTAAATCCTAAGACTGCACTGCATAAATAATCACTTGCAGCACATTGACTGAATGTTTCCAAAAAGGTCAAAACCTGAAGTCGTTCTTTTTACTGAAGGAATTCAGTTTTATTAAATTTTGCTGTGAAAGATTATCTTTTTTATTTTCTTATTTCATTGTGAAAAATCAGCTTGCATTTTTTTCAAAGCGAATGGAAATATTTTTCCTTCCTTCCAAATCCATTTCCTGCCACTTTTACAAACATTTCTTTAATTAAATGCACAACATTTTTGAAAAAATTACGTAAGTAATCTGTTCCTTATCGTACACTTCCTGAAATATTCAAACTGTCAGGAGAAAATATTGTAAAAGTGTGTGTGAGTCGGATGACTGTGAAAATTGAATTAGAAAATATCTTTTTTTAAATTTGTTTTTTAAGAATCGAATTGTTAAAATGAGATTACTAGAGAAGTAATTAAATTCAGGAATAGACTGATTCAAAATATATGACAGCAAAAAATATATATATGTATGCAGTACTAAAATATGTATATATATATATGGTGATGTGTGTATAAATGCATGTATATTTGTATGTAAGTATATTATATGTAACAATATATCTACAAGTTTGCATATGTTCATAACCATGCTTGATAAATTGAGATATATTTACATGCATGTATTATATATGCATAGGTATTTAGTTATGTGTTTATACAAACATATTCTTATACATGCTCACAAATACACACATGCAAATATTTATGCATACTGATATATATATATATATATATATATATATATAGATATAGATATAGATATAGATATATAGATATATGCATAACTATATTTATATGTACATTGATTCCTGTACATATATATGCTAATATCTTTCTTAATACATATACAAATGAGGAATTTAGCAATCTATTACTATAAAGACAGCAAATGTTTGTTTGCTTGGTAGAGCAAGCTTAAACTTCAAAAACAAGAAGATCCCATTAATCCTAAAAAGAAAAGCATACAACCAATGCATCCTCCCAATAGTCACTAGTGGCGCTGAAACATGGAACCTAACCAAGAGAGAGACCTGCTAATTGCGAACCATGCAATATGCACATGAAAGAATTATGCTTAACCTCACACGGAGAGACCACAAGACATATAATATATTCAGAAGAAGACAGGAGTCGAGGACATCATAGAATCTATTAAAAAACTCAAATGACAATGGGCTGGCCATGTTGGAAGAATGGCAGACAACCGATGGACATCACAACTCAAGACGTGGATCCCCAGACATCACATGCCTAACCGAGGCTGGCAGGGTATTAGATGGAAAAACAAGCTAAGCAAATTCAGAAAATACAGGCTCCATGACACCCATGATAGAGAAGTGAGGTAAATCCAGTGGAGGGTCCAAGTCCAACAATGACTAACACTAAGAGACTGATGATGATAATCATGATGATAATTCTGAAAACTGACAGAATGACTGGAACCTGGGGGTTAGAAATTTGGCTATAAGTGTAACCTGATCCCAAGACAAACATAGGGCAGGGGAAACTGACCTTTGAGGTTCTCAGAGGTCAATGTGGTATCAAAATTACTTTTTCCATGATAATTAGTTAGCATCTATTTAGAGATCTATCTTTTTAGATAAAATCAGTGGAAGCATCAAAAGAATCATCAATCAATAAAAAGTGGTTAAAAACATACATAATAGAATTGTTCAGACTCAGATGGAGAAAACTAAAAACTCAGACACATTTTTCAATACATGTATGTGTCCCGTGTCCAGCCCTAACCATTCATTGTAGAAACTTAAAATTCTGTACATACTCAACGAGTAGGGAAACAGTTTTCGTTTTTTTGAAAATGCATTCTAACGGCTAAAATAGTTGCATTATTCTATCTAAGCATCACATGTATGGACCTAAATGTTCGTAGTATATCCCTGAAATTTTGCACATACACTCCAATAAGTCCAAACTAAAGCTAAACTTTTTCTTTGTTTGTCTATAAAATATCATTTACTTTTCCATATTGTTATATTTGATGTTTTTATTTTCCTGGACAATGTCAGGTACCCCAGATAGTATATATATATATATATATATATATATATATATATATATACATATATATATATATATATATATATATATATACTCTAACCATTGAGCTAAACTGCAACCTGACATGCAAAGACCCAAATAACTGCTTTAATTTCAAATTTTCATTTTGTTCATTCACTACCTATATCTACTCTATTTATTCCTTTCTATTATATTTTTGAGAAATGGATATATATAATCTATTTAAAATGATGTCCCATTATTACACAGTGAATTTATTATTCTTTCTAGACAACGTGAATACAAGTTGAAGAAGATGGGGCTGCTGTGGAATCGAACTTATGACCAATAGTGTAGCTGTTCCAACGCTTCTCACAAGCCATTTCTTATGAATTAGAATTTGGAGTTTGAGCAGTTGTTTGGGCCTTTGCATTACTGGTGATTGTTTAGCTCAATGATGAGAGCGACGCTACGTTGAAGCAGCTACCTTATTGGTCTCAAGTTTAGTATACATATATGCAATGCTCTTCCAACTCTGGAATGGAGCACTCTGGTAGATGGGGTATCATGTAAGTAAATATATCGCTTAATTCAGTCCTACTGAACGTCCAGTTCCACGTGGAGCAGTGGTAGAACATCTGCTACTGGGTCTGAAGTGAATGTTATGACCCTACCTGGTGGTACTGGATGGAATACAGGATAGTCTATAGCCACAATGAAGAGTTGTAATACAATGAAACATCTGTCTGTGGAAAACAATTATTAATTATATATATATATATATATATATATATATATATATATATGTATACACAGGTCAGATGTGCAACTGTCTATGAAGGCAAATGTATATTTCTGATTATTAAATCTTGCTTTTATTCAAAATGATCATGACGGAGGTGCAATGCAGTGCATTATTTTAATGATTGTTTATTAATAACACCTTCTTTTGCAGCATATAAGATGAACTTTTTTTCCAAAATCTGACCCTCAAAATCACTGTTCATCCTAGCTTGGGATTAAGTTTAAAATCGACAAAGATCTCTCGGCAGGATCCCGGCCGAGCTTCAGAAATTCTCCTTTTGTTTTATTTCATGCTAAATTTAGGATAAATCCTATATCCTGGTGAATCTCATAAGCCACAAAACATGGTAGATATCGAAATATTCAGACATCTATATGTTGTGAATGTATGCTATGAAGATGATATCAGATCTGCTTAGGTTAGCAAACTTCTTTTCTTAAAACCAATAGTGAAATCATATTTATTATGTCTTTATTCTGTAAATCTCTCCATGATATAAATAAACACACCAACTATGTATTTTTCAATGTGCAGACAGATTGAATATGCTTAAATATATCTGATCAATTTGGCACTCACTGCACAATTCAGATCTTGCACTAAATTCAAATGATTTTATTATGTAATTCAGTTTGCAAGATTATTAAAACAGTTTATTGAATGTTGAATAATTTTATCTTATTTCATTTAGTCTCTTTACTGAAATGCGATAGGAATCGCATGCTTTTGTGTATTATCAATGAAAATCTTGAATGAAATGACCTTTTTTTCTCATCTCATATTTCGATGTTTAATTACATAAATATTACATAAACATATCATAATGGTTTGATTTCTGCGTGTTTGCTGTTATATTTGTTATTATATCACAGTAAAACCGGCACGTCATAGCAAGATTTTAGTTTGCATAACACGATGCCATTAAAGTACTATAACTTTTAGAATAAAGCTATTTTCCAGCTAATTTGCAGCATAATAATGTTGGATCAGTTTTTGTGAACAGAACAAAAATGAAGATCATAATGATTTGCTCTCTCAAGGGAAATAACTCCAGGCATGTTAGATGCTGATTATAGAATAGTTTCTCTTATTAACTCTTCTATTCGTTTACAAATAATTATAATGTACATTCCATGAATAGGAAATGATTTGAAATTGAGTGTTCTTTTGGTTGAAACCAGCCTTTGAGCAAATATGTTATAATAAACAGAAGTTATCTTCACTTTTTTCCTATTCACAGGAGTTTATACGTGTGAAAGAAAATTGAGTAAATATTCAAACCACAAAAGGAGAAAAAATATTTTTCTTCACATGGTCTCACTGCATTAAAGCATATTCTTAGGGCTTTACTTTCCTTTTCAATGCAAGGAAGTGTTCATTCTGTTTCTTTGTGATTCATGTTGTCTTTAAAGCATAAGAAAAATGTTGAAAAATACCGACACCAGATGAGAGAGAAGCTTGGACAGATGGCCTCTTAGCAAAAGATAAAATAAGTCTCTAACTGATGTGCTTAAACAATCGATGAACAAATTTTCTGTGAACTCGAACAGTTAACCAATACAAATAGTGCTAAGCTGCGACAAAAGAGCATGCAAACAACCGACTGACGAACTGATTGCACTCATCTATCTAATTAAGCAGCCATCTTTGTATATGTTGATTATATCCAAGTTAGCTGTAAGCTGGAAGAAAGAGGTGAGAATGTCTCGATGGGGGGGAGGGATTGAGCGTTTGATGGAATGGGAAAGGAGAAAATGGATTCGGTCAAATTTTTTTTCTTCGCTTCTCAACTGGAGAAGAAAAAAAACTGAGAACCGTTGGGGGTCTAGAACATTTGTGCCTACTTGTTCAGTTCCCATGATTGTAAAGATGGTGAGGGAGTTCACTTTATCATTTCTTTGATTGGTACTTGATTAAATTTGTTGCCACATTTGAAGTTTCAATATTTGTTGTTTCACATCCAGGAATGAATAAACTGCTGTACAAACAAATACACAATGAAAACAGCACTCTCAAAATATGCAAAACAAATTTCAGAACATCAAATGGAGATAAGTAAATAGCATATCTTTGTTTTGACTATCAGAAAGCTATGTAAATTCAAATAATATAAAAGGTGTGAATGGGTATGATAGTTACTGACATGGAAAACAGAATCAGCAGACTGAATTTGAGTTTTGGCCAAAGCTGCCTATGCAGATTTTTCTCTAATGCCATCGAGAGAGGCATGAATCCAATCCTACCGCCAGCTACAGGTAAATAGCAAAGTCATTAGATCCTTTTAGTCTAATAAGGCAGTCCAAAGAAGAAGGTTACTCTGACAAAAAACTTGCTGCTTGGCAGTCACTATAGCTGGCCCCAAGTCTTAAAGGTTTAGAGTGAGGTTATACTAGCAGAAACAACCCCATACAAAAACTGAACTACCAACCACTAAAACCGTAGTAGCATGGTAGCCTAGCAGCGTAAGGAGAACCTTAAAACTAGATGAACAATTTTTGCTCTAACGCTCTTGATATGCCCTCAGAAGGGGGCATATCTAAGAAAAATAGTACTTATGGTAAGCACTGGAATCATGCTCTGGTCCAAGCATCAGACATGGTAATACCAATCTTTTGCAAGATTTCACCACGGTATAAGTTCAAAAATACTAGTCAAGCAATCTTTTAATTAACGAATTATGGCACAACATGAAAATTACAACAGCACCTTCCTCACTTCTGCTGATGATGATGTCTATGATGTGCTAAAAAGTTCTTCAGTATCTCCTCTCTATAAACCAGGCCAGATAATAACTTAGCTCAGCTTAGTCAGGCACAAGAGCACAAATGTGGAGCCACCAGTGAGGACTGAACACATGATACAGTTGGGAAGATCTGCTGGAGATGCTTGCTAACCATTGCCCAATAGCAAGCCATCTAACCCAGGCCATACAGAGTTTTATACTCAGTGAAAGAAAAAAATAACCCTGGAACCCCTGCAACTGAATAAGCATTTGCTGAACTGTAGAGATGAAAACAAAGATGAGAATATTCGTTTGAACAGGTAATGGATGGATAATAATGACACACTTCTGAATTTCAAACATTATTTAAGTAATGAAGGTATTGATCAAATGATATAGCTACTTGGCGATCTAAAAAATTCACTTAAAAACAAATATATTAAATTTTCTTTTAGAATATCTTTTACAAAGGACTAGCGCAACTATTCAATATAATATTACACAATTCATTATCATTCAGTCGGATAATGTATCCATTTCTTAATAACATAACTCTTGCATTGAAAGAAACAAACAGAGCAGATGTAGACCTTGAATAAGCAAAGTGAAAATATGGGTTTGAAACAGTTATCTTGGTCTTTGCATAAACATCGACTGTTCAGCTCACTGGTTAGAGCAACGTTACGGAGAAGCAGTTACTCTAACTGTTGTAAGTTTGATTCCTGCAACAGCTCCATTTTCCTTAATTTGTTTATTCTTTTTACGTTGTCTGGGCCAAATGATGCATCCACCATATAATAATAGGAGATAATTTGAAATAAAGTTTCAATATGATATAATGCAATTTATAGTCATATATATACATGTGTATATATATACATGGCATTGTAAATATTACCCTTCATAAAGATACAAACAAGATAAAGACTGGAAAAGGAGTAAAACAAGGGGATAAAATTTTGCCTCAACTGTTTACAGTGAGCCTTAAAAGCACCTTTCAGAAAACAGGCTGGGAAAACATTGCATTAAAATCAGAAAGAGTGGACGATTTCTCCAAAACATAAGTGATCCAAATAAAGAAGATGAAAAACAAACAAAATAGGTATAAGATGAACAGAACAAAGATAAAAGTAATCTTTGATAATATAGTTATGAAAAAAAAACACAAGGATAGAGGTTGAAGTCTTGGAAAAGGTCAAGGAATACATTCACCCTGGTCAGGTAACAAAGATGAATCTGAGAAAGGACCGAAGTGAAGGATATCATACTAGTATTTAAGATACATAAATGGAGATGGACTGGGCACATAGCAATGACAAAAGGACTGAAGAGAGAACAAAAGGCAATTAGCACCCGTGAGACAGCAAACTCAGTAGGAAAAGATCAGACACAAGATGGAGGGATGAGAAAGAAAATTTTGCTGCTAAGACATGGCAGAGGTTAGCACAATCATTGTCACCATGGAAAGGGATGAGAAGGACTATATATATATATATTCATGTAGGTGTATATGTTTACAGATAAAATATTGGCATGTGTCAGGGTAGGACCTTGTGCAAGAATAAATAAATTATATCAAAATGTACAGGATTTGTAAAATTTTTCAAAATGCCATTTTGATGCCTTGAGATGATTGTCACTTTGACAAATATTTTATGGCAGCTTTGGCTAAACCAAGATTTGCATTTGAATCAAATTTACATGGTTAAACATTTTCCAAGTATGTTGAAAAATGAAAGGGGCCAGATCTATACTACGTTTTCATCCGTTATAGATATTGATTTTTTAAAAATCTAGACTGGCTCAAGGACTTATACTTCAGGTTCTTCATTAATAGTACTGTCACTCTTGATTATTATAAAAGGGATACCGTGAAATACCCAGAATTTATCTAAAATAATGATTACATTTTTACTAGAAATTTGTGGGTCATTTAAAACTTGTTTCCTTACACTTGGCACAAATTTTGCAAGAACGTTTTTCATTTTCAGATCCTATAATTACACTCATTGGCATGAACTTCAAAACGAATCGGTTGTCTCAGATATTTCATGAATGGTCTGATGACTCATTGATTGCTTTGTGAACTTCTTCAAAATTTTTGCCATTTCTGCTTGTTGAGGGTTAGGTACATTATGATTGGCCTTCATGTGATTTTTCATGCATGAAACACTAATACATTTGTGTTTTATTTGAAGATTCTGGCTTACAAGCTTCCTGAAGCATTACAACATTGAAAGCAGCAGTTTTTTACAAATAAAAACTTCATGCCCATCTTTTATAACAACCATTGTTAAAATCACTAAATATTCTTACGAACACCAGGAAAAAGCCACAAGAAACATCATATGACACATTGGCTCAGAATAGTGTTATATTTCCTAGCTGGGAAATGTACATCCTGGTCCATTCTTTTGGTTTCTCTTTATATTTATTAGAGCTAGCCAACATTGGCGCAGTGCCACACTTGTAGACTGCTCAGTAATGATTAAGCTCACTCTCAAAGGCTTTCAAGAATGCAGTGCACAACTACAAGCACTCTTCAGATTCATAATTAGATTTAAAGAACATCATAAAAAGAATAGAAAGAGAATGAGTTATTAATTACTTGATTCTGCTTGGATGGAACCTGAGACAAAGCAGTAATTTTAATTATTGAAAATTTGTTCAATATTAACCAAGCTTTTTTTTTTATCTTTCCTTTCGACTGTTTCATTGTGTGAATCCATCAGAATATAGAATATTGTCTTCATTCTTTTTGTCTTCCGTCTTCAAAATAATATTTGCAAGTTTTGATCCTCTTTAAATAATAAGTTCTGTTCGGAATATGTGGAACGATATGCCTACAGTGAAGGAGAAATATTGTCATTGAGGGAAATATCAATATAACGAAATTGTATGGTTTCTTCTTTTTCTCATTCATATCAAAAGATGGATTATAAGCACTTACAAGATTTCTTTGTATTGATTGTTTTTAGATGTATTTGTATATACATCTGGGACTTCCGAGTGAAAGCATTTTTGATGCGTAATTTTGTTAGGAATCAGATGAAAAATCTTTTTATATAAAAGCCAGTCATATTCTTTATTTGCTGGTTTGTTTGTTAGTTTTGTCATGATGGAAGGGGATAATGATATTCACAGCAGTATGGCTGACTTCAGTTTGTGCACATTAGGTAGGTTAGGGATGACCATTCTGATAGAAATGAGACAGAGAGACGGGCAGAATAGAATATGCGAATTAAAAAATTTTAATAAAAACGTGGAGAAACTTTGAAATATTACTGAGTTTCTTTGAAGAGTAAAACTAATTTTGTTATGACTTAATTCAATTGAAAATCAAAATAAAAAAATAGCTTTCGCATGGTGTGAAATCTTAATTACAAACTCTTTAAAATTATTGAATTAAAAAATCTAGACGAGATCATTCATGTATGTATAACTTATAAAAATATATACTCATTTGTGTATAAATGTATGTATTTCTAGATAGAACAATTTGTAGGACCAACTAAAAAAAGTATACTTGGAAGAAGGACAATATAAATTCTTTGAATCAGATTTGTTTATAACTAAAATGGTTGTCCTGAAAGGATTATTCACCACATACATTTATACTAAAATATATTCACATTATTTATCTATATTCTTATAATCTCATCAATTTTAAATCGTTTTCTAATTATGGAAAAAATTAGTTTCTGAATCTTCCATTTGGTTCAAGATCTCAGCATAATTTTCAAGTCATAGAAAATTCCAACTGACTTTAGCTGGCCTACAGTCTTCAAAGAGTCATTATCTCCCTTGTGTTTGACTTCTAGGTTAGAAAGGTTGGAAAATGAGAGAGATGGCATTATCTTATATGGAGATTTTACTTGACTGATTTATGCCAAAGAGAAGTGAAAAATCAGATAGCCACCAACTGTCTTGAGAAATTTGCTCCTGCTGGCATATTATGATAACCAAAGTTGGCATTTAGTAGTGACCTGAGCATTAGGATGCTTTCCTTTGTGTATATAAGATAGCTCTCAAAAGTAGAAATGCTTTTCAATTTTTGCCTTATCTAAAGAAGCATGAATACTACCCTTCAAAGCTGCTGTTTAACTGAGATATGGATGTCAAATATTACACTCATATGAGCGGAAAATCAACATTTTGAAAAAAAAGTAGAAATGAAAACAAATCCTCAATACACACAATCCTTGGATAATAGGTATATTATCCCTCTTTCCTTTAACTTCATTGCTATAGTGTGCATTGAAAAAGTACCCATCTCTAATAGATGGAACCACCATATCTTCTTATTTCATTCACTGCACCAACTTCTAATTCAAAATAACTCTGTGGTGAACCATTATTATTAGTATTTGTCTATCATTTTCCTTTATTTTAATTTATTATCACAACTGAACTCTTGTTGACATCCAGAGGTGATAAGTAGATAGAGCAAATCAGAAATAAAGAATAAGATTCCGAGACTGGAACTCACATCCTTCCTTACCCAGAGGAAAATGCACCAGCTGCTTTACAATCCAAGCTACAAGGACTTTTGATGGCTAGCACAAGATCAAATCAACCTTGAAACCTATTCTCTAACCCAATCTTTCTGGCACCATGTTTGTCCTGGTTTCTATACTGGTAGTATCAGTGAAGCAATTATTAGAAGCTGTTAACCAGAACTATCACCTATATATACATTTCTTCAGTTTTTAGGCTGATCTTGCTGTCTGGCTGGCTAGCTATGTATCATACCCACAAGCTGAGCCAATAGTGCAAGAAGGCTGAAAATTACACATTTCCATATTGTCTAGAAAATAAAGATTTAATCTCCCTCCCCAAAATAAATTTTTGGTGGAACGATTTAATTTAAAATGTAAGTTAATGCTTGATTGTTCAGAAATTCGTCTTTTGGAAAATTCTGACTATTTAATGATCCAGGCAAAAGAAGTAACTTATACATTGATTACCTCTTATTTCTGTTTTCTGATTGATCATCCCCAACATATGCTAGCAAAAGACATTGGTCCAATGATGGTTTCTATTGGGTGATTAACCAGGCCTGTCCATTATAGGTTTATTTCTTTATTCAATGAAGTATTGTAAACCATTATTATTCATTTTTAACTACTATTTTCTTTCATCTTGAATTCTTTTATCTCAGCTTGAATCGGGCCATCACTCTATGGCCGTGAGTAAATAGCGCAAGAGCATATTCTTTACTTCAAATCCATGCAATGTATTAGTGCAGTGAATGCAGAAAAATAACACAATTGTAAGAAAGAAAATATGATGCCACAAGACTTATTTGGTGGCCGAGAATCAAATTTGTTGATCGTCAAATTTGCTCCATCAAAATTCCGGGGATTAATGAATGGAAAAAGGATTTTGCAGCAAAACATAAATATAAACAACATTAAGCTTAAAATGATTGATTGGGCAAAACAAAAAGCTTCCCAAAACATTTCAATCAATTAAGTGGAGAAACAAGTTTCAAAAACACTATAAATTAATTTTACTGATGAAGAGTAAGTCACTTTTTTTTTTTCCTTTTTTTTCTTTGTCCAGTATCTTGTAGTCAAAAAGAATGGTAGGGGCAACGCTTGTAGTGGATACATGAAACACTATCAAAAGCTGCATGGAGGAATCATAAAGGAAGATCATAGATTGATTTATTGATAAAGTATTTCTTTCCTGAAGGTTCTGGCCAATTCTGTAGATATGTTCACAAATTGAATTAGGGGTCCAAGAAAGAATGTTCTCTCTTGAAGCACTCAAGGGTATCTTTTCTTTGGTCTCAATCCCAAAGAGGAAGCCAAGAAATATTGTTGCAGTCTTTTTATGTTCTGAGTCTTTTGGTTCTTTGAACCAAATCAATATATGTACAAAATAATATTAACTGTCTGATATATATATATATATACATATATATACACAAAATATTCTTTTTTATGAGCAGGTATGTGCATGTCTAGATGTGTATAAAATATTTATCTGGTAATCTTATTCAGCCACGGGGTTTACAATGAAGATCAAATTCACTTGCAATGGCTTGTGAGACTGGCATGATTACCAATGCTCTATGGTAGGTACCTACTCAGAATTCAGGATTAGTTTAAATACAAGAATGAAAATAGCATAAATCTTTAGCAGAGCAGTTGTTCTGTCCATGTCCTCTGCATCTAAGTACACACGAATATAGAATATATATATGCATATATATATATATATATATATATATATATATATATATATATATATATATATATATATATATATATATATATATATATATATGTATATGTACATACATTTATATATATATATATATATATATATATATATATATACATATATATATGAATGCTGAACAGATTCACATGGTTGGATTAAGAATTCCATTGCCTGATATGGAATCCTTAACTGAATTTTCATCTGAAATCGATGTGATTATTATTCATCATTTAATTAAGTGAATTGAAAATGAAAGAGATCATATTGAAGAATAAAGACTTTTGTGTAAAATAAATGTTTTATTCATGATCAGGCTATGGACTCATAGTTGTACCTAGCATGTGTAAGCAATAATATATATATACATATACATAAACTTAGACAGTGGGGACACTGAAATAAACAGTTCATGGTATCTATTGTGATTTTCAGACCATATGATTTCTGTGTTGTCAACAATGATATTCATAAATACTCTGTCCCTGATATTGAGCACTTTTCTCTTTTGAATGATATAACATATGTGAGAGGTGTCTGATTGTCCCTCACATCGTAAAAAAAAAATTAACGTGTTCACAGTCCAACCAAATTTGGCATGCATTCTCAATACTCTTTAGAGAACTTTTTATAATAAAAACATATTGAGGAAAATTAGACTTTGTGGGTTTCAAAAGGGGGCTCTACCTGCAATCTAACTACAAAGACAAAGAGGAACTTCACTTCCTGTCCATATACATATCTTATTTCACATGTTTATTTGTTATTCTTGAATGATTCTAAACATCAAATCTCTAGCTATCCCCCTAGGAAAAGAAAAAAATTTTTTACTGGTCTGAAAACTGCAGTACTATTTCTTATTCTTAAATATTTCACTCAGCATAAATGGAAATTAAGCTAATATATATATATATATATATATATATATATATATATATATATATATATATATATATATATATATATATATATATATACATATATGCATATATATATATATGTGTGTGTGTGTGTGTGTGTGTGTACATATATATATATAATGTGTATGGGAGGGGAGACAGGATATAAAGCAAGGAGCAAGCAGGTACTTAAAAGGTAAGTCAATTGGTGCCCAGGGAATAGCAAATGCAATAATCTTCTCCTTTTTCTCTCTATTAGAGACCGTCAACCAAAACTATCACCAAAAATGTAAACATACATTTCATCAGTTTTGAAGTTGGTATGGCTGGCTGGCTGGCTGGCTGGCTTGCTATACATGTATGTATTTATCAGGCATTCAGGTCCCATCAATGGAACCGGAGGGCTGAAAATTTAAAGACTTCATCCTTATTGTGTTCCCACCAAATTTTTTTTGTTTTCGGAATTTTCTAGCCCCAAACTGTTTTTTTTGGAGAGGGGTACTCAGTTTGGAAAGTAAATTTGTGCTAAATCGAATATTCACGTTTTTTTTTGGTTTAGTTTTTTAAATTTGGACTTTTTCTGTGATCACTGCCCAACAAAAGAAGTAACTTATTCATTCATCACCCCTTTACTAATTTTTAATTGATCATCCCCAACACAGCATGCTGCCAAATGACATTAGCTGCATTACCATTTTCTATTGAGTGACTAACCGGACTTGTCTGTTTTGTTCTTTGTGATCAGCTTACGTTTCTTGTTGCTCGCCCCCAACCCCACATTTTCTCCCTTAGCTTCATTGCCTCCCTAATTTCTTTTTCAATTCCTAATCTCTCTTGATTCTTTTGTATTCATTTCCCCTTTCCAATGTTTTATTTCTTTCTTTTTCCTTTCAGCCTTGTAATCTCTTGGACTCCTGCTCTTTCTCTCTCCTTGTCCACTCTTGATATAATTTACTCGGCTTTACTTCACTCTCTTCTAATTTCACTTTCATTTTCTCTTCTCTTTCCGTCCCCAATCTTCCACTCCCACCAGCCTACTCTAGGCATACCTTTTCTCTCTCTTCTTAATGCTCTCTCTGTTCTCCTTTCCTCTTTCCTCTTATCTCTTCCTCCTTTTTTTTCTCCCTTCCCCCCCAGTTTCTCTCTTCCCTCCCACGGAATCTCAAAGCAATACTATCACCGCTGCTCTGCACCTAACCCCACACTTTCATTACCAGACACCATCGATTGATATAGAGCCATTTTGCTCTAAGCTTTTCATTGTCTATTCAACCAAAGACGCATTGTCAGAAGATACACCTGATATTCTTACTCCATTAATTATTCCCAAAACACAGACAAACCTACCCCAGTACATACTTCTCTTCCTTCTCTTGTCTACCTCAACCCCTCTGCTTCGTTCTTCTTCTTTTTCTTGTTCTTCTTGTTCTTCTTGTTCTTGTTCTTCTTGTTCTTCTTGTTCTTCTTTTTCTTCTTCTTTATCTTCTTCTTCTTCTTCTTCCTCCTGGGTCATCTTTAAAAGGAGAAGACCCAGGCATCAGCCAATTGAATGGTTAGTTTCTGTCTAGCTGTACCTTCTGACCAAATTACCGATCTTAAATGAAGGATTGAGTAACTGGCGGTGGAATTTTGCCGGGGTGGTCGAGATTTCAGGTCACCGTTTTGGACTTGAGCCTAAGAAAATCTGATATGAGGAATTGTTTAAATTTAGCTGCTGGATGTCAGAGGCGAAATATTATTGTTTATCCTCGAAGTAACTGAAGCAAAGTCAATCATTTATCTTCCATCTTGGACTATTTTTTTTCTTTTTTTTTTTTTTATCGAAATCTTTATTTTTGCCTGCATCGTTTTTTGTTGTTTTTTTTATTTTTGTTTTTTATTTCAAGATGACGACGGCTTTTTTTGTTTTAGGTCAGCGAGTGGAGAAGAAAAATTTGGAAAACGGTTGGAAGGGGAAAAAAAGAAACTGGCTGAGAAAAGAAGAGAGATGGAAGAATAGAGAGTAGATGAAATCAAAGTAGGAGAAGGAATGTTAAGATGGGAGGAAAGAAGAAAACGAGGAGAGAAGATGAAGGAAAAAGAAGCATATGAAGAGAGAGATGAGTGGAAGGAGAAGAAAAAAAAGAGGAATGAGAAAGGAAAAAGCAAAGAAGAATGAAGGAAAACAAAAGAGAAAGAGGAAGTTGATGAGTTTAACAAGTAGACTAGTGTCCTCATCTTGATTGTGATAGTCTGGCCATTCTATTCTCTGGCCCTCTTCAGTTGTCTGTTGTAGGAGGACAATTGCCTTGTGTTATATGTTGTTATGCATATCTAGTAACCTATCTACATATACTCTGTTTCACTGGAAGAGGCAGACAAGGACAAATCAAATAGAAAGAATCCACAGATACTAGATGTCCTTTAGCATGGATATTGGAATGAGAATGATCTACCCCACATTGAATAATGGGTTTGATTTAAAATTCTCAGAAGGATACCAACTTGGACAAACTGGGGGATACAACAGCCGAAACATAGTGACTATAATGACCAAGATGATGACATAGGACAATGTCGATAATCATCATCATTATCATCATCATCATCATCATCATCATCATCATCATCATCATCATCATAATAATAATAATAATAATAATAATAATAATAATAATAATAATAATAATAATAATAATGATAATAATAATAATAATAATGATAATAATAATAATAATAATAATAATAATAATAATAATAATAAGTCTGTAATCATCCATTGTTTGACAGAGATCTTCCCAAGGATTTGCCATGCCTCTCTATTGAGGGTGTTGCGGAGCCAATATTTTCTGAAACTGTCCAGTTGACCACACCATCTCATCTCTCAGCCTCAGTTCCACGTTTGATCACGGGAAAATCATGTTGTGAGTTGTGGTGTCAATCAGTTGTCTGCCATTCTTGCAATATGAACATCCCATTGCCATTTGAGTTTCTTAATGGTTTCCATGACGTCTCCTGTTTTTACCTAATATACTGTGCTGTCTATCCATGCTATGTTAAACATGATTCTCTCATGATTCTTAGTTTTCATGGAAAGTCTCTTGGTTAAGTTCCATGTTTCAGTTCCATCGGTGACTATCAAAAGGATGCATTTTAGGACAAATGGGATTTTCTTGTTCTTGACGGTTGAGCTTGCTTACCAAAGGCTGGCCATCCTATAATAATTCTTTGCTTGATTTCTTCTTCTTTTGAGGATTCTGTGGAGATTCATTGTCTTAGGTAGATGTAGTGGTCTACTAACATTTTTGTTGTACAAGACTTTTGTTTTGCTGAAGTTTATGTGAAGGTCAACTTGCTTGCAATCTTCATCAAGTTTGTCCAGCATTAGTTGGAGGTTCTGTAAATCTGTCTATATATTGATAATTCCCCATCCCAGAAATTCAAACAAAAAGAAAGAATTGAGTTTTCAAGAAAGAATTGAAGACAATGAGTGATGAAACTAGAAAGACAAACAGAAAAGAAGGAACGAAGATACAGAACTAAAAGAGTTCAGCATTAACTCAGGGCCAGCCGA
>OY735199.1:28933702-28973702 GCA_963457665.1 Thysanoteuthis rhombus | reverse complement strand
AAAACCCTACTCAAAATTATCAACAGTTTTGTAGAGGCTTCCAATCTTTTAAAAACTGTTCACTAAAACAGTCACCGAAACTCTCAGCATGAGTTTCTTTCAGTTTTCAAGTTGGTCTGGCAGGCTATCAAATGCACAGGCCATACCGAAAGGAACTATATCAAAAAACATCAAAAAACCCTAACAGAGAAAATTGGCAGCCTTATGGGTGTGTTGTGGTAGTTTAAGGAGTATAATCATTTTCCCTTGATAAACTTTTGAACAGTTCTCTTGTTTTCTCTGACAGATAACCTTCATTTACCAAAAAACATTCTCATACATAAATGGAAAATGCTAAATATGACAGATTTTCTATGAATAAAAATGAATGCTCAAAACCTTTTCTATTTGTGTTCTTTTCCTCTAATTCTTTTTGTCGAATTTTACTGAGAAGTTAGAAACGGTATTTCAAACACTCAGTTTTTGCAATAATTATTGATCAAACTCTGTTTATTCCTAACTTCATCCAGGGGCCAACCCTATGTACTGGCATTATGTACAGTCGCCCAGGGTGCAAAGTGCTAGATGATGCCTGTCATGTGTCTGAAACAGTAGTTCTTTTCAAATTCAAATCGAAAAATTGGATAATGAATAGAAACAGTCAAAATGAGAATTCCCAGATGTAAACTAAGGTTTTTCAGGAATATCTGACTTGAATAGTTTCCGTAGTAGTGAAACTAAGGGAAACAATTATGAAAGGAAATTCTCATGACTGATGAAAAGTACAGCTAGGCTTTAAAAGGTGCCAAAGTTGAGCTTGCGTGGGATGTGAAGAACTCAAGGCCTAAACCCTGACTCAGGATTTGCCTATTATTTAGTAGGAAAGTCATGAAGACCAGTATTCCAGACACCAGACAAAGCTCAATTATTTGAGCCCAGTGCTTAATCATCATCATCAGTCTTTTATTGGCCATTGTTGGATATAGATCTTCCCGAGGATCCACCAAATTTCTCTATAATGGGTGTCAAGGAGCCAGTATTTTCTGAATATACACAATATATACATACATGCAAAAGCATATGTATATACACAATGTACGCATATATGCAAAAGCATACATATAATAAATTGATCTTGTATCTGAAATTGTTTACAAAGTAGCAGCTAATCAAATTTTATCAAAAGCTCTTTTTTTTTAAATAAAAGAAACAAAATTTTTAGATGGTGCTTAGGGGTGTGCTCTTGCAAATTTCAAGGTTGTAACCTCAAAAATACTACCAGGAGCACCCAAAGACACATGCAAACAGGCACACGGTTGGTTGGTTGGTTGGTTAGACTGGTCATTTGTGGGGCTATGGTGATTCGGTGTGTTACTTCAGCAAGTATCAAGTCTTTCAAGGATCAAGGCTGGTCGAGTGTAGAATATAAAGAAACAAAATGTGACCTTCATCCTAAGGTTTATGGCATGTCCTTCTCAATATCTGTCCTTAATGAATGCGGCTGCATTGATTTTAACTGTGCTCACCTCTCTGATACACAGGAAGTTAGTTCATCTACTTCCTTGAATCTGAAAGTTTTACGGAAGAGCTGACGAACATGGAAGTGCATGTTTCTTCTTCCCAGACGAAGGGGAGAGAGCCAGGAATGGAAAGTGCTGATTCGATGGTTTCCATTCAAGGTCGTCTAGCACCTTTTCCAACGTGCTGCGTATGCGGATATCTAATATGAATCAACTTTGATATTTCTTGCCTTCTGTATCCGTAACTTACTGTAATTTATTGAATATTTTTCTCTCAATTTTTCTCTCGTTTTTTTGGTTTTTCACTCTTTTATCTTGTTTAATTTTGAAAATTTCATTTTGCAATTTTTTCCTGTCTGGTTTCTTTTGAATATATTTTTGGCGTTTGTCTTAAATTCAGATTTTTAAATCTCTCCTCTTCTTTCCTCTTTTCTAATCTTTTTTTTCCTTTCCTTCCTGGCTTAAAATTTTTTTTTTCTGGTGTTCAAAATTTATTTTAAAAAATCTTATTCATTTTCTTTTTATTCAAAAATAATCTCCATCTTTTGATACTTTTCTCTTTTCTTTTTTTTTTCTATTTCTTATTAGAAACTGTCAACCAAGACAGTTTAAACAATTTTCTTCAGTTTTTACATTGATCTGGCTGGCAAGCTATATATGTACTACTTGTATAGGCTGCATCAATGGTGGTAGAGAGCTGATATTTTCAGCATTTACTCATCATTGTGTCTAGAAAAAAAAACTTTTTATTTCTATTTTAAATTCCCCCAGTCCCTAGCCTTAAACATATTTTTTAGAGGCAGGGGGGGGGGGCAATTAGTGATGTAAGTTTCTGCCAAATTGATCCCTTAGTTAATGCCCAGCAGAATTTACCTTTTTTTTTAATCCAGACTTTTTCTTAGTAATCACTACACCACAAAATGTGAGAGAAGTAACTTTTTCAATAGTCACCCCTTTTCCCAATGTTTTAATTGATCACACCCAACCCTGCAACAACAAAACGTTTGTGGTCAAGTGATGTTTTCTAATCCATGACTCACCAGACCTCTTTTATTATTGTTCCTTATTGGCTTTTTTTCTATTTTCATCTTCCTTTCATTTTCCATGTAATCAAAATTTTTTTATTCACTGATTTATTTTCAAAGATTTCTATCCTTTTCTTCAAAATTTCTTTCCCTTCCTCTCATTTTCTATTTCCCTAATTTCTCTCTTTCGGTACATCAAACATTTTTTTCTCGTATATTTTTACTTTTTTTTCTCCTTCATTTCACTTTAATTCCTTATAACTTGTTTTCTTTCATTTCTATTTTTTTCTCTCTTATCAAATGCTCTCTTTCATTCCCTATGCTTTCTTTCTTTCTTCCTTTCTTTTTGTCTTTTCTCTGTCTTTCTTTTTTGTTTCATTCACTTCATCTTATCCCTTTCTATCTGCAATTTTTTCTATCTCTGCCTCCTTCTCTCTCCCATTTTTCTCCTTTTTCAAGCAAATAAATGAACGAGTGAATTTTTACTTTCCTGATTTTGTATTGCCCTTCTTATCTCCCTTCCTCACTGTTAGCTCTCTTGATTAGAAGAACAAAAGATGGTCCAAAGACAATGCATGCATGAAAGAAATTTTCTAGCAAATGAAAATTCAATTAAAACTTTGACCTTTCTTTTGGATGCTTTGTGGTTTCGAAGGGAATGTATTTTGATAAGACTTGAAAGAGATCCCAAAATGTTTGTACATGTCAGAACTTACTAAGTCAAAGGAAAAGCTTAACCATCAAAGAAGTCTTTTGATGCTATCATTATTCTTCAGCATAGAAATCCAGGATCCTTCAGCAAAATTACAAGGAATTCAAATTATCAGTTTGACCTCATAGGATAAGGGTTTGAGAACAAGGATAAGTTATGCTAAACAGGGTAGAAATGAAAATGTTGTCGGTTCGTAACTCAACCCAGAAATTGGTTTTTAAACTAAGAACCATGGAACTCACACTGCAAAAATCATATGGAAAACTCGGCAAATAACAGAATATATCAGAGAGAAAACGGGCATCAAAGATATGTGAAAAGCCAAAAGCAAACATAAATGGCAGCGGGTAGGCCTTGTTGCAAAGATATCAGACAACCACTGGATATTGAAACTCACAACGTAGATTCTTTAGAATTATTAGCCAAATATGTGGCTGGCAAAATGTAAGATGGTATGATGATCTGGACAAGTCAAGATTGTTTTAGCACCTTGATCCTCAAAACAACAAAACAACAGGAGACTGTGAAGAGGGCATATGTCCAACAACTCTCTTTACATGTCTGCTAAGGATGGATGGAAGCTCAAAAAAAGGTTTACTCAAGGACACACTCGATTTCAAAAATAATTCATATACATACATGATCTTTATGATGTATATATTTAATATGTACATATTGAATTTTATTCACTTGAAAGTCTGGGGGTAAGTAATATCATTTAATGCAAATAGATTTTGAGTAATAACCAAAAAAGTTCTCTGACCCTTGTTCTAAGATCCCAGCATAGCAAGAGACTGAATAGTTGGTATATAGCCATGATGTGTAGATACCACTTGTCTGTGTTTGATCATTGTCAAGACAGAATTTATGACTTTGCATTATATAGATTTACAATAACACTGGACTGGTAATAACTTTTTAAAAAGATATTTTGGTGATAAACATAAAAATTCCAATTAATGAAAACATTACTTCTAAATATTGCCCATAAAGATTTGATTTTATTTTGTTTGAAGACAAACTAAGTTTTTTTGGTTTTGTTTTGATCTGGTTTTTACTTTTTAAAGTTTTGATTGGTTTAAAAACATAAAAGCTTTGCTTTTAGTTTCTTTATTTAAAGTAACAGCTCCAATGACTACTTTTTTAAAATGAGTACTCACGTTTTACATCTGTCAGTTTCTTTCTTGTTGTCTTATTGTTGGCAAAGAATATTTTTTTCTCTTTTTATACCACTCCCAAAGAAAAAGACATTTAAGAATAACGTTTTGTTTTTTTTTACATTAATTTTCTTTTATTTCACTCTGGAGTCAATTTTGAATAGATGTTTGTGAGTTGTATGCGTTAACTTTTGAGAAGGATGGAAGAAAATCTGGTGATTGAAAAGGTTTCAAGTTTTTCAGCATAGTATTGAAAGAAAATATTGAGAGAAGAAGGTAAGAAGAAAGAAACTAAAAAAAAGGTGGATCATAAAAAAATGTGGCTACAACAATGAAACAAGATAAAATGGATTAAAATGAAAGAAAATAGAGAGAATGACAAAAAAAATTTTTTTTTTAAAACAAAGCAAAGAAAACTGGAAAGAAATTACAGAAAATAAAACAAGAAAAGAAGAAAATTTTAATGAAAAAAAGTAGAAGACAGAAAGGACAAGACAAAAGAAAGAAATTGTATAAAAAAAAGGAGGGAAAGGAACAAGACGAATGAATTGAAGAAAAAACAAGAAAAAGAAAGAAAGATAGAAATGAAAAAAATAATTTTTTCGATATTTTTTCCTAGCAAAAAAAGAAAAAGCTTAGATCTTCCAACCAAAAATAAATATAATTTATGTGTTTTCCACCCATGTTGAGTTTGTAAGTTTTTGTCCAGAACAGATAAATTACTTGGCAATTTCTGTTTCATACCTTAGAAAATTCCCAAATCAAGCAATATTCTTCAATGATTCATAAGCTGCAATCCAAATCTGGAAAAGGCAACACTGATGAAGCACTCAGTGAGAATCAGACTCATAACCAATGACTATGAAGAAGTAGAATATTTTTCTACTCTATAATATGGAGATCCTTAACCATAACCATATAACTTTTTTTTCATGAAAAAGTAGTAGCTTAATGTTCAAAGTTAACTGAAAAAATGAAGGTTACTGTTGTGGCTTTGCAATTATATCTTGTAACAAAAGTCAATCCCAAATACCAAATGGGTTGTCAAAAAAACTATAAAAAGTAAAAGTATCAATCTTATTATCATATGTTATGGGATTCAATAAATAATCTTCTTAATATAGTTGCTTAAATAGAGAAGGAATAGTAACCACAAATCACAGGCATGGTCTCAATATTCCCCTTTTGATTAAAATGGAGAGGTACTGTCCAAAAATAGAGCCCTAATGCTAAGGGAATAACTTTGCAATGATTAAGAGATATATACAACAAAGAAAATATGTTTTCACTCAAGTTTATTAATTTCTTTTCAATGGTCAGTTAAATATCAGAACCTTAATGATCAATACGATTAAAAGGAAGACACTTTTAAAATGTAGTGTTTTAATTAGATAACAAAAAAGGCAAGTCTGCTTGTCGCTATCAACTATGTAAGACTTTAAAAAGTGCTCAGGAAAGATAATTTTCTTTAAAGTATGGTCAATTGAAAATGATTTAATATTCTATCAAAGGAATGATTTAAAGAACCTTTTTTATCCTCATAAGAAGATGTAACACTTCATAAATGCATTTGTTGGTAATTTTCAAATGATTTCAATTAATTGCATAATCATTAATTATACTATCCTGAAGATGATTGCATAAAACCTGCAAAGGCTCATGGGAAATTGCAAAACCTTTTCTGAGTGGGATGTACAAGAATTTCATACTCCGTTATCCAAGTCTCAAGAATTTATATGGATCTTGGTATCTACTCGAGCAGAAAAATTGGTATTCTATTAAAGCAAAGAGAAACTGTATCCGTGTTCTTTTGGACAGTAATAGTAGTCCTTCTGTTCATTCTATTCTTTTGCTTTCAATTCAGTTAAAATTTTTTTTTCTTCTTTAATTTCGTTTAGACTTTTTCCCTCTTTTTAAAAGGTTCATCTCTTGAGTTGAGAAAATGACAGAAAAATTTCATCCTGCGAAAAATTCAGTGAAAAGACGGTTCGATTGAGGTCAATAGAAAACACAAAAAGTCAAATATCAATAGGAGCATTTTTTTTTCCTCCAGTTTGTTTATACGAAAGGAAGTATAGAGTATGGTAGAAAAAGAAATCAATATTTGGAAAGAAAAAGAATCGGTTTATTCTTTATGAATCTCATGTTCATGACTGTGAACTGATGCATTTGTGAAAATGGATGCATGCAGGCGTTGAATTACGCACATGTCTCCCTCTGTGTGCAGTAGGTGTTATCGTTCTCTTTATTTTGCAGTTATTGCATTGACTCGAGAACATACTCATTCACCTCTGATATAGAATCAAAGACAAAGACATATATATATATATATATATATATATATAAATATAAATATATGGGTGTATAAGAAATGGACATATTTGGTCCGACAGAATGAATTATAAATTGCATTATATTACGTAGAAACTCACTTGAAAATGACCTCCTGTTGTTACATGGTTAATATTTCTCTCAATCAAGACAACGTAAATAGAACAAAATATTCAAGAAAATGGGGCCACTGCAGTAATCAAACCTGCCACTGACAAGGCATCCACTTCAATGTAGCAATGCTCTTACAATTGAGCTGAACAGCCGCTGGTAATGCTAAGGCCAAAATAACTGCTCTCAACCTAAATTCTCATCTCGTTTATTCTTGGACTTTTCCCGTCTCTTTAATTGTTTATTCTATTTATGTTGTCTGAATTGAATGATATATTAACCGTCTAATGATGGTAGATCATTTCAAATAAGTTTCTATATTATAATATAATGTAATTGATAATTCATACATATATATATATAGTCCGGAAAGTATTACAGCTTTAAACACAAAACATTAAAAAACTTTTTGTATCACTTTGGTCATTTATTTCCCAATATCTGTCAATGCAATTCATATAATTTTATTCAGTTTTTCTTTCCCCTTTTTCACACATACTTTGTTATTATGCCATGATGTGTAATTTTTCTCTTATAGTGATCATCAGTTGTTTACCATGTAACTATTTTAGGTATTTAAAAACAAAACAGTCATATCAACATGTCACATCAGCAGTGTTGATCAAACACCATCTCCATTTCTTTCTATAGTTTATGTCATACAGGTAGTTAGTTATTTCATATGAGGTTATATATGTATTGAATATTGATATTATTTTATACTGCATATCATTTATTTCTCTAAACAAGGCATACTTACGAGGCTTACCCAAAAGACGTACGTATATATATAAAGTGTGTAAGTATCTATATACATATATATGAGTGTGTGTTAGTCTATATATGTGTATACATATATATATATATATATATATATACTTGTCTGTATCTGCATATATATGTGCATGTATGTATGCACGTGTATATGTATATGTGAAAATCTATGTGTGTGGTGTATATTCCGGTAATAATGATATATTGTACATATGATGAAAGTATACAATAACTACGATAATATAGAGCTATTATGATAAATAATCATACAATACGCACCATAAAATTTGTTTCACGCATTTCTAAAGGTGAAGGTTCAATAAGAATTATCATAGTAACTCTTTTGATATTTTTTAGTACAAAATTTTTTTGATGTAATTTTTTCATGGTATGGCTGAACTATACATATATATATATATATATATATATAGCTTTTCTTTTATTATGTTATAATTATTGAAGACTTGTCCACTTGAGTAATCTGTATTATCCATATAGCATAAGTATAGATATATCTAATGAAAGATTCATGATTCAAATCTATCAAATGATAACCTTTACATTTACCATTTGTACATATCAAAACCAGTGCTATCAAGTTTGTTGGTTTATATGTCTATTCATCTCAATGAGTCAACGTGGAAACATAAGTTTTACTCTCTTCCTCATGTAAAAGCTGATTAAAGACAGGAAGAGAGTAAATCTTATGTGACAGTCAGTGTTTGTCTGTCAGTGTAGGAGTGGAAACATAAGCTTCACTCTCTTCCTCATTTTAAAGCTGATTAACGTGAAGAAGAGAGTAAAACTGATGCTTTCTGTTTGTATATGAATGATGCGGCTAAAAATCTCCCGTGGCTAGAATTGAAAAACCAAAAACAATTTCTAACATTTTAGATAGGTTTATCAAATACTAAATATTCAATCACAGAAATTGAACATTGAAGAGAAATATTCTGAAACCTTAATCTATCTATCATAATATGAAAAATCCTGTCATTCTTTATGGGCATGATGTTGGTTCACTAATGATTTTCTACGTTGAGATGGTCAAGGTTTGTAGCCTTCCTTTGGACTTCCTTACAGGGCTAAAGTGCTCCTGATGCCTGATTTTTTTTTGCTTGGGCATGAAGCAGATTCATGCCTTTTCCTAGCGTATTAGTGCAAAATGAATGCGTGTAGCTTTGGTTGAAACTATTATACAATGCCATACCTCCATTAGAATACAATAAAAGCAAGTTATCCATCTATATGTCATTTAGACAGATCTGCTATGAGCTCTAAGGCAAATTTACCCCCACCGATGAGAGAAACTTCAGAATATGATGAAATGTTGAAGTTAATTTAACACTTATCAACCAATGTCATTTCTCAAGATCTAACCTCAATAAGAAAGACCTCTTATTTGCCATTGAAAGAGAAACAAAAGCCTTTGTGCCCTTTGTTCAAGTATTTTTTTGTATGAGATTTTGAATCTCAGAGAATTACAGTCTGGATAAATGGAAAAAATATATATTTTCTTTTCAGTTTTTCTTAAAACTTTCTTAACAAAAAACCCCAGTCGTTAGTCAATACTTGAGACATCACTCTTGAGTAAACATTGGATAAGCACTTCTTTCAGATCAATTAAATTCTCCAAATATCCAGGAAGTTGTTTTGAACATATCTATTGAAATATTGATGTTTTTATGTTCAAATTTGTTTAGGAAAGAAAAGAAAATCATATTTTAATCCCTCAACTTCTCAAAGAAGTACAAATACTTATATAATAAGAATACTACAACAGGTCTGGTTAGTCATCCAATAGAAACCGTCACTTGACCAACATCTTTTGGCAGTGTGCTGTGTTGGGGCAAACAAATAAAGAGTTGGAAATGGGGTGAACAATGAATAAGTAACATTTCTTTGAGGGTACTGATCATTAAAAAGTCAGAATTACCAGAAAAAAAGAACAAGCATAGATATAAGATAAAGGATTGATTTAGCATAAACTTCCAGTGCAAATTGAGTCTTCCACTATAAAAACAATTTGGGGGAGAAATTTTCAAACAACAAAAAACGTTTTTTTCTCAACGCAATAAGAATTGAACATTTAAATTTCAGCCCTCTAACTCCCTTGGTACGGCCTATACACATGATGTATATATACAGCCCGCCAGTCAGAACAACTTAAAAACTGAAGAAGCCTATGTTGACCGTTCTTGTGACAGTTTTGGTTGAAAAAAAAGGTTTGGACTTATTTAGAAGGGACAATAAAGTATTGAAGAATAATGTTCATACAAAATATATTTGTTGAGTTAAGGTATCAATATGGAGGTAAGGAGTGACATAATAGTTATCAGTGCAGAAAACGAGCTGAGTTCAAGTTTCGGTAGTGATCGTTTGCATTCGATTGGCACTAGTGCTCCGGGGAATCATTAGCTGTAGCCTTTCAACATCTGTCGTTGGACATAGACCTTCCCCATTTTTACAATGGTGACTTAATGCTCAGAACATCAAAATAATCAATTGCTTCAATGTATTAATTTAATTGAACTATGCCAATATTCAATTGGAAATGAATTAGTTGGATGATCACTTCTCAAAATTTGCATGCATGTTTATATTCTTCCCCACAAATAAACAAAAACTTTCATGTTTCTTTTTATGGAAAAGGATAGGTCTTAGCTTCATAGGAAGAGAAATAAACAGAATCGTGAAGTTTTATTGAGAATTTTCATTATTTCGTTGAGAAAAATTATCACAAAATTGCACTCTTAAATGCTTCAGGAAACTGGAATATTAAAGCGTACAAAAGGATATTACACTCAGTGAAATAAAACTAATATCAAGTTGAAGTAAAATAACAAAATTCTTAACTATATCTGAAGTTGGTGGCTTTTATATTAACTAGTTGAATAAGGAAAGTGGAAGTAATTCTGGAGATCATGATTGATTTTATTCATTCCTTTCTGAAGATTATATAAAACTATGAACTCATTTGTTTTGCTTGTAAATCTAATATTGAAAACATTCATGAAACTACTTTGAAATTGTCTCTCTTGTTTTGACATTGTTTAATGGAATAATATCAACTTGGCTGTGTAGCATTTATACAATCTATTGTCTTTTGACTTTTGTTTTTCCATATAAAACTCATGTCAATTTTTTTCATTTTAAGAAATTAAAGAGAAAAGCATTAACCTATAGCCTGACGGAGTCCCCTTGGATTTTTATGGGATTTGACTCAGAGATTGAGTTACAAGAACATAATTAAATCCATCACACTCGACGTTTCATGACTTGCAAAATAAAACATGGCCTAAAAATAGAGAAATAAATAATTTACTGCGAAGGGTTCTATACAGAGAAAAACTGCATATAAATTTATGGTAATTTTCTGCCTAGAAATGTGTCCAACCTTTGACAATGTTTATGGGTTTTTGAGTTAGTGATGGAATATTCAGCCTTGTTATCAGATGTTATTTTAGATTCTAGAGGGAAAGACTGCTCTGTGAGTAGGTAACAAAATATATTTGTTAATTTTACTTCCATATTGAAGATTATTTTACAAAATAACAAGGTATATTTTCAAAGTAAAACATAATTAGCATTTCAAAACTGCATTGAGTCCTTAAATTCAAGCAGGGCAGGGGAAAACCTTTTTTTTTTTGGATTCAAGTTTTTTAACTTCAGATTTTGATTTGCAAAAAGTTTTACATACGTTTATGTATCACCTTCTGTTCCTCCTCTAAGAACATTCAGATTTTGATCCTTGTATTTTTCATCATATCTTTGTTGGTTTCTCTTCACCTTACGATGCCAAGGGCCTGACTCGGCTTAGTAAAAATTAGATATATAAAATATGGTTGTTAATGTAGCTGCATTTATAAAAGTAAAAACTAGCAGTCCAAGGGAAATAATGAATCACCACCACTTGTATATGCTGCTCTTACCTAGTAAATTAAATAATGGTGGCGGTAAAATTAAGTTACCATGATGAAAATACTACCTGTATGGTTTGGTTGATGAATTCATGATTTGAAAAAAAAAAACTGGTTGAAATAGTCACTTGATTGGGTTAAATAGTTTGGAAAAAGAGATGACCAATGAATAAGTCAGTATTCTTTCTTTTTGGGGGCTGTGATGACAAGAAAGCATAATTTTTTTGGAAAATGAGGACAAATGCCGCAGGACACAAAGTAAGGGACCAATTTGGCATAAATTTTGATTGTAAATTGAGCCTCCCAATAAAAACCTACTTTAAAGGGGGGGGGTTCAAAATCAAGAAATCCATTGAACGGAAGTGGTGCAGAATCACAAGTTTCCACAATGAACAGTTAGGGCTGGGTGAAATCTGGATTCATATATAAATACACATAAATGTCAGAACATACTAATAACGTAAATTCAGTAAGAGTGATTAGCCCATCTGTAGTGAGTAGCAGTGATTAACAGTATAAACAATAATAATGAAGGATTTAATAACATATCATTTACATGATTAAGGATTAAAGCTGTTGTAACTGTGTGTAATAGCTTGCCATGATTGGAAACGTGTATCTTTAGGTGAAATTCTCTAAATGTGTATGCTTGAAGGTTAATACAGTCGTTTGTAGTTATTCGTAGTCTAGTGCAAATGGACATATCAAACACTTTGGAAAAGTACTTGAAGGACCATTGTTGTAGGCAAAGAGAGTATGTAGACATAGATGGCAACCAAATTTGAAGTTGTGAAAACTAGAATGTTTAGCAAACACTTTGTTACAGTATGACAGAAAGTTCAGAAATTTCTTGTTACAGTATGATGGAAAGCCCAGAAACCTCCTTTTATAGTATGAAGGAAAGTCTAGAAATTTCTTGTTATAGTTTAAAAGAAAGTTCAGAAACTTCTTGTTACAGAATGAAGGAAAGCCCAGAAACCTCCTTTTATAGTATGAAGGAAAGTCTAGAAACTTCTTGTTATAGTTTAAAATAAAGTCCAGAAACTTCTTGTTATAGTATGAAAGAAAATCCAGAAATTTCTTGATTGAAGGAAAGAAAGTCATATACTTTTCGTCTTCAGATGATTTTCATTACAAGGTTGTAAAAGAATTTGGACAATAAAAGATTGAAATTCATGCAAACATAATGTAAATTCTGCTGATATTTTGGCTGCACAAGTAAAGTCTCAGAGTTTAAAGTTCTCATCCTGAATACTTCTGTGAAGTGGTGAAGAAAAGAGACTTGTTACAGCTCAGTAGTCATCTTTTAGAGAAAGCATAGTCATTGACAGAGTCTTTTGTTCGCAGGCGTCTAAAGACTTAGTCTCGTGGTTATAAGGGCTCAGAACTCAATCAGGCTGGTTACATAAAAGAGAGAGAAAAGAGAAAAGAGGAGCTTTGTTCTACATAATATAGTGCCTTTGGCATTAGGTCTCTGACTTGAATTTGGCGGTAAACTTTAATGGTAATTTTTTTTTATCAATTTATGCTAGACTGTTCACTCAGTGATTTGTGCACAACAACCTTTTTGATTGATCACTTTTTATATCTATGATAACCATGTTCTGTCTGCAACACTTGCAGCAAGTCATGACCACTGGCAATCCCTTTCTGCTTAATCTTCAACACATTTCTTTCATAAGAATTTACAATGCATTATACTTGTAGAATTATTTTCTATGCATTTCTGTTGTGAAATCTTTTACAATTATTCATTCAGATTGTACATATGATAGTCCTAACCATTTACAATTTCTTTAGTCGAATAAAGTTTTATAATATTTCACCTTGGAGGATGATCTAAATTTCAAAATTTATGATCAATGTGGTTTAGCATTCATGGTTGAAATTGGAAAGTAGCAAAAATCACTTTAAAGACACAAAGTGAGTTCGATCTTAACTGAATGTCCCAGACAAGTGGCCTTGTGCCAAACTAAGCTAGATTTAGTTAATACTGACATCTGTAGTGAGTTCTGCTTTCACTGGGTTTTCCGCATGCTAAGCTTGATAAGTACTAAAAACTGCACTGATTTTGATCCTTACTAGGTGACTCACAGTATGTGAAATCTTACCTAACTAAATTGAGTTTAGGGAATAAAGATACATATTCTGGGTGAATATGAAAACTGTGGTCTTCCTTCCAGCTATGGGTAGATGGAAAGACTGGTCACTGTAGCCTTAGTTGGCAACCAGTCTAGAATATAGACAACTATTTCAACCAGACTAAGGTCACTAAGGCAGATTGGTTCTATTTCTTTCTAGTCAGGTCAGAGATTGCTGCTGATACTATGTAATCCAGTAAAACCTGCTACAGGTTACTTGAAAAGGAAATAGGCACCTCCAAGTAGCTTCTGTTATACTGAGAGATGTCATGAAGGGAGATATTGAGTACTGCACCTTGATCTATTAGTTCATTGGTTGAACTGGATCTGGAACTAGAACTAATACCCCAATATTCAACGTGAGGTAGTATGCTGACCATCTATCTGCTGTAAAACCAGAGGAAATAGCCATAAACTACAAACTCAGACCTCTGCTGGTGTTAGAAAAAAATTCTTCTCATTTAGAAAAGCAAATGCATGGAACAACCCAAGTGAAAAGATAACAACATCCAAGAATATCTATATTTACTTAAATAATCTTAATTCTTATATCGCGTGTACTAAATTTAACTACCAATTTTCTTATTAGTATAATCTTGCTCCAACTGAACTGAAGCTGACTTAATGATGCAATTAACTGCTGTCAAAAAAAGTCTATTTCTAATACATTCAAGTACATGTAATCTAAAGTAAAATGTAATCTGCTGCAAACAACTTGTACTTAGTATCTTTAACAATTAAATTACACAGCTTACACATTAACTTGTTACATGAGACACAGGATACAACAACTTGTGGCCAGTTCTTCTCACACTAAAAAAAAATTCCCAATAGATTTCGCTTTTTCAACCAATTAAAAAAAGATTGTTTTACAGTTTAATTCTTTGTTTATTTATTTGTTTTGTCTTTTCCCAAATTTAAAGTCTTTTCAATTAGCTATTTTTTATTGACACATCCAATTAAATTACAACTTGTTATCTTCTTATTTGTTTGATTGATTGTTTTTTTAATACAAATGTTTGAGAATTTTTCACATTACCAGATGATATTGATTGGTAATGTTTGAATTGTCTCTGTTGGTGTTACAGCAATGATTTGATTTGATTTCTTTGCTGTTTGGTCGGCATGTTTGTACGTTTGTATAGCTGTTATTGTTAGAGACATCAGTGGTGCATGGTGCTTTGTATCTCGGGTGTGCTCTGTGCAACAGATACATGATAAACACAAAAATATCTTAGTATCTGTAATTTTTTTTATCTAACTGCATTTGAAGCATACTTTGATTTCTGATCAATACGCCAGTGAATTCATTGCACACGTCTTCAATATGTTTTTTTAAGTTTTTAGAATTATTTCCTCACCGTATATCTAAACATTTTCTGATGGATTATACACTGATGAGTGTCCGTCAAAAGAAGCTTTCAAGGGTACACTTTAGAAAACAAATTCAACACTTTTTTTTTCTTCTCCTCATTTAGAATTTATTATGCATCTTCTAATTACTGGGAATTTCACAATTTTGTACCGCTAAAAAAAATTTTCATTAGTTCTCTTATTTCTTTTTATTTGTAACAGCGAATCAGCAAGGGTGTGAAACTTCACCATATACAATGGGACGACTTTCTGTACATTGCACCTAAAAGGATTTCACTCTCCCTTGCTTTTTACATTATTCTCTAATATCATCAAAATTATTAGGATTTGCTGGATACCTTGGGAATTCTTTGTAATTCAATGAAGACGTAGTTGATATTTTCTTAAATTACAAATAAGTAGAAACTACATGATTTCTAATTTTATCCATGTGAAACTTTTACTATTTCATACATGTATTGACTCATTCATGAGTTATAAAAAAAAACCATCATACTTAATTTTCAAGAAATTCCTGAAATAGTATTTTTATAAAAAAAATTTCCGATTTATCATTTGCTTTTCTTCTCATCATGATCACATCACTATCTGTTTCAACTCTTGAAGCTTTAATGCTTTGGTTGAGAGATAAAAATCATAATATCAGGGAGGCTTTTTCTATTGTCTAAGACTAGCAAAAAAAAATTCCACTTGTTAACAAGTATTTGGGTTGAAATTCCTAAAGAAACAATGCTATGATCCTGTAAGTTGGAAACCCAAAAGGTCAAAAAAGGTGCCCTGGTTATTTATAGAGATACACAAATCTTGTCCAACAACCTAACAAGCTATATAATGTAAGGGTGATATTTCTGCCCATTTATTATGGGCAGAAATATCACCCTTACAATATAGATGCTCTGGGAATTCATCCAAAGATCCAAAAGGTGAGTTTGGAATGATTTGAAAGAGTTGACTTCATTTAGACTGTTAGAATTGTGGTCAGAAAAAATGTTAGGAGGGGCTTGTTAGGGACCTGAGGGGACTTGCTATCCCTTGATTCTCTACAACAACTGCAAATGTAAAGATACAAATACACCAGCAAATAGCAATAATATACAGGTCTGGTCAGTCACTCACAAGAGACTGTCACATAACCAACATCTTTTGGCTGCATGCTGTGTTGGGGGTGACCAATTAAAATATTGATCAATGAATAAGTTACTTCTCTTGCTTTTGTTGGGCAGTGATCATTAGAAAAATCTGATTTAAAGAAAAACAATCAAACACAAAATAAGGGGTCAAATTAGCGCAAAGTTACAGTGCTAATTGAACCCTCCATCAAAAACCTATTTAGAAAAGGAATTTTCAAAAAACAAAAAGCATTTTTAGCAGACATAATGAGGAACAAATGCTTAAATCTTCAGCCCACTAGCTCCATTGGATTGGTGTTGCTGGCATGCATGATTCATATATATATAGCCAGCCAGCCAGCCAGCCAGACCAACTTGAAAACTGAAGAAACCTCTACTGACAGTTGGTGTTGACGGTTTTTCAATAGCCTAATTTACCGTGAGTTAACTAGCAAGCAAACAAAAATGATGCTAAAGAAAACAGATCTCAGAAATTCTCTTGTTGGAATAAGATATGTCTGTCAGTCAGCTAATAGGTGCGCTCTATAACACTAGTTCTAAAAGGGTTACATGACGATAATGGAAAGAATCCTGCTCTCAGTGGTGAATGAGCTGAAACAGCAGTGCGTTACTCAGCGAAGACATTAACAAGTTGAAATTCTGTCAGCGTTAAAAAGAAAATGAATAGAACAATCATTGCGCCACGATGAAGTAATGAGCTGATGATTAAAATCTGATGGGTAAAAATTGGTTTGAACATCACCAAGTCTGTTGTGAGTAAAGGTATTGCTTACAGAAAGATCTGCAACGAAAACTTATAAAGGATCCTTGAAGTTGAATTCAGATTTTTGAAACATCCTACTAATTATGCAACGAGCGGAAAGGTTGTGCTTTGTACATACCACGGCCCGTTCATGCAAAAGGTAGATTGATTGAAAAAAGGCTATAGACTATCAAAAAATCAATGCCAATCAAGAGATATCCTTTCTTCTGTAGCACCATCAATATTGTCATGTTGTCATTCTCCCTCGATCAGATTGAATTGGTAGGACAGGATAATATTCCTTTCAAAATTGCGATGCTAACATTAGCAATTTGGGAAAAGTCAATTCCAGGAACATGAGAGAGTATTCAGCTTTAACTGCTACAGCCTTCCGAGTCACTGGATTGCAGCATAATCAAATAGCTTCAGAATGGATAGGAATGATGTATTCATTGAAAAACTTTGTTCTACTGCCAACCAATCTGTGACAACAAGAGAGAGCAATTCAAGGCTCTGCCAAATGGATTGCTTCAGCTCACAGAGCAAGCAGAGCAGTTGTTGGTTTATTATGTTGCCATACTTATTAAATATAACAGCACATTAATAAACCACGGAACATGCTACTATGCACGTGAGTTAGAATGTATGTAAAGATTGTCTCATTTGGTGTCATGAGTGCTAAAAAAACATCTTTTCTTTCTGTTATTTTTCATTATCATAAAATTTAGAGATATGTTAAACTGTTTTGACAATCAGACTTCATTTTCTTTAATATTCTTGTGTCCTTCTCTTCACGGAGCCAACATGTTTGACGATAGGTTTTTTTGCACATTTTGTCAATAAACGAAACATTAGCAAATTTTGGTGTTGATCATCGGAATAAAAAAGCCTTGAACAGCTGCGGAGCCTTGATTAGATTTGGCAGCCAATCAGAAGGGACATTACTGCACATGCATGAACAGATAATTTTCCTGTTAGATTACTCAGTCTACAGTGAGAAGCCAGAGTGTACTGAGTGATCATCACATTTACAATGACTGATCAAACAATTCTCCACATCTCATGCATGTTTTTTTTTAGAATAATGTATCACCCAGATCTTTCAAACTTCTTACACTCAAGATTCATTTACCAGCAATTTCTGTCTTTTCTCCCCAAAGTTTTCAGAACTCGGACAAGATTGAGGAGAATACAAAAGACAGCTGATAACAATCCCAGAGTTGGATCACAAAACTGTTTTGTAAAGTAGAATGGACACTGGGATAAGCGTGTGAGGTCTCCAGTGGAATACTTTGAAGGTGACTTAAGTTCCATCAGCCTAGGTACGCTATTTTTTCCATTGATATTAAATGGCTGGATACCTTTCTGACAGAGCTTGTTTATGTTTGAATTGGGTTCTGCCTTCTCTCAGCCAACAGCTACAATCCAATGAATCATGTTTTTGAATACGAGAACAAAGAGTAAGGATGATGCTAAACATTATTCTTCATTACAATTTTAAACGGATTCCAGGTGTCAGAATTATCATTATTTTAGCGTTCTACCTAAATACCTATCAACCTACGCACCTATTTTAAATTCAAAGCTCAAACTTAGTTTCCTTCGTCATCTTCCTGTCATCAATCTCCATCTGATATCTCAGCAGATAGGTGCCTCTTGTTCCCGATTTCTTCCATCTTGCACTTACATGGGTGTTGCATTCTTTTCACTCACTCTCTTCCTCACCCTAGTGTATGCAGCATCTCCTCCGTTCTTCCGTGGTGCTGCATCGTTTATAGTCATTTTCCCCCATCTCTAAAATCTGATCCCGCAAACGTGGTCAGGCACAAGCGTACAACAGAACGGAAGGAAAAAAGATTAAAAAAAAGAAAAGCATCGGAGTTGCAAAAACAGAAACAAAGAAAATAGCTGAATATTAAATGTTTTAAAGAATGTGAGCGATTTCTAATGGAAAAAAAACCTCTTCTGCTAATGAAGATACTTTGTAGCAGAAGAACCTCCAAAGAGGGTCAATCTGTAGATGAGTGTATCACGTAGACATAAGTAAGAGTTTAATAATCCCTGGCTTGGTCAACCGGGCAAGTGTCTGTTGATCGAAGACCTGAAACACTTTATGACCCTGAGTTCATTGCTGAAGATGAGTCCAAATAGCATCAAGTAGCGGGCTTGAGACCAACTCTCCTCCATAACTCCAAACTCCATCTTATATATATATTTTGCTTCTGACTCTCATTGCCCCTTAGCTTGGTGATGAAATGTTGAATGCTTAATCTTCATAAGTAGAGATTATTGAATCACTGTAGTCCAACAAGAAGCCCATCCGACCAACCAGTGGGCTACAGATTCTTCTCTCTTTGCTTGTCTATGTATATGTGTCTCCAGATGCTCCTAGTCACATTTTTGGGTCTACAACCTTGAAACTTTGCATAAGGACACCACTTAGCACCATCTAAAAATGCTTTCCTTGTTTTTCCAAAAAAAGAGCTCTGAAAACAATCTAATTTTTTCAAAAAAGTGATTTTTCTTTATCTCTATGGTCATTTGAGATCTATTCTAAAAATAACTTTCGATAATTTTTAGATATTTGGTTAGATAATTAGTTCTGGTTCATATGCCAGTTATGGTGATGCATTTATTTGAGGTGCAGATATCTGCTGTAGTTTTGAATTTTCAAAACATATCTTTAATCTTTAAGTGTCCATTTACAGATTATAAGATATTATCAATGAAAATTCCAGCAAATCCCCCCAAAATCTTCCCAGTTCTTCACTTGAACACTGATAATCTTTCTATCATACACTAAATGTATGTCAATCACCGCATAAGCCAAGGGTGGCCACCAAATTTCTATGGTTACTCGGGGTAGTCGGAGTATGTTTAAGCATATCAAGTTTTGAAAATTCCTAAACATTTGAGTGCTTTGTAAAAGGATTAATTTACAGTGTAAGTATACTTTTAAACTAAACTCTCACTTTGCATCAATCAGGTTAGTTTAACTGAGGATTTGTCTTTTCGTTCAACTGTATGAAGTAGACAAGTTAGAAAATTACAGCTGGTTTCAACTTAGTACCTCTAAATTCATTAAATGTTTTGTGACCAATGTCTTTTTGCAGCATGCTGTGTTGGGGGTGATGAATTAAAAAATTGAAAAAAGGGGTGATCAATCAATAAGTTACTTCCCTTGGCATTTGATGGTCAGTGATTGCTAAAAATGTCTGAATTCTCCCCAAAACAAGTGTGAACCCTGCCAGACACAAACCAAAGGACCAATTTAGGATAATCTCACTCTGTGAGTGGAATCTTACACTCAAAACCTACTTAAGGGGGATTTTAGATAAAAACAAAATATACATATACATATATATATATATATATATATATATATATATATATATATATAAGGAGTAAATGTTTGTATTTTTATCCTTCTAACTCCAATGGTCCAGCCTATACACGTGATACATACATAACCAGCCAGATCAACTTAAAAGCTGAGGAAACCTATGTTGACAGTTTTGGTTGACCGTTTCTTATTTGGTTCTGTTGTTGTTCTGTGACTGTGATTTAATTGGTGAAGTCTTTTCTCTTGACTATAACCAGAATCCTGTTAAGCTGTTGACTTGGCTTTTGGAGTCATGCTGACTGTGTCTGGCTTTTGATGTACTATTCCTGGTATCAGATTACTACATAAAGAAAACCATGAATGATATTCACCCAGGAGGTACAATTAGAAGTGTGTTTAAGGAGGGTAAATGCACATAAACACAGATGTGCTCACACAATTATATGCAGATTTTGACTTTTGGCAGAAAAAAAGCCAGGGACTATCATTCGTTAATGGGTATCTGCTATCATTGTTGTTGTCGTTGTCGCCATTGTCTCCGTTGCCTCAAATGGATAACTTCATTATTCTTTCATAGATTTTGGTGAAATTTCGTATGTAGGCTTGTGCACGGATTCTGCATCGCAATGGTGAGTTATGGTTAATCTGATCAATTGTTTACATTTTCTATGCAAAATCATTGTTTTTGATTAAAACTGGGAAAATTTCTCGAATCTTGAACAATTTTACAAAAATTTGGCTCTAATGTTAATGGTAAGATACCATCGACCTGATTGTTTATCTATCTTTTATACTTAAATATCCATACTTCAACATGCGAAAAATATTGAACTTTGGAACAGATAAACTGATTAGAATGTGAATTGTTATAGAAAGTTCTTGGGCATTGAATTACTGAAAATATATCAAATTTTCAAGAATTTTATGGTTTGAATGAAAAAAAAAGGTCATCACATGGGTTAACAGTTCGTTTAAAGAATAATTGCTACTCTCTCTCTCTCTCTCTATTTCAATCCTTTTCCGCTGAAGATCTTCATATTACTTCCATTATGCTAATGAATCACCAATAAAAAAAGCAGATTCTAATGCCTCAAAGGATAGACAGGGGATAATATTTTTTTCAGAACAAAGCATCCAAAATTAATATTTGCATTCTTCCTAATCAAGATTTATCCTTTTGAAAACCAAAAAAAATCGTATTCAGACAAGAATAAAGTACTTATACAGAGGAAATGCTCAAGAGTAATAGTATGCTCATTTAGCAAGCCAAAGTTTGTGAATTTGTTCCTTACCAGATCTACTGTAGATATGGTCTTGTGCAAAAGTCTGTTTAGCTCAACAAATATCAACAGCAGCAGCCATTTCAGGTTGTTTGTTGGAGAAACGTTTTCCCCAACTCTTTCAATGCCGACCATTTCTGCACTAACCTCTGCCATGTCTCTCACTAGCAAATCTTTCCATCTCATTTCTCAACCTCTGTCCAGTCTTCTCCTATTGTGTTTCCTTTCCTTCTATGCACCATTTAATCATCCATTTTGACATCTGTTATCCTCTGTCTTGTTACGTGTCCTGCCCACCTTCATTTCTATCTCAAAATTAATTCTTTATCTTAGTTTGCTCTTGGATCCATTTTGACCTCTTCCTATCTCTTAGAATTATTCGTAGTATTGCTCTCTTCATTGTCTTTGTGAAAATTTTATGCTGGCCCATATATATTCTTTTAAAAGTGAAGGAGTATTTTTTTCTTCTTTCTATGGTTGAGAATTTTTTTTTCCCAAATGTCAAGATTAGTTTGTGTTTTTTGAGATGATTTGCTGCTATTATGTAATTTCTTTTTTTTTTCAAGACCATTTTAATCTTTGCTGTTTTGTTTTTTTACAACATTTCAACTTTTCCATTATCTGACCTTCTTCAAGCTAGGTTGCCTGATGTGGAAACCTCTTATTGTTAATTATTTCTTCCCACACATATGATATATAAACTGTCACTGGGTTTAGATTATTCATGTGTTCTAACATATTTAAGTTTCAGACCTGACCATTCATTGTAGAAACTTGGAGTTTCTACGAACTCCACTCAATGAGAAGAGAAAATTTTTTTGTCTTTAGAAAAATCCCTTCAGAAAAAGGTTTTTTAGTTGAGGTTTCAATTTTTATGGTAAGAGTTTGCAAAATTAGTTTTTGAGTTCTGGTTGTTCCCATAAGTTAGACTACTGTCTTAGAACTTTCTGCTGGATCATAGCTGTAGAAATACTGCTTTTATTAACCCCCTTTGTTCTGTATTTTTCCTTCTTTTCCTTTATTTCAACTCACCGTGCTTGCGGCTTGCGGTGAAAATTAATATTTGTTGATTCATCCTGGTACTTTTGCAAGATTCTTATAATTCAAGCAGAAGAATTTTTGTTTTTTGGAGAGTTCTGACTCTTCGTAAATCAATTCAGTGAGTTATATTTCTTAAGAATTTTTTTTAGGCTCTTATTCCTTCAGGTGTTGCACTAGTTTTTATAGATAGACCAGTTAGTTTTATATTTAATAAAGTTGGCCTCTTGTGTTATTTCATAGCTTTTTCAATTCCTTATTAAAAAACACACAGTTCATACTTGATGGATCATAGAGTCACATCATTGTGCTCAAACAAAAACTCCAAAACATAGTTTGAAAATAACCCATAAAAATAAAAGTCAGCACATTTTTAATATGGTAGGCTTTAATGGCCAAATATAGTTATCTTATGCACTGCCTTCCACAAGTTCAGTTTTTAATTCAAATATATAGTCTTTTTGGGGGGACAAAATGCACATTCTAGTCACTCCAATATTGTGAAATATATTGTAATTTGTAAATATTTTTGATATCAGAAGGTAAAAGTTGCTCCAAGCCTTTTCAATGTTCTTATATATCAAACGGAAACTCTAACACATGTACAGGTCACTCAACAATCCTTAGAATAAAAATTTAGTCTTGAAAACTCACATGATATACCTGTGCATTTTGAATATTTGGTATTTGTATATAAAGAAGACACTAAACTATTTCTAAATATTTCTACAACCAACAGAGAGTTAGTTATTATCAGATGAAAATACCAAATCACAGTCACAATACCATTTTTTCATGCTTACTGTCTTTCTCCCATATTCACTTCCTACCTGGCCACCATTACCTCAAATTTTGGCTGATCCTGGGAACTGATGTTTTGAATTCGCACAATTGTAAAAGGATTGCAGACGCCAAAATCGGCCTTCAGATAATGGTTACCAATTAGCAGTTGGCACTATTCCGGAGATTGCCTTCTCTTCTCATCACTACCAGCCAAAAAGTAAACCATGTCACTCAGAGAGAACACATGTGAGAGAAGGGATTTGAAAGAAGGGGTAAGTTAGTGGAACGTCAGGTGTGCGGGTGGTTGGCAGACAGTGAATAAAAGTCGTTTTTTTTTCCCTTTTTAGTTTTCTGCAAAGGTTGAAATAATCAAGAATTGTAGAAATTTGACTTTTTCATGTTTATGTTCTGTTCTCCATACTTTTTAATATCATGTCTGTGGCCAGATTGAATCAGAGATCAATACTCGAATTGCTTTTACATTTCCGCACATTTTGTTCAAAATATTACTTTTATTACTATGAATTGAATAAAATATATATTGCTTACTTTATCTAAAATATCCTCTATTTTTGGGGGTGGGGAGGAAAAAGGGAGAAAAGAAAGTTTGGTAGTTTACTGAAAGGGAGAGAAGTGAAGAGGGAATGGCTGTTAGGTAGTTTAATATAAAAGAATAGAAGAAGAGTAGAGGGAAAAGTTGAGTGGTTTACTGAAGGGGCAAAAAGCAAGTAGGGAAGAAAGGAAAATCAGGTAATTTGATAAAAGAATAAAAAGAGAGTAGAGGGAAGAAGTAGTTCACTGAAAGGGTAATAAGAGTCTTGGGGAAGAAGGGCTGTTAGGTAATTTAATAAAAGAATAGGAAGGGAGTCGGGGGAAAGAAAGAAAGAAAGAAATAGTTATCCATCTCCAAGACTGCTTGCCAAGTCTACCTTGCAATTCACTCATAGCAAATTGGAGAACAGATGGATTCATGCCTTCCCCAAAGTGCATTAGTACAGTTTTAAATCAGTGTTATCCATCATCAAAACTGGTCGCAAACCAAGCCTATGAGCGCAGTCTACCTTGCTATTTACTAATAGCAGGGGGTAGAACAGATGGATTCATGCCCGTCCCAAGGGTATTCGTATGACGGATGTAAACTGTATCAGTCAAAGTTCAAGTACATTTATTATGCTACTAACCTCAAGGCCACTCTGCACCTCCATAGCTCTGAAAAAGACTCTAACAAGCAGAGACCTAAATTTTGTTCCCTTTTTGGCCTTAAACCTTTCTCTCAACAACAATTCTTCTTTATGCATTTCAATATTTTTCTCTCGCAGCAAAGCATTTACTGCCATCAATTTTTTCAGAAAAGGCATCAGAGAAACTGCTAATCCAAAAAAAAATTATCCAAATTATTTTAAAACTACTTGACATTTCAAATTGTTATCTTAACACAATTTACGTTCTGTGCAGAATTTTCTGGCCATATAGCACAAAGGTCATCTGGGATGAAATCACTTACAAGAAACTTGAACTGCTTCCAACTCTCATTCTATGAAATAGAATTATTTGAAGTGACTCAGGAGTGTAAGACATGATTGACTTCCAGCATTCAGCACTGACTGGCCCCACAGAGAGTTGTCAATCAAATACTTGCTCATGAGAGCAATTTGTTATTTGATAGCGTGTAAAATTTTCTCTAGGCGAATAGTTCCCTGACATACTCAGATCTTGGGGAAAATCTTTGCATTTTTTCTCTCCACATCCGAAATAGAAATAAAATTTCAAAGTGTAATCTGGTTTTCTTCATGAGTCAGTAAAAGATGGCAGCAAATCAGGAACCGATTCCAGTAAAGTTTATTTTTTGCAGAGGCAGGCAATGAAATCTTGAAGGAAATAAACTGAAAAAATTGCAGATTTTTCAAGAACGATATTGCTAGCTTTTTCAAGGTATGGCAAAAAGTTGCAATAACATTTACACCTTGATTCATGGAATTTTTCTGACATCTGCACGCATTCTATGAAAAACCATCAACTAAAAGTGTCACCAAAACAGTCAACACAGGTTTCTTCAGTTTTTAAGTTGGTCCAGCTGGTTGGCTGGCTAACCATCTGCAAATGTATTTATTGTACAAACAGGCTACTGCAATGGAACTAACAGCGTGAAAATTTAAACATTTACTCCTTTTTACATTGAGAGGAAAAAATTGATTTTTTATAAAAACTCACTCCCTGATTAGTTTTTTTGTTGGGGTTCAATTCGCAATGTAAGTTTATGCTAAATTGGTCCCTTAGTTTTTCACTTTTCAGAAAATTCAGATTTTTCAAATGATCAGAAGGCAAGAAGAGTAACTGATCCATCGAACACACCTTATTCCAATTTTTTTAATTGATTGCCCCCAACACTGCCTAAAGTCATTGACCCCCATGCCACTCTCTGCTGAGTGATTAACCAGACCTGTTATTTATGTTTTTGGATATGGCCTTTCTATGATCTTTGATTCAAACTTCAAGGGTATGATCGGTTTCTCCCTTAAATCCTTTTTGCACACTTACACAGAATATTGTAAATGCAGTTTTTCACCAAAATCTTCTGCCAATTGGGGCCAACTCTGGTGAGCGAGGTATGAAGAATGATTACACAACAGAAAAACACCCTAAAATTATAAAATGTCCACAAATCCTCTGTATTCATCTGGCTGAACTAAAAGTCTAGATTTTTTTTACCTAAAATGTAAATGTTGCCAGACACAAACAAAAGGATCAATTTAGAATGAATTTGTATTGCAAATTGAACCACCCATCCAATACCTAATGGGGGAGGTATTTTTAAAAAATCAAAAAATCTGTATCCCCTAGACATAGTAAGGGGTAATTGTTCAAATATCCACCTCTAGCTCAATTTGTAAGGCCTGTATTCATGATAGATACATACATAGCCGGCTAGATCAACTCAAAACCAGAAGGAACCTATTTTGAGAGTTTTAATGGCTGTTTCGGTTGCTGGTTTCCAACATAAGTACCAATACCTGAGAAATACTGGTCACTGAATATTACTTCTCTCACCTACAGTTGGAGAGTGATCATTATAAAGACTGAATTTTCAAAAAAAGAGTTGAGTCAGACCTAGTGAATAATTAGGCATAAACTTATACTACAAACTGCCCCCCACAAACAAATCCTATTTAGGAGGGGAATTGACAAAAAAAAGAGACTGTTAATTGTAGAGATGATAAAGTGTCAGTGTTTAAATTCTCAGCCCTCTAGCTCTATTGATGAGACCTGTATGCATGATACACAAATAAGCATATGCATAGCCAACCAGACTGACTTGAAAACTGAAAAAACCTTTTTGGAAGGTTTACAGTTAACAGATCCTAACAAGTTGAAAAATTCACAAGTGTATTTTAATTTTTGAGAGAAATCTTTTAATCCAGTGTAACATAAAAATTTTGAACCCAAATGTATTCAGATAATTTTCTCCATCATCATCATAATCAGTCTTCTAACGTCTGTCATTGGACATGGACCTTCCCCAGGATCTGCCACATTTCTCTATTATGGGTGTCGCAGGGCCAGTATTTTCTAAATTTGTCTAGTTCATCTCTAAATCTTGTATTTTGTCAGACTAGGTTTTGCATGTGATCTCTAGGGATCCATGCTGTGAGTTGTGATGTCCATCGATTGTCTGTCATTCAAGATTGCAAGATAACCAGCCCATCACCATTTGAGTTTTCTAATAGATTATATGATGTCTCGGACCCCGTTTTCTTCCTGATATATTGTGCTGTCTTGTTATCACTCCATGTGAGGTTGAATAGTTTCTCTTAAGCACACGCTGCATGCTTCAAAGTTCACGGGTCTGTCTCTTGATTAGGTACCATGTTTCAGCTCCACAAATGACTATCTGGAGATTGCATTGGTTGTGTACTCCTCTTTTCAGAATAATTGGGATTGTAAAATATTCTTATATATCACTAAAATCAAGCCTGTTTGATGACGCAACTTCCCATCTCACCACCACTACGGAATGTGTTTTACTTGAACAGCTAGCCGACAGTAAAAATGAAATGAATTAGAGAAAAATATTTCAGTAGTCAGTGACTGGAATATTTTTTTTCTTCATAAATTCAAGCTTTTCTCTTGGGGACTCAAATATATGTACAAGGGGATAAGGGTTGAAAGGATTCACGGTGATTTTCGAGTACCACAATATTAATTTCCTTCCTGTGAAACATATGCAACACAAATAACTAAATAACAAAAATGAACGGAAACTATTGAAATAAAATGAAAAAATGACTAAATTAAAAAATAATGGCTTCAAATTAAGGGCAGAAGATATACAAAGATAGATATCTTTATTCTTATTTTTTTCTCAAGTTATTTGATATGATGGAATGTAAATGATAACTATTATAACACTAATAACATAATAATAATGGGCACTTATTGTTTAATTGTAGTATTGCTGTACACAGATTTAGAACATCGAGGCAGGAAAATATATCAGACAACCCAAGTACACTGCTGAATCAAGTAGTCGTGTTTTACAAGAGGCTACAATTATATACCAATTTTTTCAACCATTAAATGTAGAACTTTTATTTTACAAGAATTGTGTTATACATAAAATAAAATAAATAATATGTATGTATGTATATATATATATATATATATATATATTGAGAGAGAGAGAGAGACTGAGAGAGAGACTTTGCGGTGGGGGCTGTAATGCATTTGCTATTATCATCAACCTTTGTTTTGTTGTTTTACATTTCATCAATTTCATCTGAGGTTTTATCAAAAAGTGACCGAACTCTTTCGAGAAAAAAGAGTCCATTGTTTCAAATGGTGAGTAGAAGATATTTCTATCAGCAAAATTTTTACCTTAAGCTGAATGGTCCATTGTTACAGAGACAGGAATAAACAGAAAAAGTCAAGCTGCTCATTATTATAGAAATTCATCTCAAAACCTCAGATCTCTTGGAGTATTTCTGCAAGTATTATTATTACTGACACTCATAGTTAACAGAGGATTATCATCATTAGACTTTGAGTGTCCATTGTTGGATATAGACCTTCCCCAAGATTCCTATCATGGGTGTTGCTGAGTCAATACTTCCTAAACTGGTCTAGTTCATCACGCCATCTTATAATTCATCAGCAACAGTTTAGCACGTGATTTCTGGGGATCGACATTGTGAGTCATGCCTGCCATTTTTGCAGCATTGCCATTTGAGTTTCTTAATGGGTTCTATACTTCTAAGTCCTGTTTTTCCTCTAATATATTGTGCTGTCTTGTGATCCCTCCACGTGCCGTTGATCATGCTTCTCTCAAGTGCACGTTGCATGGTTCTGAATTTGAGGGTTAATCTTTTGGTAAAGTTTCATGTCACAGCTCCATAGGTATCTCTCAGGAGGATGCAGTGGTTGAATACCCTTCTTTTTAGGACTGACAGGATTATCTGTTCCAACAAAAGGGTAATTAGAGCCCTTTAGCACCGTCAAGGTATCAAACCGAGTGATTACTCTGTAAGAATGATAAACTAGGAGTGGAACCCCTGAAGCAAACGTACCACCTCTCTGGTAACTCCAATAGCCAATTGTAAGGTCAACTGGAAAACAAGAGTGTGGGATTGTCATTGGGTAATTACCCTTCAACTTTGAAAAATATCAACGCGAAGGTTGCTATGAATATCTCCACAACCACTGACTTTTTCTGAAAGGAACAAAGGCAGTAGCTGCAGAGCTTTTGATAAAAATTATGTCAGGCCGCAAAGGCTTTTGTGACCAAAATGTTGAAGGCATTGATATGAGAATACAGGTCTCATTTAAAGCTTCTTTATCATTCTGAATACCTGCATTTGAAGGGGAAGTTTGAAGAATAAAGCAACTGAAAATGCTGCGATAAAAGAAGCATAAGTTGAAGACGCTAGCTGATGACAAAGGGATTTGAATAACGGAAATATTTCATTTCAAAAACTCTGGCAGAAAAGACTCACAACAGAAAAAAGGATAATTAAAGCTGCAAAATGTCCACGAATACAGAGAGGCAGCAACAGCTGGTATTAGTATCAGTTTCCAGAACATTGAAATTTAATTTGAAAAATCTCTCTTTGATGTTTAGCTCCTTCCATTGTTGTCAATATTGAATTTTTATATGGCAAGAAACAACTTGTCACATCTTTTGCTAAGAGTAAAAGAATAAACACAGACACACACATACACATTCACAAACACACATGAATGCACGCACACACACTTCTCACTACACATTTTCACTATCATGGCCTTACACATATATCCTATCATTTGTGAGTTATCTATAACTGCAAAAAACCTTCACAATCTCCAAGTAAAGCTTGATAAACAGGACAAAGAGAAAAAGAAAGTTGCTTTCCACATTAAGTTCAGTAAAACAAATGTCATGTTCAACAAACATGTGGAAGACAAAGACATAGTATCTTGAGAAAAAAATTGAAAATGCAGTCCTGAAAAAAGTAGGCCTCTACATCTACCTGCGACAAGGAATCACTATGACACTCTCAAATAGAGAACTAAGCAAGGAAAGAATCACTCTGGGATGGTAAGCTCTTGGTAGAGCAAGATAATCCCATGTTTCAAATAGAAAGGCCTACAACCAGTGCATCCTCCAGATGGAGCTGAAACATGAAACCTAACCAGAAGATCGACCCTCAAACTGAGAACCATGCAACGTGCACATGAGAAAATCATGCTCAACATCACGTGGAGAAATCACAAAACAGCTCAGTTTATAAGAGAAAATCATAGAATCCATTAGAAAACTCGATTGGTCTGTGATTGTTGAAAAAGTCTGAATTACCAAAAAACAATCTTGAATGCAATTGGAAACAAACACAATGAAAACCTATTTGCAGGAATTTTACGAAGAGATTGACCGTCAAAATAATGTTGGGGGGGATTAAAAAAAAAAGTTTTTTCTTGACATACGACAGAGTAAAAATCAAAATTTTCAGCCTTTTAGCTGCATTGGTACAACCTGTATATGCAACTTATGCATAGGTAACTAGTAATCAAGTCATCCAAACCCACTTAAAAATAGGAAGAACCTATGTTGACAGTTGTTGATAGTTTCTGATATGTGTGTGTGCGTATTTGTGTATAATTATGTATAGGTAGCATTTTCCCAAACATTGAACAAGTCGATATTTTAGGTTTCATATCTAAAACGCACCGAGAAACTGTCACCGAAAACCATCAACATAGGTTTCTTCAGTTTTGAGTGGGTCTGGCTGGCTATTCAGCTATGAACATTGCTTACATACAGACCTCGCTGATGATGTAAGAGTTAAACATTTACTTTTCATTATGTCAAGGAAAAACGCTTTTTGTTTTTTTCAAATCCGTCCCCGAAAGGGTTTTTTTTGGCTTGGTTGGGGGAAAATTTGTAATGTAAATTTGTGTTAAATTTGTCCTTTACTTTATGTCAGGCAGCATTCACACTTGTTTTTTTGAAAATCCCTACTTTCTCAGTCATCACTACCCAATAAAAACGGTGAGATGTAACTCATTCATTGATCGCCCCTTTTTCCATCCTTTCATTTGATCACCCCAAACACAGCACGTGGCCCAAAGACATTGGTCATGTGACAGTTTCTATTTAGTCACTAACCTGAGAAAAAAAAATTATAAAAAGAAAAAAAAAAAAAACATTAGAATTATCAGCAATGAATTACCGGATTCCTAGGTGTGTGTTACAACTTGCAAATTACATCCAGTTGTTGAGAAATCTAATAAGAATTTCCCTACCGGAGGATAGACACCGTGCAGTTAAAAAGAAAAATATATAGAGAGGGAAGTTGTCATGCCCTGAAAATGCCAAGATGATAGATGTCTACTGAACAAAACACTAAGAGTAAGTCAATAAAAAGGGAAGTTATAAGATCCAGAAACCTTCTATGAGGATTTTATTGACTTATGCTTTCACCGAGCAATTTTTTTTGCAGCTTTTTCGTGGAATTTGTTGATGATCTCCAAAGTCTCCAGTTGGCTGCATTTCAGGAACGTAATCCTTGCATACGTCATTTCACATCGCAGTGAATGTCAGTCGGTAGAGGGCGAAAATGTAATGTTTCTTTCTTGCTTTTTTAATCCCATTCAATAAGGCCAAAAGAGTATTATTTCTACTTCTCGGTCTTATTTTCAAGTAGATCCACCTGCAAGGAAAAGCGCTTTGCTTGTCCATAAAGAGATAAATGAACTGTGTCTCAAAAATCAGGAAATGGATTAACTGATGAGGTATAAAATATCCAAACAGAATGATTGATACAAATTCTATCTAGCCATCAATATTTCCGCCCATACATCTATGGATATCCGTCAGTCTAAATACATACATAAATGCATACATACAAAATTTTATGTATATCTATGTGTGTTACTATATGATATATATATATATATATATATATATATATATATATATATATATATATATATAAAGATAGATGTACATGAAAAATTCAGAGTTTAAATCTGACAGCAAGTTTCATGCCAGTGCAATCATCGGACAGTCAGACGATTGCACAGTCAATGGAGTCAATGGAAGCACTGAATTTTCTATGCATACCTATTTACATGCTCTATCACTCACATCAAGCACCCTGCATTCATAGATATCTCGACCCTCAAAAAATAATAACAATATATATATATATATATATATATATATATATGTATCATTATTATTTTATATATACATTATTATCATATGTATTATTATATCATTAATTAATGCTCCCTTATTCAAATTTGAGCATCCTTCAAGTGAGGTAACTCATTCATTATAAGCTTATGCGATGCTCTTCAAACTTAGGATTAGCACTCTGTTGGAAGGAGAATTCATGCGTGAGTAAATTTATCACTTCAATTCAACCTTCTTGACTGTTCAGTTCTGTATAGGGCAGAGGTAAGATGCCAGCCTTTGGGTCTGAAGCAAAAGTTTTGATCCTATCTTGTGGTTCTGGATGGGATAATGGATAGTCTATAGCCATACTGAAGAGTTGTAATACTACGAAACAGCTGTCTGTTGATGACACAATTGTTTAATTATTATATATACTTACATACATGTATATATATACACATGTGTGTGTGAAAACTGGAGTGCCAACAAATTAGTGAGTGCTTTAGAATAGCATGAAACTTCTCTCTTCACCAGAATAATGAAGACTATGTTATGTGGTATGGAGGGTATATCCATCCAGATGTATTCCAGGGCTATCCAGAGCTGAGTTTTGGCTGTTTGGTGAAAATTAAGTAAAATGAAGAAATTAAGTAAAATCAGCAACAAGTCCTATGTAGATTAACAAAGGCTAAGAGGACTGAAAGTCATCCATGTTCCTGGGACCATTTTTGTGTCACTCGTGCAGATGGGAGATCATGTCGTCTTGCTGGAATAAGCCATCATTACCAGGAAGATAATGGCAAGCATGTGCTAATAGCCTGTTACAAAATTTGTTTATGTCATTTCTGTTAAGACAGACTCCATTTTCACAAGTGGTTCCTGCAAACTCCAACACAAAATAGCCTTCACCATGAGCACCACCACCAGCTTGCACAATGCTCTGCTGACAAACTGCAACCATAGTCTCATTCAGTTTCCTGACTGTCTGACACATGAATCGCCTGACCAGGCAACATATCACCAGTTTTCCACAGTGCAAAAGTGACGTTCTCTGACTGAGGCAACTGATACAGTGGTATCAATTATGGTACCATTGTTGGTTGACACCAATGGAACCCATGAAATGCAGTGTACACTGTACAGAACATTGACTGATAGGTTTAGCAGCATCTGCTTTCATCGAAAGAGTGCCCTATCTTTTTTTATGAAAACAATCATGTTGTGGTCATGCGTTTTTTAATTCCATTTTGCACATTGAATATTTATTTTTTTCATAATCTCCTTCTGGATCAACTTACTTCAATGGTGGATATTGAACACATGGATCAAACATTAAAATTTATATAATTTTTTTATCACAATTCTGCTAAGATATGTGTCTGGTTATAGGCTTGCTAATACTTTCTTAGGTATATATATATATATATATATATATATATATAGAGAGAGAGAGAGAGAGAGATAGAGAGTGAGAGTATCTATTTTATCTGATGTAGTCTTTGCACAATTCATATCTATATTATTTTAGTTATATCAATTTGAAAGTTCATTTTGACAAATATTTCTTCAACATCTCAAGCAACTAATGACAAGTTTAACATCTGAATAACCTCCAAATCGCTTTATCTTTCATGGCTCATATTCTGATAATTCTGTGTTTTTTATTTATATTTTTGATGTATGAATATCTTTCAGCATGACTGCTTTTTAAAAACCAAGATATCCGTACATATACATGTATGTGTGTGTGTGCAAATGTGCATGAACCTCTGTGTGTATGTGTGAATATTCAGAGAGAAATCATGAGACCAATGAAGCAACTAAGAAGGAGACATCTATACTAGCTTCATTAGAGCTAAATCTCTTAACATTCTCTCAAACTTCCTATCTTGTATCATAATCAAAAATATAAAAGACTATAGATATTTCCATACTTTTTTTCTGTAGAGTAAAAACGAAAATTCGAGACTATCTTAAAAAAAGAAAAGATAAAGCTGAAATGCATTCCATAACATTATTTAATCATGCTAAAAGCCTAAGACGAAAACCAGAAAACTTAGAGTATCATGTTCAGGTCGGACTTACTTTTTTTTAAACTCTGCCATTTCTGACAGGTCATTTGCAAGAATATATAAAAATATTACTTGACTTTTTGGTTAGTGAATTTCTATACTATTTCTTTCAAGCCACAAAAGATCCATGAATATCTAGTATCATATTTGCGTTTGACAATGGGTTTTTTTATCCAAGTCATTTCTGACAGGTCATTTGCAAGAATATTTATGAACTTTACTTGATTTTTGGTCTATGAACTTATCTGATTTTTTGAACAATAAAAGATCCAAGACTGTCATGGAAGAGTTTTACTCCTTTGTTTTAGAATGGATCCAATAATCAGTAAATATTTTTTTTTTTTCCTCATTTGTTTTTGGTATCCGATAAAGATTTTATTTCATCATGTGAAAAGACATAGGTGTATGGAAACACTTTCTTCAAGACGGGTAGAAGGTCTGGTTTGCTTTAATACAGACAGAAGGTCTGATTTGTTCAAAATTTTATGCAGTTTTATCCAAATTACACTGAGTTGCCTAAAATTTAGCACGGTTTTGTCCAAATTCAGGGTGAGGAAGGAATTTCAAATACACCCTCTGCTTGTATTCCTAAGCCAGATGATCACCTACACATTCTGTGGCAAAGATTATCAGTTTTCAAGTTCATGCACTCACTCATGTCTGTCTGTTTGTCAACACTATATCTCCAAAAGTTCTCAGTATATTTCAAAATATTTTGTGTAAGTGTGGGATGTAGGTAAAGAAACAACTGCTTCAATTTGGGAGCAGATCCAGCAAAAATTTTTCATTTTTAGAGATATTTTACATATATTGAAACATATTTCAGTTTGTCTGCACAGTATCCTCTTATCAATGATTTTTGATGACATTTGGTGGAAGGGTGGGCCATGGACTGAGAAACAATTAATGGAAGATCCATTGATTTTTTCTATTGAGAGTGATTTTTTTTCATTAGAGTCAAAAATAAGTGAAAAAACTTTAACGTACATCAGTCTCCCCCACCTCATATCTATGGACTCATTTTAGTTCATTCTTAGGTATGATGACGTTAAGAGAAGTATGAACTCCCTGACTACTTTTTATTCAAAGTTTGTGACATAAAATGTGAGGGCAAAGAATATTTGGAAAACATTTGTTTCAGCAGACTTATGCACCTCAAATAGACAGATTTTGAATAATCATCATCATCATCATCATCAGTCTTTTAACGTCCATCGTTGGACATAGACCTTCCCCAGGATTTGCCACACTTCCCTATCATGGGCGTCGCAGGGCCAGTGCTTCCTGAACCTGTCTAGCTTGTCTCTCCATCTAATATTTTGCCGGCCTCGGTTGCACATGTGGTCTCGGGGGATCCATGTCGTGAGTCGTGATGTCCATCGATTGTCTGCCATTCTTGCAACATGGCCAGCCAACCGCCATTTGAGATTTTTAATGGATTCTATGATGTCCCTAACTCTTGTCTTTTCTTGGATGTACTGTGCTGTCTTGTGGTCTCTCCATGTGAGGCATAGCATTATTCTCTCATGTGCACGTTGCATGGTTCTCAATTTGCGGGTCTGTCTCTTGGTTAAGTTCCATGTTTCAGCTCCATAAGTGACTATTGGTGAATATTAATACTAATGTAAAAAATATAAAGATTTAAAAAACAACATTGATCATTGAGAAGTTATGTATGAAAATCAGAAATCTTCAGTCCACATTCTATTATTTTGAAGCTGAATAAGTATGCTAGAATGAACTTTTTGCAATATGTTGAATACTCTTTGCACTAACCGTTCAAGTCATTGAATGTCTGGGGAGAAACTCTCAGGTAAGCTTTTCATACTTGAATGAAATGAAATTCTGATATATTTTACCTTACCTGTTATAAGTAGATGCTCTGTGATATGACCAATTGTAGAAAATAAAATGTGGGACTCACCTGAAATTAGAAAGGAAAATTGTTAAAATACCAGACAAAAATAAAATCACAAGAACTTTGAAAATTTTGTTTAATTCTATTCATGTTTGCATGCAAGTGTGTGTATGTTTGTACATGTGTGTATGTGTATTTGAGTGTAAACTGTTACCTGTGTTCAAAAATAAATAAATATATACTCCGAAATATCAAACTCTAGTTAATTCTACAGTTCAAGTTCTTAAGAGTCAAATGTTTTATTGATTAGAACCTAGGAAAGGTTCACTTGGGATTTTAATTCAACTGATTTTATAAATTAATGTTAGCCAAAAAAAAAAAAAGGGAGATTATACTTATTTTCCATTTTCAAAAATTCTGATGGTTACTACTTGTAGTTAAAGAGCCAGGAATTCCTGTTCTGGAAGTATAACTAGCTTTATACTATAAACTCCAATATTGATTTTACAGCTAATAGACTAATCTTCCACAAAGCTTTACCTGCGGATGTTTCTGACAAATGTAGATTTGCTAATAGTTAAGTTTTTAAAAAGCGAGAATGCTTCAGGATTTTTTTGCACCCAACATTTTTATCTTATACTCTTGGAGTCAAATTTGAACGCACTCAGAAACGTTCACATTATTTTCTGGAGAAACTTCCATTTTCCGTTGTATCTTTTTATGCTGCTATCTTACTGTTTGCACTAAAACATGTATACATGTATTACCCCCAGCCAGGGCCTCTGAGGTATTTTTATAAGGTGTTGCAAAGCTATTTTCAGGCCTCTCCCATCTCTTTACTTACAAGTGCCATCATTTTCATTCTGTTTGGATCGTTTATATTGGACAAGCTTATAAAGCGAACGTATATTTGTTCAAATTATTCTTTTTACACGCATTACTATTTCAACTTATTCTGTTCTCAAACAGCCTTTTTTTTTAAAATTTGATATTTTGTAATTTTCACGTTAAAATGACTTCAAGAATGACAGTGACGCATGCAAGAGAGAATAATTTAGAAAAAATAAACGTTTGATTCATTGGCGTCTACTCACTTTATTTGCTTGTAAAAAAATGTACAAACATTTATTAGTCTAACTGTTATGAGTTTACTAATGAATATATAAAATATATTACGGTCACATTAATCTTTTTCTGGTATAAGCGGTAAGATTTGATTAGGAGTTTAATGATAGCAAGGATATTTCCATTCTTTACAGAGCGATAGATTTGGATTCTGTGCCGAACTCCATATATTTTCAATTGGCTCTAATATCTATAGGTTGCAATTTCTTTGATCTGTGAAAACATATCTCTTGTCATAAAGAGCCTTGCTATGGCTTGGCTCTATAATTTCAAGCATAAAAATTCATTTATATTCTTCTTCTTATTCTATTTCTATCAGTTTTTTTTCCCAACTTTTCTCCTATGAACTTTTCTTTTTTTTTAAAATTTCATAAACTTTTTTCATCTTTCAGCTTTGTCCATTTTCTTTTTTTTGCCATATTTCCTACTGTCTTTATTTTTCAGCACATTTTTTTCTTTTATTAATCTCTCCCTCCCTCTTTCTTCCATTCTATCCCATTCTAACTGATATATATATTTTTCTCCAGTTACAACCATCCCCAGTAAGTCCACTTTGAGCAAGTTTACATTCAATTACTCCAATTCAGCAAGTATGAATTTTGATCCCTACTGTTTTGGCTAGTTCCACCTTCAGTGAGTTTTTATGTCACCACCACCATCATCATCATCTACCTTTTAGCACCAATAATTGGACAAAAACCATCCCCAAAAATCGCCAGACCTCTCTATCATGGGCATCATGGAGCCAGATTTTTCTGAACCTATCTACTTCATCTTGCCATCTTATATTTTGTCGGCCATGATTTCAATTGTTATCTCTGGGGATCCACATCGTGAATCGTGATGTCCAGTGGCTGAATGACTTTCCTGCAACATGACTAGCCTATCGCCATTTAAGTTTTTTTATGGATTCTTTATCTTGGACTCCTGTCTTTCCTTTAATATACTGTGCTGTCTTTTGATCTCTCCATGTGAGGTTGAGCATGATTCTCTCTTGTATGCATCACATGGTCCTCAGTTTAATAGTCACTCTTTTGGTCAGCATCCCAGATTCAGCTCCTGATTGATAATTCTTGACAAATATACCAGTGTCTCATAAGATACATGATCACAAATGCCAACTATGCATAAAAAAATCAAAGCTCTCGCATTTTGATTTGATTATAAGTTTCAAGGTTATTCTAAACTTGATAATGCATGAAAGTTTTGAAACATCAGAAAACATATAAAAAAATAAAACATAGTTGACACCACTTATATATAAGCTATCTCTAACAATAACACCTTAATGTTAATTATCTTATTTTATTTACCTGTGCATATTCACATTTGTAAACTATACTTGATGAAAGTACAAGCTGCTGGATTTATAAAAAATATTGGTGCTTGTAAAACACACACAATGGAGGTGGAAATTAACTGAAATGTAACCCTGCTCATTTTAGACTGAAAGTAGGGTCACTGAATTTTCCGCACAATGTTTTCCAAACATCCATTTTCATTCTTTTGCTCATTCTTTCCTACATATTTTTTCCTCTTATTTAGACCTTCTTCTGATTACCCTCCTCTTTTCTCCCCACCATACTTTTTTTTTTCATTCAGTTTCCATCTCTTCTTCTCAAAAATTTCTCTTCGATGCATTTTTAATGAGGTCAGTCGGGAGAGTTTCCAGCCATTTAAAATTAATCAAAAAAAAAGCTTATTTTGGGTAATGGTGCCTTAACCTAAACCAAAGTACTCAAGCTTGGGATGTCACACACTGCTCCTGGCAACCCGTCCACTTTTCAAAACAGTCTGTGAAGTCCATCAGCTGACTTGTTGAATTCTCCTTAATCTTAATAACAGTCTGAAACCTCTCTTTCAATGACAATTTTAGATAGAGGAATAGCCAGAAGTCACAGGGAGCCAAATCTAGACTGGTGAAATAGGGGTTGCTGACAGATGTGGGTGATGTGTTGTTTGCTAAAAAAATCCTGTACAAGATATGATGAATGATTTGCTCAGTCATTGTGAATGTGACAGTCTCATAGTACACAAACTCATTCAGCGGCACCCTTGCAACTGACTGACTGACCCTATGGTAAAGTGTCATCTCACACAGGGACAGTGAGATCTCATTTTAATTGGATAACAAAGTTACGTCAGCACCCCATACCTGATTCTTCAGATATTCAAAATGGCTGGATAATTGTCTTGTAATGATAACCTTAACCATCTCAGATTGATTTTATATTTATAAATATATATATATACATATATATATATATATATATATATACATATAATTATAAATTGTGTTATACTATATATCCATTTCTTAATACATAAATGTTGCGTTGATAGAAAAGAATAGACTGAGAATAAATGAGATGAAAATTAGGAGGGAAAACAGTTATTCAGGTCTTTGTGTAAGCAGCAGCTATTTAGCCCAATGGTAAGTTGAAGCAGCGACCATATTGGTCGTAGGTTCAATTCCGCATTTTCTTTAATTGTTCATTCTATTCACGTTGTCTGAGCCAATTGATACATTAATCCTGTAATGATGGGAGATCATTCCAAATAAGAGTTTCTATATAGTATGACGCAGTTAATAATTTTTGCAATCATTATTATCAGTTTCCTAATTTATACATCCATTCTCCCATGGTCTTATTTTTCAATTTTTTTGCCCACTTTGTTTCACGTTTCTTGGGTTTTTTTTTTTTCCATCAGACAATTTTCATAATCCATTTTTTTTTTTTTTCTATAGATACCACTCATCATTTTCAAGATTTTTTCAAGGATTTAGTCTACATCTTTTTCCTCAATTCACTAATTTCTCCTACTTGATCAGAAACTTCCAAAATTATCTCCCTTTTTATCAATTGATTCTCCATTAAAAACTATTCCTTCAAATTTGTATTTGTTGTAGACAGGTGTTCCTGGTTGTTTT
>OY735199.1:28843702-28928702 GCA_963457665.1 Thysanoteuthis rhombus | reverse complement strand
CTAAATTTTGATAGAATTAAACTGTTAAATAAAAAAAGGCAAAGTTTTTTTTCTTATTATCCGTCTGAAATCTTGTTCAGAATTGATCAAGGAGATGAAAAGAGTTAACTCACATTGCTGTATGGAAGAGTTGCCAAAATAACCAGGTAATTTTGATCATCCCCTGTTCAAAATCCATTATGGCCCCTGAAATCTCAGGGCATACATGATTAAGTGCAATATTTTCTTAAAAATGATGATCTATACTTTAAAATATTATTCCTACAGTAAGTGCAACTTGGCAACTGAGCCAGACCCTCCCATGCAGGTGAGAAGAGTGGACCTAACTGTCATAAACAAAGAAAAGATGACCTGCCAGATTTTGGATGTAGTCCTGCAACTGGACCACCAAGTGAAGAAATGAAAAAGTGAGAAATTGAATAATTAACGGGACTTTATCCAGGAACTGTGAAAACTGCAGATTGTGATGGTTGTGATCATGCCCATAATTGTTGGCACATTATAAAACATGCAAAAAATACTGGAATCGAAAATTGATTTGATTAGAATTCTAGACAATTCAGACTACGGTATCGATGGGGTCTGCAAGGATACCGAGGAAAGTGTTGGAGATTTGAGAAGACTTGCTGTCACTTAACCTCGGGTGATAACCTGATGCGAATATACAAATGTGTAAAATATGAATGAATAACGAAAGAAGAAAAAGAGTATGAAAAATGCTTTTAGAAGAAAAGAGGATGACTCAGTTGCATATATGCTGCTGAATACCTGAGACAAAGATTCTTCCACCATTTTTAGAATGATCCGTGGAGATCTGATCTTTGTTTGGAGTAAATAAAGGAAAAGGCATGAAGCAAGATATTAACAGAAGAAGAAATCACCAATGGCAAATGAAATAAAAGAGAAGAAAGAAAGAATTTGAAAAGAATTTAGGGGGAAGGAAAAAAAAAAAAACAGAGAGTCGTAGAGAATAATCCAGAAAATACACGGATGAGAATCAAATCCAACAAGTTTGAGAAGAAGTGGAAAGATAAGATGAAAGAAGAATTCAAAAGAAGGAACGAAGGAAGGAAGGATGGAGGGAAGAAAACGCATTAGGAAAATATATCAGGTGTAGGAATGACATACAAACATTGTGAAAAAAGTGAAAAAAAAATGAGGAAGAAGAATGCGAAGGAAGGGAGGAAGGAAAGAATCAAGGAAGGAAGGAAAGATGAAAAAAGAATTCGAATGTAGGGCATATGTATATTTCTGTGACTATTCATGTGCGAACCAATTTTTGATGTCTCCTAAGTCTGCTGTGGAGAAGAATCGCAAAGAAAGACATGTGCATTGTGAATTGTCTGATGTCTTTTAAGAATACCAATGCATTTGATTATATATATTTGACATCTTCGAACATGTGCACATGAGTGTACATGTATGCAATTTTGCATGTACAAACCTATGAATTTATCAGTGCATATATATATATATATATATATATATATATATATAAATATATATATATATATATAAATATATATACATATATATATATATGTGTGTGTATCTACATAAATATACGTATATATGTGGTCATATGCATAAATGAATCTAAATAGATGTAGATATATACATAAGATTTCCATTATGTATACATATGATTTCCATTATGAAACTTTCAGATTTTTTTATGTGTATCTATCCTAATTTAGCTGTCAAATATATAGTATTCAAGCACATATGTGAGCAAATGAATGTGTTTGCGAGCATGTATGCATGTACATACCTCTATGCCTACATACAAATATGTGCGCGTATGCATGTATACATGATATATATACATATCTAAACTTACATAATAATAATAATAACAATTATACGTATATATATATATATATATATATGTATATATATATATATATATATATATATATATATATATATACATACATACATACATATTCATGATTATATATGCTTATATATACATTTATATGCTTTATATACATATATACATATATACTGTAGAAGGGTTATAACATAGTTCACCATAAGATGGAATCACTTGTAATACAGTTTCAAGGATAGAGCCTAAATTTCAGAAGATTAAGTTTGTCCCTAAAATCAAGAGGTTAATTCAAAAATAGAAAGCCCCCGATTGAATCTAGTTACACCAACTGTAAAAAAAAAAATGAATAAAATGAAAATATTTCAGCAGTCAATAAATGACACATCATTTCTTTCCCTTTGATCTTTCACTAAAAATCTCACTAATGTATTGTCATACTCCTACACTAGACACTCGCTACATATGTATCTAAGTTTTGTCAAAATGCAGCCTTCTGGTGCAGTGTTACAATTTGATTCAATTTGTCTTTCTGACAACCTAACATTCCCTACACCAACCTCCTAGGTTTTCTATTCATCTCAGAATGAATTATGAGGTGACCTTCATAATGTGGGGTGGGAGGGAACTTGAATCAAGGTTTGTAAAAATGGAAAAGCTTTTACAATGCAGAAGAGAAAGAGAGACATATATATATATATATATATATATATATATATATATATATATATGACTTCCCCCAATATGTATATGTATTTTATGAGTGCAAATTGTACTATTTGGGTTTTTTTCAAGTGAAAATCAACTTTACAAATGAACAACCAAACTACTGAAAAAAATGCAAATTTTTGCTGAGATGGCACTGGAAGTGTGAAACCATAAATGAAGCCAAGCAATAGTATCAGCCATTTGTGTACCTACACTATGATTATTAGAAGACACTATAACCTTTAAAGGGCTACGGCAGCAAAAAAAAATAGCAGTACCTCTTGCATAGCTTTCAACAGATGTTCACCCTTAAAACATCTTTACTATGGGCACTTCAGTTATACTTTACAATATTACCAGATTTTGTTGGTTCTCCTCTGCAATATTGGAAAATCTCTGTTCCATCTTGAAATCTCCAAATATATTTCCTTCTATCTTATGCAGACATACCATGTTTAGCCAGGTAAGTTAAGTTAATGACATAACATCATCATTTCTCTGTGATAGGAAAGATATTTGTTATCTTACCGAGTCTCCTATGTTTCTCTTGCAGATTTTCCTATTTTTTCAAGATATATATATACATATACATATATCATCATCATCATCATCAGTCTTTTAACATCTGTCGTTGGACACAGACCTTCCCCAGGATTCGCCACACTTCTTTATCATGGGTGTTGTGAAGCCAGTACTTTCTGAATTTGTTGAGCTCGTCTCTCCATCTAATATTCTGCCGGCCTCGGTTGCGCATGTGATCTTGGGGGATCCACGTCATGAGTTGCGATGTCCATTGGTTGTGTCATTCTTGCAACATGGCCAGCCCAATGCCATTTGATTTTTTCAATGGATTTTATGATGTCTCTGACTCTTGTCTTGTCCCGGATGTACTGTGCTGTCTTGTGGTCTCTCCATGTGAGGCCCAGCATAATTCTTGTATGTGCACATTGCATAGTTTTCACTTTGCGGATCTGTCTGTTTATATATATTCAAATATGTATGCAAAATGATGGTTTCTCTATCCTTCATAATCAAAGAACTGTTGATAATAATAGATATCTAATAAAGCTATCATAATTCATGAATGTTATTTTTAATTGTATATTCAAATTCTTGATAAAAGACCTGACAATGTTACAAAACCAAATACAATCTGAAAATCAAGAATATTTATTCAAAACATCCCTGGGTCTTTAATAGCTCAATGAAATATCTAAATTGATTTGGTATAATTTAAGCAATTGATTTCTGTGATATTTTTAGATATATATCCCCTGGTAAGATTTTAATCACTGAAATTCTACTCTATCGCCAGAGATAATTATTTTCTGATATCAGGTTATTGATGGCTGGCTTTTGAAAGGTTTTTAAAAACAGTGAGTCACTTTAATCTTTTATCTGATAGCCCGTCTCTTCAGTTGGTCAATCAACTGATGATTCGGTTCGAAAAGGTCACTACAGAGATTCAGATCATATTTATTAGCTAAAAACATGATAAAGATAATACCATAATATGATTAGGCTTTCCTAATTTAGATCAATTGTTTTCATTTAATCTTGGATAGTATACAGATTCTGTTTTTTCTTCAGTCTGATCCTAAAGCCCGGATATAATTGTATGATTTTGACTGATGACTTATACTGTTTTGTATATTAGAGACTGTCAACCAAAACTGTCAACATAGGTTTCTTCAGTTTTTAATTAATTTTGACTGGCTGGCTGACTGGCTGGTTATCTATCAACCTCTCTCTCTCTCTCTCTCTCTCTCTCTCTCTGTCTATGTGTCACATGTACAGGCCACACTTTGAATATTTTAACCTTATTACGTCTACAAAAAACAGTTTTGTTTTTTTTTAATTCTACCCTAAAAATTTATTTTGGAGGTCAATTTAAAATGTAGGTTTATGATGAATTGGTTTCTCAGCTTGTGCTGGACAGTGTTCATACTTGTTTTTTTAATTGTTTTTTCAAACTTTTTAGTGATTCAGCAGAAGGTGAAAGAGGTAACTTATTCATTGATCACTCTTTTTCCCAATTATTTAATTGATCACCCCCAACACGCATGCTGCCAGAAGACATTGGTGACATCATGTTTTTTTAATTAGTCACTATCCAGATGTGTATGAATATTTATACATATATGTGTTAGTGTGTGTGTGTGTGTGTGTGAAAAACATAAAAGAGGCCTTGGAATACAATGAATACTTCTAAATTTTATTGCGTAAAACAAAACCTACCCTTCATATTGAAATGTTCAGCTCAGTCATAACAGTCCCATAATTCATTGAAGTCTACAATAACAGTTGATGCAGTCAGTGATCTTTCAATTCAAATTACTGTGTGCTCTCACTCTAACATAGCATTTCATAAAGAAAAAAGGTTGTAAGATGACAAATCAAGCATTCAAAGTATTAGAGCAGACCCATTTGTCTCTGTTCAAGGCATTCCAATGTTTTGGATAAACATTCTTTCAAATCTTTTCTATCACTGACTTGTACACTTCTGATTACTCTGGCCTTTGCTGGGTTATTAGAACTAAATTTTCAAATAGCATAATATATCAGGGAACAGACAAGTGTCAGAGATATCCTTGAAGCCATTAGCAAACTTAAATGACAATGGGCAGGCCATGTAGTAAGGATCTCAGACAAATGCTGGACATCATGACTCCTGAAATGGATCCCTTGAGATCATGGGCACAATTGTGGCCCGCAAGACAGTCAGATGACTTGATGTTTTGGACACTGTCAGAATGTTTTGGCACTGTGATGCACAGAAGCGGAAAAAAACTGGCTCACCATCCAGAAGGCATACGTCCAACAATGGACTCTAAGTGGCTTACAATGATGATGATTTAATTACCGTTATAAATTGTTGTTCTGATCAGGGGAAAAATGGATAATCTAACATCTTTTATATGAACACAAAAAAATTTCTCATAGTGCTTTGGACAGATTGTTTCCTCAGTGGTTGCTCCATATATTTGGCCTTGTATCAGACTTGACCTAATCTGAGCAAGAATTTCATCTGATTTTGAATTATTTGGATATCTCTGAGTTTTATTTTGAAATTCAAAATATCAAACATTAATGTTTTCGATTATTAATTTTTGCAGACTCCAGTCCAAGTCTGAGGTTGGAGTTGACTTTGTCTTCTAGTGTAGCAACAACAAGAGCAATCCTCATCGAATTTAGGAGGGGCAAACTCTTCACTGTTTGTCTGTGCCATCATGTTGAACCAAAATGTAAAATTAACATTCATGTAGTGTGATCAAAATTACAACCGATTGATTGATAGGGGATTCTCTTACCTACTGACCTAAATTGACAATTCTCGCACATCAATGAAAATTCATGTTAGAAATATGCGAAGGCTTATTTCAATCTAAGAAATGAAAATGTTTATAGAATTAACATTTTCCAACCTTGATTTAAAACCACAATCTAGTGATCAGTATCCGGCACTCAAACTGACTCCACCATACTGACTAGCCTTGCAAATATACAAATTCATTTATTACATATACAATACATGAGTTGCTGTAATCATCTTAAGTCGGTATAGAAATAGGAATCGAGTTTGACCCTGTAGCAGCTAGGTTTCTTGATTAGTATTTTCTTTCATCATAATTTTACATGCTTTTCATTGCAACTAACTGCCATAGACTGATGGCCTGAGGAGTTGCCGTGAAAAGTAACTAAAATGAAGATGAAAGAAAATCCCAATAAAACATTAATAATGGTCGACAATACTTCACTTAATAAGAATGAAATCAAGATAATGTAACTACCATTAATATTTTCCTTTTACATTTCCAGTAGCAGCAGAACTTGTGTAATTTATACAGCTCCGAGTTTTGGAAAAAGTTGAAAGCTGTCAGAAGACAGGTAGCACCTGAGGTATGCACAAGTCAGACAGAAAGTAAAATTGAACAATTTTTAATCTGGCATGTCTCGGAGATCAATGTCTTTAGATCTCAGAGAAATTCTGAAGGTCTGACCAGCAAAACAAGCACTGCAGAGCTAAAATAGATTTTGTTCCAAAACAGGGGTTGAAGACATTGCTGTATTTTTAGTGAGACTTGGAAATCAGATTCCACTTATGACTGGCCATTTCTAGAATGTACAAGTGACAAAATTAGATTGAAGAATACAGCAGTCGACATCCAAGGTAGACAAAGCAACCAGTCCAGTGGACCATAATTGCTGACAGGCTTCCAGAAACTCTTCAAGACATTCCAATATTTTGGTAATCACTCTTACAAATCTTTCCTGTCACTGACTGGTAGACTTACTTCTGATTTTTTTCACCATCATAAAACCCAGCTTTTATAAACAGTCTAAGTGTCTTGCAAAACACTGGAATTCTTCCAAGTCCATGTGTCTTTGTTATTCACGAACCATCCAAGAATGAACGTGAGGTTATAGATAAATGAATAAATAATTAGTTTTCAATTCTGTAGCTTTTCTTCTCCTTCTCTATTCTCTTTTATTCTTCGATGCTTCTTTCTTACCCAACATTTTCATTCCTTTCAATTATTTTTTTGTCATCATGGCATTTGCTTTCTCATTATTCTTTATTTCCTGTCATTCACTCTTTCCTTTTTTAATTTTTCTTTTCTTGTTCCTCTTATCTCCAAATGAAGAGTATGGTTCCAAAAGGCAATAAGCGCCACTTGAAAAATTAATGTGTTTAATTAAATCAAAATTCAAATTCTGGATTTGAATTTTTCTTCTTATAGACTACATATTTATGAAAAGGTCATAATAAGATATAAAAAAAGTTAAAATCCAGAATTTGATCTGGAATTAAATTAAATATATCTTTTTTTTAAAAATGGCCTTCGGTGCGTGTTAGAACCACACTCTTCACATAATCTTTCTTTTCTCTCTCTCCCTCTTCTTCTTTGAGTTTTTTCTATCTTGCTTTCTTTTTCTTTTTCTTCCAATTTTTTTCTCTTATCTTTCTTCTCACCTTTCTTCTTTCATTTCTTTCAATTTTCCGTCTCCCTGTCTCTACATCTTTTCCATAGTACCTTAGGACCTCCTATGTTATTCTTTCTTATTTTCAATTAGAAACCTTCAACTCAAACTGTCACCAAAACTATCAACATAGGTTTCTCTCGATTTTTAACCTGGCCTTGCTGTCTATGTATGCATGTATGTATCATACGTACAGGCGGGACCAATGGAGCTAGAGGGCTGAAAATTTAAACATTCACTCCTCATTATGTTTGAAATTTTTTTTTTTCTTTCAAATTACCCCCAAAAGTAGGTTTTTAATGAAGGGGTTAATTTGGAATGCACATTTATGCTAAATTGATCCCTTAGTTTATGTCTGCCATTTTTTTCTTTTTTGAATTAAGACTTTTTTGTGATCACTGTGCTCCAAAAGTGAGATCACACTTTTTCCAAATTTTTGATTGATCATCCTGAACAAGACATGTTGCCAAAAGATAGTGGTCTCATAACAGTTTCTGTTTATTGACTAACCAGACTAGTATTTTTCAACTACTTTTTTTTGTAACTTTTTTTTTCCAGCCATACCATTTTTTCGATTGCCTAAACCTTCTTTCTAATCTCCTTTTCTCTTCGTTCTTCCCAACCCAATCTGGATACACATTCTCTCAACCTTTCACATGTCTTTTTCAACACATTCCGCCAGTGTTTGGATATTCTATAAATAAGCTTCTTTCCGAATTACTCGAGTATAAAATTAACTGTTACTGAAAGGGTTAAAATGTGGCAAGCCCGCTTATCCAGCACCAAATTGTATTTAGGCCATCTTGCATATGATTGCTATTGATTCAATGATTGTTACTTCTCTGAGTTGGTCAGGATAGGGAAACTTTCTGTCGCTACTTGCAAAGAAAGTAACAATTTTCCATCACTGCAAAAAAAAGGTGAAAAACCACAGCAATAATGACGAAGATGGTTGTGCTGACAATGATGATAATAGAAAATCAGGTCTGTTTGGTCAGTCAATGGAAAATAGAAAATATCTTTGGGAAACATACCATGTTGGGGGCGATCAATTAAATAATTGAAAAATATGGTGATCAGTAAATCTGTTTGTTACCGATCACTGAAAAGTCTGAATTTTCAAAAAACAAATGTGAAGCTGCTGGATGCAAACTTAAAGACCAATTTGGCATAAACTTACGCAAAAAATTGATCTTCCCCAACTAAAACATTCTGGAGCAGAGGGGTGGCGGTATTTTCATAGAACTAAAAAAAAAGTCTTTTCTAAAAATGATAAGGATTAAATGTTGAAATTTTCAGCCCTTACCTCCACTGGTACATACTGTATGTGTCATACTTACATACACAGCTAGTCAGGTAGCCAGACCAACTCGGAACTGATGAAATATATGTCGTCAATTTTGGTGTCAGTTTCGCTTTATGGTTTCTAATAGAAATTACTGGATTGGGAACGCTGATCTTCTGGGAATTGTTCAAATTACTGGGATTTGACAATGCACACCAGTGGTTTGCAGGTTTCTCCCATTATACATAAGTAGAGCATTCCAAAAAAAAAAACGCTCATAAGCCAAAATTACATAAAGCAAAGAAGCGATCACCGTGAATTTATATGGGAAAATCTTTAAACATTGCTAGACCCCCAAAAAAGAGATAATGGTATGTTAGGCTCAGTCATCGGAGGTCAGAGTGGTGGGAGATAAATGAGACTGGGTGTGGGAGAGAGAAAGAGTGAAAGGATATATGCTGCCTTTATAATAACTCGCTGCTAAGTAAACGCCCATCATTACCATCTTTATGCCTGGGAACGCTCAAGAACTTTTCCCATATAAATGATAGTAATTGTTTCTTCGCTTCACATCATTTTGGGTTACAAAAAGATTTTTGCTGGAATGCTCTACATTCACATAACGGGAGGAACCAAAATATATATACATATATATATATATATATATATACATTTAATATATATCGACAAATTTGGAATGGAAATATGATAATTTATGCATATTCACTTTGCAAATAAAAACCATTTATGTGTGTACATATATATATACATATATATATATATATGTATATATATATATATATATATATATATATATATATATATATATATATATATATATGCATATATATACATACATATATTCATATATATATATATATACATACATATATGTATATACATATATAATCGATGCGCATTTAAATGCATATACATAAATGTACATATTTCTGTTCTGAATTATTCTTTCTATCAGTTTTGATTTAGGTCATTTTTATCTTCTTTTTTGTATTTGTCCTCTTCTGTCTTTGTTGCTGTGTCTCTGATCAATAATTTTTCTATCTCACTTAGCTGAGAGCAATTGATATTCCAGCCAGCCTATTTTATTCTTTGTGATATTGATAATTTGAGGTTGAAAAGTTCCTTTGAATCTATCTATCTATCTATCTATCTATCAGAATATCTACAATGGTGTAGTTGGGTTTATTTGTTGCTGACAATTCTGCAATTGTGGCTTTCGGTAGAACATTTTAACTATCGAGGTCCTTATCTATCTAGCTATATATCTATCTATTCTTATTCAGATCTATGTATGTGTATTGCCCTTCTCTATAGATTTTGCTGGCTTAGTCTCCACATCTTTTATTCTTTCTCATTTTCTTTCTCTCTCACTCTCTCTCTCTCTCTCAATGTATATATATATATATATATATATATATATATATATATATATATATATATATATATATATATATATATACATATATAATTTGTATTCTGGATGTGAAGTGAACCGAAGTGAAACCTTGATGAAAGTGACCATTGGAAGGTGAATAGAAAAACTTGGTAGAAAGCAAGTCTTACATCTCAAAATTTTTCTTATTATACTGTGGGCATATTTCAATGCATTTTGCTGGGTGCTAGCCATCTTTTCCATCGGAAAAACTTGCAGTGGTTCACAGGAAATTTGCTGTTTACATGTTTGATATTTCTCAGTGTGTTTGGTTTTTCAATAAAAGTGGGTGGGGAGATGTTTGTATCTGCGTAGGTGGGAGTCAAGTTTGGTTTGAAAGGATAAAGTTCTGTGATAGAGGGGCTGGCAACCATCAAAATGTATTGAAACATTCCCATGGAATTTGGTGACTATATATATATATATATATATATATATATATATATATATATATATATATATATATATATATATATTACAGTATTCATTGCATTTCACTATATATATTATTTAGACTTCTTTCTAAATGCACTTTTATGAATATAATTGTATTTTATTTTCAGTATCTAGCCTTTTCTGCTGAGAGATAATCTATCAGCCTATACTTGTATCTATATTACTCAATCAATAACTCCTTCTTAACCTGCATTTCTTTCCACTTCTCTATAAGTAAACAATTGTACATTACTTTAAGAATAAATTATTTCTTTCATGGTGGTGTGCTGTGATTTTGTAAGATACTTTCATACGCAAATGTCAGGTATTTCACCTTAGTTCAGCAAACTAGACTTGCAGATTATACTACTTAATTGCCCACTGTTGTACATTGACCTTCCCTAGACTTTGCCACACCTATCTATTGTGGGTGTCACAAAGCCAATTCTTTCTGAACATTGTTTAATTCGTTTTGCCATTTCATATTCTGCCAGCCCTACTTCCACATTTGATCTCTAGGGATCCATGTTATGAGTTGTGATGTCAATTAGTTGTCTGCCATTCCTGCAACATGACCAACCCACTGCTATCTGAGTTTCCTAATGGTTCCTATGATGTCTCGGTCTCCTGTTTTTCCCCCAATATACTGTGCTGTCTAGTGGACTCTGTGATGTGATGTTGAGCACAATTCTTCCATTTGCACATTGCATGGTTCTCAGTTTGTGAGTCAGCCTCTTGGTTAGGTTCCATGTTTCTGCTCCATAAGTGACTATCGAGAGGATGTGTTGGTTGTATACTCTTCTTTTTAGGACTGACGGAAGTTTCTTGTTCTTGAAGGTTAAGCTTGCTCTACCAAAGTCTTGCAATCCTAGAATGGAGGATACATTGCCATTTTGAAGTGATTCTTTACTTGTTTTGAGGATTCCATGGAGATGTAGTGACCTTTCTTTACTTCGTTTTATTCTTCTTGCCCTGTGCTGGACTGAGCCAAACTTAATGAATCACTATGATTGCCTCACCATTTAATCTTTACTGTGTGTCCTACACTTGTAGCCTTGTATCAGACTGAGCTCAGCCTTGTTTGCTTGGCATGGAAGGAATCAGAGAGCATCCTTATAAATGACACAGAATAATCTGTATTACAGGTGTGCTTTTAATTTTATTATCTGTGTAGCTCTCATTGCTGTGAGTGAAATAAGCTGGTCAATATATCATCCACCATTCATTTTTCTGTTCACCTACGTTTGTGTTGAAAAGATGTCTCTCTCTTTTCTTTGCAGATTGTACATCTGGAGAAGGCTGAAATACTGTGGAAACAACATAAGCAAAGCAAAGACGAACCACAGTTGTTTGAATGACAAATACAGCTCAACTTGCCCCCCCCCCCTTAAACTTTGCTGTAAAATGTCACACACTATATCCTCTTTGGAAGTTAGTTCTTTCAGAGAATATCTGAGCTAAACCGACAAGTTTGTGGGACACTGTTGTAATATTGTAATAACCTTTCAACTTTGACATTTTAGATTTTATATGAACAAAAGCAACACCTACAGCAGATATCCATCTTTTGTTTTTATCTCACACTTATGTTTTATATTGAAGTTCATTAACCTGATACCATGAATGGAATCTCCAATTTGTTATCTACATTCCCTACCACTGATCGAATGATCTTCTCTGCCTGAATATGTGCAAGTTAATTTTGACAAGGAAAGTCCAATGAAGTAAGTAGTGCCCTTACACAGGCTACGGCTTCAGCCATTCCAGCATGTTCTACAAATATCACACCCACTTGGTCTTGGTTTGCAATATATAAAATTGATTTGGGGCAACAGGCCCTTGAAATGGCATTACCACCTTGAACCCATAGCTTGGATGAAAGATAGGTTCATGCCTTTCCCAAGTGCATAAGTCAACTGTTTGGCAAGCCGGCACCTCCAAACTCTTTTGAAATAAAAACAAATTAAAGATGTTCAATAAAGAGGCAGAAAATGAAGACTATTCTCATTATTGGAAAAAGATGAAAGATGAATTTTTCAGGGCACGTTAGCCAGTTGGACCTTGGTCATTGAAATCATCAAATAATGAACAGCTTTGAGGGGTAGAAGATATTTCTATTGACCGAGACAGAAAAGTTCAGGATCGTGTCGGAAACCATAATGTTTTTGGCGAAGTCGCTTGCCAAAAAAGCTGAAGGGAACCTTTGATAAAGAAGAGTGAGCAATAAGTAGTGGTTAAAAATATACACATAAAGAAAAAAACATCCTTAGACAGTAAAAATTTGTTTTGAGCGTTTGCTAATCGAGGATTGTCAAAGGGTTGTTTTAAGAGTTTATGACTGCTGTCAGTTGAAAACTTTTCCCTTTGCCTTTTCTGAATACTCAAGAATATAAAAAAATCAGAAACTTCTTCATAAAACAAAACAGAATCCTATTACTACTATTGTCACAAAAGATATTCATCGATAACTTTTAAAGATATTGTGTAGACAGACATGAATTTATGACGATATCATGTGATTTGGATATGACTACGAAGTAGGGGAAATGATTGTGGATGAATCTGCTACAAAACCTAATCAGTTCTCCTGTAGTGTATTGTTACCCTTCAACAAAATTTCATTGAGAACTTTTAGAGATATCGTGTGGACAGTCATGAGTGTATACATAATTGTGATTGACAAAAACAGAAAAATATCTCTCAATCAGGGATAAGATTCTTGAATCTGCACCTCTAATTTTGCCACCTCTTTCTCATCCTATAACCCAACCTTCTACAAAGTTTCATTGAAATCCATTTAGTGCTTCCAGTGATATTTTGTGGACTGCTGCACAAACAGACAAACAAACAAACAGACAAACAAACAAACAAACAGACACAACACCCCAACTTGGCAGACAAAAATTACTGATGCTTCTAAAAGACAAAACTTGATCTTTCCAAACCCATTAACTGCGAATGACGTCAATTTCCGTCATTGCTCTTTCTATGGCTTTTGCTCAATAAAATTCCCATTTCATTTTGATTGATGGCCGGCCACTCAGTTCTGTCCGTGAGTCTGGGCATTTATCTTGCAATCGATCACTCGCAATGGACAAGCACTTTTATCCTGCCATGGATAGCTATAACTTTTCATCACCTTCCGTAATTAATGGGTTAAACCATTTCAGGATTTTACCATCTGTGTCTATAGGACTCTAATGAATGTCTAATAACCAGTATCGCTCAGCTACTGCTGTTGATTGACCATTCCCCAGGCCCATGCATTGAAATTCTTCGTTCATGACTATAATTATTTTGGTTATCTGGTGGAAGTTGTCAAATGTTTGAAACAAGTGTCAGACGAGGTAGACTGTATATAAGGAAGAAACAAAACTAGAATATCAGAAAAAGTATATGCCTTGAAAGAGACAAAGTTTTATGAATTGAATGAATTTATGTTTTTGTGTCGATTATTGAATTTTACCTACCCCCCCCCACCCGACCACCCACTATGAAAGAAGAAAGAGTGACCAATTCACATTGGCAATCAATTTTCAGTTTTTCTATTGTGATTGATGAGTAATGAATGCAAATGGAGAGAAAAAAAAAAAAAGACAAAATTGATATCTCACTTGGGATAAAAACAATGAAAGGTCACACCCAAAATATTTACTTCCCAAAGAAAAATGAAGTGAACATGAGGAAAAGGAATGAAGAAAAAAAAATAAAACAACAAAAAAAAACAAAGGAAAAGGAGGTAAAGAAAGAAAAAAAGGGAAACAGGTCTGGTTAGTCACTCAATAGAAACCATCACGTGACCAATGTCATCTGGCAGCATGCCGTGTTGATGATGATCAATTAAAGAATTGGAAAAAGGTGTGATCAATGAATAAGTTACTTCTGTAGCCTTGCGTTGAGCAATGATCGCTAGAAAAAGAATCTGGAATTTTTCAAAAAAAACAAACCTGAATATTGCCCGACACAAGCTGAGAGACTAATTTACTGTAAACTTACATTTTCGGAAAAATCCCACGCTAAAACTTTTTTAGCGTGGGAATTTTTAAAAAACAAAAAGTTTTTTTTCTAGACTTAATAAGAAGTAAACGCTGAAATTTTCAGCCCTCTTGCTCCATTGGTGCAGTCTGTACCTGTGATACATGCATGACCAGTTTTGATTGACACTTAAAAAAACCAACATGTAGGTCACTGGTATGAAGTGACACCCTTATGTGTGGGGCATGAGGTGACACCCTCATGTGAGGGTGATACCATAATGTTTTGGCCATGCCAAAATTCAACATTCATAGAAATCTTTCTGCAATTTTAGCAATTTTCAGTTACTGTCAAGCCATTTTAGATGAATCCAGCATCTCAACAATTAAAAATGGCTCTAAAAAGGCTAACAATGTTTTTTTAGTGTCTTTTTGCATTTTTAGACGCTCTAGCGTGAAAAAATTTTGAGTTCTCAACATTGGGGTTGACAACCTAAATTACCGCCCCGGGTGACATCAGCTCTGGGAATGCTACTGCCTTAGGTAATGAAAGTGATAGGCTCATTAGGAAAATTTCCACTCGCTTTAAAAAATAAATTCCTGAAACCTTGAATTGATATGCACGTCTTCACAATGTTTGTACGTAGGTACAGCATTGCAAAAATGCAGATGCTTAATAGGAGAAAATGGTTGTATAATAATCTTTGACTTGGACTAAAATACTAAAGGATCATTTTTTACTTCCAATTTAAACTGTTCATTTAACAGTTGTGGACTTTAAACCTAGTGCGCAGTTATAAAAAGCAGCAAAAACAAGTCTGGTTAGTCTCTGAAAAGAAACAATCACATGACCAATGTCTTCTGGCTGCATGTGGTGTTGCGGCTGATCTATCAAAAATTTGGAATAACGTCGGTCAATAAATGAGTTAGTTATCTAGGCTTTTGTTGGATTTATGGAGAGTGTGAATTTTCAAAAAAATAAGCTGGCACTAACTAGAGACCAATTTAGCATAAATCTATTTTTAAAAAGAAAGGTTTTTTTCTAGACTTAGTAAAGAGCATATTTTGAAAATTTCAGCCTTGTAGCTCCATTGGAGTGGCTTGTATGCATGATACATAGATACATAGCCAGCCAGCCTAACAAAAGACCAACCAATGAAGAAACCCATTCTGAAAGTTTTCATTAAGTTTCCAATAAAATGAAAGACATACCAGTCAGTATCACATGTATAATAAAAGGTATATCTGTCACACTTGCAGCATCAGTAGCAGCCATCAGCCTCTCTCCCTTCCCATCCTCTTATAAAACGACCCTTCTTTTCTTACCTCTCCCTTAAAGTGTCTTAAATCACTTATTTTTTTTTCCTTCCCTCCCCTTTCCCATGCACTCCTTAAACTAGCACCCCTTTCTCCCACTCTCTTCCTACCCTCTTATTAAACTACTGTTTTCCCCTCTTACCCATCCTACCCTCATTGAACCACCTAATTCTATTTTCTCCCTTCTCTCTTCCTACCATGCCTGTCACACTAATAGTATCAGCAGCAGCCATTAACCTAACCTGTTGTTGAACACTTAAGATAACTGTCAGGAAGCGAGCGAACATGGTCCAGTCAACAATAAGGTTAGCTTTATACCATTCGACTACATGGAACCAAGATAGAATTATATTCTGGACAGACCCCTCCCCAGAGGCATAGCTTGTAAAGGTGTGGAGGGGCTATTTGAAAATGCTCCCCTAATGGAGGGCCTCCTGCAAAAGCTAGTTAGGTAGTTCACATACAGCATTTCTACTGATATTATGCAATAACAAATCTCACTAAATATTGAATCCAAGCTGCGTAGACCCCCAAATCTGTAGTTCTGCCCCTGTTCCTCCCCAGAATTTATAACACAAACATTGACCTGATTCTTTGTCTGGAAGATGAGTAAACTTGACCTTGTAAAATCTGCATATCAATAGCTGTCTCCAAAATTAGTTGGCATTTCATAATTTTGAATCATATTTTTTTTTTGCTCTCAAAACTTTTAGATAGAATAGCAATCAAACATTTTAAAGAGTAGGAAAAGTTAGAGATTTTTTAAAAACTCTTCTTTTCTCCATCTTCAGAAACCAGAATGACTCCAGTGGAACATTTTCAACTTAAACTTCTGAACTTGTGCCGAATATAAATTAGAAATTAGCTATCAGTTTGCCTTGTCAAGTGACTTGGGATCAAAGATCAATTACTTTATGCAAAGAAGGTGTTTTACTGTAGAGAAAGGCATTTTCAGTTCTGTTGGTGCCTCATCTTCATCTTCAAATATTACTAAGTGAACGGCTTGACTATAATGTCTCCTGCACATTTAAAAGCATCAAAGAATTAATTCTTTTTCTTTATTGGTAGTGACAATATTATTAATAATATTATTCTGCTTGTTTGTATATCGGACCATTATGCTTTTCTACTTACGTTCTTTTCATAATGGCAATTTCCAAATTAGATTACTTCTACTGATACCTGACTTGCAGCTACCGCCATATTTGTATGAAAAATTCTTAAAAGAGAGCGTAGTCATGGAATATTTTACCTTCAAGTTCACTTCCTATTCTACGTTGGAAACTATTGCTCAATTTGAATGAGAAACTTTAATTTTGTTCTTCTTGCTTCTTTATAATAAAGAAATTCTGTTTGATGACATATAACTGTTTCAATCTCATTTCATATGAGAATATTGGATTTTCTCTCATTTAATGCTCAGTTTTTTTCAACTCAATGTAATGTACTAGCCATTGTAGACAACGAGGGTAATGTTTACCTTTTGAGCGATTTTGGGGGAGAAAAAATTCCTCAATAGAAAAAGATAATCAGTGGTATATATGACTCCTCAACATCTTATAAGCCATCAAATATTGACCATATGTTTTCTATTAATAAATTACTCTAGAGTTAGATTCCCCCCTCCCAGGTTCCTAATGAATTCAACCCTGTTTCAAATCTGGTTTAATCCAATTTAATTTAAACCTTTTCACACACATACACACATACACATGTACTCGAAGAGGATGTGAAGCAGGAAATCTTTAGGGATTGGTTGAAAACAAAGATATTTGAGAAATCAAAGTTGGATTATAATGGATCATCAAATGGATCAGCTAATCTTGTATGACAAATTCAAATCCCCATGAAACAAACTGATTAAGGGAATTGAGTGATTTCCATCAATTGTTTGTCCATTCTGACATTCATCATCATCATCATCAGCCTTTTAGTGTCTGTCATTGGACATTGACCAACCCTGGATTCACCAGACCCCTCTATCATTGGCCGTGTGGAGCCAATACTTTCTGAACTTGTCTAGTTTGTCATACCATCTTACATTTTGCTGGCCCCTGTTTCACAAATGATTTTTGGGAATCCACGTTGTGAGTCATGATGTCCAGTGATCATCTGCCATTCTTGCAATATGACCAGCCCATTGCCATTTGAGTTTTCTAATGGATTCTATGATATCTCTGACTATAATATACTGTGCTGTTTTGTGATCTCTCAATGTGACATTGAGCATGATTCCCCCATGTGCATGTTGCAGGGTTCTCAATCTTTTGATTACGTTCCATATTTCAGCTCCATAGGTGACTATCAAGAGGGTGCATTGGTTGTAGACCCTTTCTTTTTGAAACTGATAGGATTTCCATGTTCTTAAACGTTGAGCTCTGCTCTGTCATAGCTCTGCCACATTATTTTTTCTCAGATTTTTTGAAGTTTTTGCTGAGATAATCTCTCTTTGCATGTTACAAACTGAATTTCACCTACAATTGGCCAAATCTTCTTTTAATAGATCTGACGTTTAGTAAATTGTCTTATATTTGTCAAGAAATGATGTTTCAGAAAAATAAAAACTTAGCTGAAATCAGTTCAGAATTTAATCATCAAGTATGAAGAAAACTAAATAATTAATGATTCTGCATTTTTTCATGTTTATTCAAAAAATTTTCTCTTAAAAAACTCAATGATTTCTCTAAATCTACCTTGTTCAACTCATGTTGAGCAACTGCGGAATCAGTTGAACAAATTGTCTGAGCTCCAAGAGATTTTACTTTGGAACCAAAATTATGAGTGATCTATTGGTAGGTGTAAAAAGATTGTTGATTTTATTCACTCAAATTTTTGAAGGTGTTGGTTTGCTCATTTGAAAGCCTTAGAATCAGAAGAGAATATTTTTTTTTCATATGATATTTTGGAAAGGTAAAGTTGATTGTTTGATGTACAAAAAATAATACCATCTTTTCTCCAAGATCTTAGCAATTATTTCTCGTGATATCTTTCTTGATGAGCGGCAACATATTCTCTCATTTCTTCTGATCTTGTCTGTTAAGCAGTTTTTAAAAATTGAAACATTGTTTACCGAAAGTTATATAAAGAAACTGTGCTGTGTGTTGAGAGGCTTTCAGTAGATATTGCCTATAAGCTTTTCTTTTTACTTACCAAAAAAAACATTTTTTCTTAACTTTTTTTGGTTAAAATATTTTTTTTACTTATTTTCTCTGAAGTTCTATAAATGCACATTTAAATGAACAAAAATGGACTTGTGTTTGTTTCCATAAAAAAAGTCCCAACTTAATGCATGGAAACCATTTCATGGGTTTTTAATTGAAGACTTGTCAAAATTCTTATATAAATAAAACATAATGCGTATTTTTTACCTGATCTCATATCTGAATAGCACATATTGTTCTATGGCATCATTTATTAAAAACTTCTGAACAAATAATATAGTAGATTGCTTGAAAAACAAAACTATAGCTAAATCTGTCATTATTATTGCATCATTAGCGACTGCCAGTCCCTCTCCCTTCCTACCCTCTTTGTAAACTACCTTTTCTCCTGTTCATTCTGACCCACTTGTTGAACTACCTAAACATCTTTTCTCTCCTCTCTATTCCTTCTCTCTTGTTGAACTGAATTTCTTTCCCCCACTTCTTTCTCCCCTCAAATAAAACTACCTTTCTCACCACCTTACTCCCTCCCTACTTTCTAAATAAACTACCTAATTATACTTTTTCTCCTCTCCCTTCCAACATGGACCAGTATTGATGATAGCAATAGTAGAAGAGGTAGTTAAGCAATGGTTGATTTATAGGAGTTTAATTATTTGATTTCTATCTTTAACTTTCTTATAATGAATTTCTTTTATGTTTGATCGGAAGTGTCTATGTACATCGGTACATCAGTAAGTACATAGCCTTATCATGAAAAAAAAAATTATTTCACCAAACAAATATTCCTTTTTCAGCATAGTCTCTTTCCTTGTCAATGCAATCAATCAAACACTTCCCCATTAATCATGTAGGTTGAATATTATACAAGGAAAATTTCAGATCACAATTCAGCTGATATGTCAGGTTGTGGATTAGTTATCCCACTCTTAGGACGATATATACACACACACATATATATATATATATATATATATATATATATATATATATATATATATATATATATATACATATATATATATATATATATATATATATATATATATATATATATATATATATATATATATTTATATATATATATATATATACACATATATATATACACACACATATATATACATATATATATATACACACGCAATATACACACGCACACACACAGACATATATATCTATATATATATATATATGACTCACTGATTGTTTGTCAACTTATCTGTTATTCCCTACAACAAAAGAAATGAATCAATTCACTTTACTATTCTTATAGATTCTTTCTCATTCTCAAAAATCAGTTCTATTATTCATCATTTATTTATAAACAATGAAAAGGAGGATATACAACCAATGTGTCCTCCCAGTAGTCACCTATGGTGCTGAAACATGGACCCTAACCAAAAAATTGACCTTTAAACTGAGAACCATGCAACATTCACCTCAGAGAATCATGCTCAACATCACAAGACAGCACAGTATATAACAGAAAAGACAGGAATCTGAGACATCATATAATCTGTTAAAAAAACTCAAATAGTAACGGGTTGGACATGTTGCGAGAATGACAAACAACCGCTGGACATCATGACTCACATTGTGGATCCCAAGAGATATGGTGCAAGGCAGTGGCTGACGGAAAGCAGGATGATGTGATGAGCTTGATAAATTCAGAAAATACTAGGATTTTTTGTTTCGGACGTCTTAATAGCGATAAACTTGAAAAATCAATTAGAAATAAATATTTTCTAATATTGATATTTTTACTGCAAATGTTGATAAATGCTGACAGGTTTAATTTTCATGATTCAAGGAATTCCTCCAGTCCCTTATTCAATGGAATTACAAGGAACGTTACGATAAATAAAGTCTTACCCAAGCATCTAGTTTTCACTGTTTCCTTTGAAGTAATCCCCATGAGCATACATAAAACAAACTCTCAAAGGGTACTGACGATTATCCGTGGCACCCCGTATGCGCTGTTCAAATCAAATCGCCGTAGCCCTACAAATGACCCGACCAACCAGCTAAGTGAGCTACAGATTCTTCTCTCTTTGAGAATTTGTGTGTGTGTGTGTGTCTCTAGGCACCCCAGGTCAGAATTTGGGGGCTACAAGCCAAACTATTTGCATGAATCTACCACTAGCGACCATCTTAAAATGTTTTTTCTGTTTTTTTGAATAAGTGCTTTTTGAGGTCTCTAAGGTCATTTTGGATCAACGATGCCCAAGTGTAGTATTTCTTTAAAGATGATTTTTGACAAAAGATCTATTTGAAAGAAAATAATAATGATTTCAAATAATTGTCTTACATAATTACTAGCACAGGCTACGGTGATTCATTTTTGCAAGGTACAGATATTATTTCAGCAATTTTGGGATGGCACCTAAGTGAACAGGTATGTGAAAAAGCTCCCAGTACTATTTTTTGGAAGGTTATTTTGAAGCTCTTTCTTTGAATTTATCATCACATTTCAGCTGCTGTACTAAACAGCCTTCTTTATGTGTCTATAGTATTACCAACTGGTCTTTTAGCAATTTTGAATGAGGTACTATTTAATCCACACAGGTATATTGTTTCCAATACAAACCTATCATATCCCACTTGGGGAATTCCAGAACTTAATGACTGTCATTTCTCATCTAGGATGCCAATCAGCCTTTCCACTGAGCCAATATACTTGGACTTTTTTCATCATTAAGCTGTGGACTTATCGATTTACCTGCATATATACTGGTGATGTGATATTTCCCGGTCGAATTTTCCAAGTCAAACAAATTGCGTGCCGAAAACATTCTTCAGTCACATTTTCCATCTTAAATAATTTACCTGCTGACGACAATTTCCCAATTGCAATTTTCTCAGACAAACAATTCACCAACTGAAAAGATTTCTGCTATTGGGTGAATTGTTTGAATGAGAAAATACAATCTGGAAAATGTGGTTGACAGGTAACTTGACCTGAGGAAAGAAAGGTGGAATATCAGCTGCAGTAAAGTCCGACCAGCTGAGTGTTAAGAACCATTGGGTACCATTTTTTGAAGTCTTTGGTATTACTCTGCAGTGATCGAACCAAAGGTAGACACTGTACCATTGGGCTCTGGTAATCAGTCATAATGGGTATATACATTGTATCATTGGGTTTTGGTAATCAGTCAGAATGAGTATATACATTGTACCATTGGGGTCTGGTAATCAGTTGTAATGGGTATATACATAATACCATTGGGCTCTGGTGATCAGTTGTAATGGGTATATATATTGAAATATAAAGGGGTGACATAAATACAGAGGGAGACAGACAGGAAGGAGAAGAAGTGAAAGGAAACAAAAGGAAAGGAAATGATGGTAAAGCAATATGTTGAGTTAAAATATGAGAAGTATTGAAAGGTGAAGCAAAGATGCATTCTTTTACCAGTAGCAATTGCTCTGACCAATTATTAACCCTAACCCTAGGCCCTAAATCATTTAATTATCCACCACAATCCTCTGTATAAAAGCTTTTTCGAAATTACATTCTCTCTGCTGCCTGTTGCTTCTCGTATTTTACAAGCCACCCTAGGGCAATAGATATCAAAGTAGGGAGTAGATTTGTGGCAAGAAATCTGGTAACGGGGTGGGGGGATTATTAAAAATTGAGGTATAAAGAAAATAGATAGAATAAGGGATAAAAACTAAGGAGTAAAATCAATGATGAGAAATCGAGAGGAGAAAGAAGAGAGAGTATATACAGAGAGAGGTAGGCAGAAGAGAGAGAGAGAGAGGGAGAGGAAGAGAGAGGAAGATACAGAGAAAGAGTTAAAAGGAAAGGGGCATAGAGTAATATAGGAGTAAAAAGTTTGAAGAGAAAGATCAAAAGAGCAAAAAGGAAGAATGAGTTGTACTCAGGATGATGGAGGAAGAGAAAAAAAAGACGAGCATAGAGAAGAGTAGAGAGAATGAAAGAAAGAAGGAAAGAGTAGAAGAAATTAGAAAAAAGTGAAGAGAAAGACATAAAAGAGAAGAAAAAGTAAACGAGTCACAAAAACATTTTGATGAAATTAAATATATAGTTTAGTGACAGGTATTGTGGCTTTTTGAGCCATGAGAGAGATTTTAACTTCCCAAGGTTACACAGTTCTGGTGATTTTTATGCATAAAAGCTCATTAAACATATGTTATTTACATCTTTAGTTACAATTTTCAAGCTCCCCGTGAAAGTTGATAAATGATAAATACAGGTATATTTACTTTTTTGAAATGTAGTTTCTTGTGTTTGGTCATACACTTTTTACTTTCACTGGTTTTTTCCTTACTTCTTCCCGGTCTCTCTAACATTAACCTACACTTCAGGGATACTGCCAGACAGTGGCATACAAACTGTTTTCCCCGCTGACTCCTTCATGTTCTCAAAAAAAGTACTGATCCCAAAAGAGTTTTTACGTTGATTAGCTGACGGTAGCAAAAATAAGCCATCATAAGTTTTTGAAACTACAGTTATCATTTGATATTCATGAGGATTAGAGGCACTAGGGGACTGCGAATATGAAATTCCATGACTGATTTCTGCTATACTTTTCCATAAATACTTTCAGTCCTCAAAACCTATGAATCTTGTACTCTGAACAATAAGCAAACATTTATTTATTTCTATCATTGTTCAGACTATCCTCATCTTGGTTGTTTTTCATACAGCGTTTCAGCCGTTTTACTCTACGGCCTTCATCAGGTATCATCTGGTAGTCCGAATAATAATAGAAATAATATTAATACCTCATCTCAAAAATTCAGTGATATAATTAGCAAACACTTTACCGTCCCAAAATTCTCGATGTTTAAGTGAATAAATGAGTACAGTGAATAATAAAATAAAAAGTTGAAAACTTGACTTCCTTTTCTTCAGTGACAGATCCGTTAATAGTAGAGGAATCAATATTTTTAAAAATCAAAAATGGAAAAAAACAGCCTTAATCTGCACAGAATCCTCTGTGAGTATGTAAAAGTTTGTTTTTTGGTCTTCTCAGCATGAACCATGGGCAATTTTCGTGTAGTTTTTGCCAAAATGAGAATTTCCAATAAGATATTTAATTATTGCAATTATCATTGTGTTTTAAAAGATTGTTAAAAAGTAAATGCAAGTAAAAACAAATATACAGTTAATTAACGAAAAGCATTAATTAACAAAATTTCTGCATATACAGAGATGAAAAAAAAAATTATGGATATGGAGATATTCATCCTAAGTGATTGAATGGAAAATAATTGATTTGAGTCTCAGCAAAAAAATAACACGTCTGGTTAGTAGCTCGATAGAAAATGTCATGTAAGCAATATCTTTTGGCAACGTGCCATGTAACACACAATATGTGTATTTATACATAGCCAGCCAGACTGGCTTGAAAACTGAAAAAAAACCCATGCTGACAGTTTTGGTTGGTGGTTTCCAATATATATGTATATAGTTGAATTATACTTGATATATATTGCTGTTTCATTGTTATTAACCTAAAATATATCAGTCCCAAGAATCTTTTTGAAGGGTTACATAGAGCCTTCTTCGGAGTAGATTAATTGTGATTCAAACATCCAGTGTAAGATTAGCTATGTAGAGTGAAAATAAGAAGTAGGTATTGGTTATGTATATAGTTAATCTAATTGTAAAATATCATCGAAAAAAAAAATGTATTCTTCCCCTTTCAAAGCTTTTAATTCAGTGGTGAATATTAATGGTATAGATCGAAACATGAGAGAGTAAAATTTTCAGATAAAATATCAGATAATAATTACATGTGAGGCTGCAGATTTATTGATTCACCCTCAGATGTGTGCAACACATGTATACACACCCAGATACATGCATTGGTACATCAATGCCCATGTGATCTTATCAGAAAAATCTGCTGGCTATTCTTACTGGCGTAGAGACAGTTAACCAAAATTTGTCTGTGCAAATGAGAAAAATACAAAAGAAAGATTATTTATTCCATTTCTCTTGTGATCATGATTGTTGTTTTTACCCATAACCTTGAATAATTGTAGTTATTTGTAGGCAAGGATAACAAAGCCAAAGCCAAAGCCAAAATATTGTTCAAGATACTTGACACTAGACAAGAATATATGCAATATTCGGCTTGAATATGACGTGTAGCAGAATGAAGGAGAGAAATGATGCAGAAAGAATGAAAACAGGTCTGGCTTGTCACTCAGTAGAAACCATCACGTGACCCAATGTCTTTTGTCAGTATGCCATGTTAGGTATGATCAATTAAAATATTGGAAAAAAGATGATCTATGAATAAGTTACTCCTCTTGCCTTTTGTCGGGCAGTAATCAATAGAAAATAAGTCTGAATATTGAAAACCATGCATAATGAGGAGACCAAAACAAGCCATCGATTTAGCATAAACTTACACTTCAAATTGACTCCCCCCCCCACTGAAAGCCTATTTAGGAGTGAAATTTAAAAAAAAAAAAAAAGCATTTTCTAGGCATACTAAAGGTGTATATGTCGGAATGTTCAGCTCGCTATCTCCATTGGTGAAGTCTGTACATACATGCAATACATATGTACATACATAGATAGCCAGCCAGACCAGCTCAAAAACTGAAGAAACCTATGTTGACAGATTTAGAGACAGTTTTGGTTGACATTTTCCAATAAAAGAGAAAAGAAAGGGTTGATTCGTCTGTGGATATAAGATATGAAAATCACGCCAGAAGGGCGGCTAGTGGCGGGAGTAGTAGAGGAAAAAAAAAAGTTACAGCAATGGTGGGGGGAGAACTTTTTTTAGGCATCACTTACAATGTATTTGCAGTAAATGATATTCACTCTACCCAGACTTCATCTTCAAGACCTTGTCTTTCACACATTCTTAGCCGCAAAAAGCCACACATTGCAAATTACCTTTAGAAATTAAATCCCAGTAATGGTGCAATGCAAAGCTATAAAGTGCATTTAAACATATTATTTTCAATGCACAAATCGATTTCCAATATTTCCAAGCATTTCCATGGTCGCAGTGGTTAACATTGGGAAGCGACTTTACGACTTAACTGTAAAAAAGGAGATCACAAATTAAATATTTGCACTGGCCGAGATTGAAAATGATATTTTATTCTGCAATGATGAAGACGCTGGCGAGTATTAAATGATTTAACAGTCAAGGCACACATCATAAGGAACACGTCAGTGTAAAAGAATTGTCTAAAATGTTATGTGCCTTCAAATGAACTTTCCCTGGATTAGCCCCTGTCAACAAAAACTGTCACCAAAGCTGTTGAATAGGTTTCCTCAGTTTTTATCTGATCTGGCTTGCTATATATATATATATATATATATATATATACCCATCTTGCATTCAAGCCACATCAATGGAGCTAGAGGGCTAAACATTTCAACATTTACTCATTAAGTCTAGAACTTTTTTTTTTTTCAATTCCTAGAATGTGGGAGACAGTGGGAACCCAAAACGAAGAGAGAAAATTTGTCTAAAAAAAAGAAAGAAGCAGATATCCAGAGGGACAGAGAAAGAGATTTACAGAGAGAGAGAGAGAGAAACAGACAGACAGACAAACAGACAGACATGTAGCCAGACAGAGAGAGAAAGAGAAGGAAAATCTGTTGGAAAGATTTCTTGGGGGAAGCTGTTTCTGTTAAGTCAGGATAACTTTTGGAAATAGGTAGAATTGAAGAAAAATAAGAAGCAGTTGGAGTTAATATCAAATGAATTCTCCAGACTTGAGGCATCAAAATATAAATTACTTGGAAGCCAAGTAAAATTGAGACTTGTTTGAATATTGTAAAACCTCTTAAACACTATACCTCTCAGGCTGACTGCTTAATACACAAGACTCAATACTCTGGACCAATGCAGACCTCATAGGAAGCTGATTTATTTTATTGGCTGCTATATTGGTTATGAGAAAGAAAGGTTGTAAGTTGGAGGAAAGAGAAAATTGTAAAAAGAAATTAAATATAACAAGAGGAAAAAGAATATGATAAAAAAGGAATATAATACAATAAAAAAGACTTAAAGAATCAATAATCTATATTATTGATATAAATGAATATCATAATAATGTATTAGGTTGGTGTAAAAATAATTATGTTTTTTGTCATTTTAAAATTTGATGCTCATTTTAGTATAAACTATTAGTTAGATAAATTCAAAGAATATACCAATCTAAAGAACAAATTTCATTCCATCTATTTAAACTGGAAAATTATTCTAGTTTATTTGAGACTGTTGAATGAAAGATGGAAATGAAGCAAATTCAATGCAATGTTGTCTTATGAATTGTAAGTGGAATGTAAAGCAGCAGAAACCTACTTGCAATATCAACCAACCAAATATGTGGCCAGAATACCAACAAATATAGCTCAACATTGGTTCCCCAAATTTTGAAACAGAGATGAGAGCCATAAAGATGTGAATGTCCTTCTGGGATTTAGAACATCCTACTGAGGTCCATTACTGAGGTGGAACCATGCAGAGCAACTCAAGAGGTTGCAGAGGAACTAAACATTGACCATTGAATAGTTGTTTGACATTTGCATCAAATTGGAAAAGCCAAAATGCTCGACATGCCATATGAATGACGCTGATTGAGGAGCAAAAAGGTTGCATATCGTGCAAAAATTGAATGTAGGCAATGAAACTCTACCTAACCCAGTTAACTAAAAGCCCAGATTTAGAATTCTGATTTTCAAGGAAGGTCATCCCTTCTTAAAGTTTGATAGAAACTTCCATTTGGTTCTAAGAGGCTTGGTAATTTTACATTAACAAATATTTTTCAGGGACCCTGTCAAGGTTGGCTATAACTGAAACAGCTCTTCCTGGTACTGCCTGAGCAGGGAAAGTTGTTTTCAGAAAGTGATTTGCCCAGATGTTCATTTATCCACTCTCTTCTCTATCAATCATTTTGGTATGAAAAGCCGGAGATATTCTATCAAGATTAGACAGAGCATGGGGAGAAGTGGATTCATGTCTCTCTCAAGAGCATTAGCTCAAAGTAACACAAGCAGCCTAAGTGGAGAATCATGCTGGTAGTAGTTACACAATGCCTTTCCCAAGAACATTACTGAAAAATGAACTCTATCTATCCCACTTTTCATGTCTTCAGCCACTCACAATGGATTATAAAATCATAAGTTGTCTATTTTATTTTCTATAAAATCATAAGTTGATAAATTTTATTTTCTATGAAATCTTAAGTTGATAAGTTTTATTTTCAATGAAATCATAAGTTTTCAACGTAAATATGTTTTATGGGTTTTACTGGCACATACTTTCGAGTAACATTTCAATATCATTAAGTATATGTGCGTATTGCACATTTAATTGTAAGTCATAATTTTGTAAGTTATGATAGAGTAGAGTGAGATTGAAGAGGTTTGGGTCATTTTGTTGAATGGTGCTGGAGATCAAATGGTGGATAGATAAGCATATTGCAGAAGGGAGTGGTTGTTAGTTCTCATCTGTCAAAAGATTTAATAAACATTGGTGGGACCTCCATACAAATGCAGTGCTGACTGCACAATTATAAAAGATATAAAATTATTATATAAGGGAAAGAAAAACATTATTGGAAAGAATAAGATCCTGAGCAGGCTATTCAATTTAGCGCTAGCAACCAGGAGGCCCACAGAATATAAGGGGTTGGAGCCCAAAAATCAAATTCAGCTCAAGGTCTCATATGGTTTTGGCCCAGCTTGACCCTATTTTAATTATTGATGAACTTAGAAGGATGGGAGGGATAAAAGCTGGCAGTTGACATCTTATTTGAAGTGTAAAAAGATAAGGCGTCAGATGGAATGATAAGGCTGGAGTCAGTTGGATCCTGTGATCAGCTTGAGGCAAAATTAAGATTGCTCTTCCCTTGCGGCCTCTAATGAATGGTTAGACTAAATTAAGGCTGAGTAGACAAAGAAAAAAGAATGCCATTAATTCAAGCAGACCAGCCCAGAGAGGCAAGAAGAGAAGAGATGAAGAGAGGATAAAGAGTGACAGAGCGACATTAATCAGAGAGGGGGTGGATAAATTCGACATCCATGCATTTTACGACTGAGAATGTTGTGTTTTAAGAATAAAAGGTTTTTCTTTCTCTCTCTCTCTTCCTCAATCTATCCATCCATCTTCCTCGTCCTACATATAGATTAAACATGATATTCCCATATACACTGAGTTTGCCTTGTTGTTCCAGGGGAGTATAAGACCGGTTTCATCAGTGGTTTCACAACATATATTTTTGGTCGATGGTCTTTTTTCTAAGCTGAACCAGTACCCTTAGAAGTTGCCTTTTGAAGACACAGCAATGTTTAATCTGGCTTGCTTAATAATTTGGTAATGCGACAGAAAACCAGATGGGTAATAAATAATGACAATACTCTGCTCTTACTTGACAAATATGAGATAGTTGTCCTTTGACTGACTTTATCTTGGCGTCAGCATCCCTGACTGACAAATGTCACTTTTTCTCTTATTAGCCATGCAATAAAGAAGCCTTATGGGAGAAAAGAAAAAAATCCATGCCACATGATACAAATACATACACTAGACAACATATCTCAAGGAACAGAATTCTTATGTCAAAAGTACCAACATCATCATTATGGCATCTCATGGCAGATTCTCGATTTTTTTTTCATCGGATGAAACATTGTCAGCCATTATCAATATTTGACTAGTATTTCTTTCATCTTGATTTTAGTTGTTTTTCAATGCAACCACTCAAACCGTCAATCTATGGCAGTGTGTAAACATCACAGATTCATTATAAATAGAATAAGGTCTTCGCAGGACTGGATCTAACATCATTTCTACCACTAGTATATAGAGCAACTTCTCTACTGATTAAGTATGCCCAAAAATGAGAAAAAAAAACCCGGTCTGGTTAGTCACTCAATAGAAACTATCAGACAACTGATGACTTTTGGAAAAAAGGGGTGATCAATGAATGAGTTACATACTTCTCTCACTTTTTGTTGGACATTAATGGAACCTAACCCAGATACAGATCTACAAATTGAGAACCATGCCATGTACACATGAAAGAATTATGCTAGGCCTCACATGGAGAGACCGCAAGACAGCAGAGTACATCCAGGAAAAGCCAAGAGTCAGGGATATCATTGAATCCATTAAAAATTTCAAATGGCAGTGGGTTGGCCATGTTGCAAGAATGACAGACAATCGATGGACATCACGACTCCCGACATGGATCCCCCAAGATCACATGCGCAACCAAGGCCGGCAGAATATTAGATGGAAAGACAAGCTAGACAAATTCAGAAAGTACTGGCTCCGCAACGCCCATGATAGAGAAGTGTGGCGAATCCTGGGGAAGGTCTATGTTCAACGATGGATGTTAAAAGACTGATGATGATGATGAAAATGTTTGAATTTTCATAAAAGCAACTCTGAATGCAGCTCCAACCCACTAAAATCTTTCACAATTGGTGCTGCCTATACACGTGGTATACACATAGCCAGCCAGTCAACCAGCTTGAAAATGAAAGAAAATTGACAGTTTTGGTGAGAATTTTGGTTTTTAATACTATACAATAATTGTTAATTGCATGACAGTTTCATCGACCTCAGTGGAGGTTGACAATAGGCGTGACAACATTATACTGTCTGGCTAGATAATTTGATTACAGGAGTGTGGTTTGCACTAGTGGCTGTCTACCAGTACTATTTTCTGTCAACCATCATGGAAAACCAGTGACAAGACATTTTATCAAGATATCCAGTGATGGGATAAAGCACAGGGAGAAGTGGATTCATGTCTTTCACAGGAAGATTAATACAAACTGAACATAAGTAGACTCAGCTGGAATGTGCACTTGGTTTGTCAATCCTGTTATCTGGGCGGGTATCTGTTACATTACCCTGACATCTCAATTGGCTTATGAGCCCAGTATTTATGTCTGGGTAGATTCGGCACTTGCAAGCCAGCACTTAAGAAGCCAAAATATAAGGGATGAAATGCTTATGGTAATATGACAGTTTAAATAATGAATATTTCTTCCAGTTTTCAAGTCAATCTGGCTGACTATGTATGCATGTATGTATCATGGGTACATACCACATCAATGGACGACTGAAAATTTAAACATCTACTCCTTATTATATGAATTTTCTACAAATTTTTCTCAAAATCTATCTGTAAATACATTTCTAGTTCAGTTTGCAATGTAAGTTTATTCTAAATTGGTCCTTTATTTTGCATCCGCTCGCTTTTTTGAAAATTCAGACTTTCGTAGTGATTACTACTCAGCAAATAGAAGAAGTTAATTCCTTTGATCACCTCCTTTCCTAATTTTTCTAATTGATTACCCTCGACATGGCATGCTGCAAAAAAGCATTGGTTGAATGACAGTTTCTGTTTAGTCATTAACCAGATTTGCATTAAAATCTTTTTGTTCTTCTCTGAGTATGATAGAGTCTAATGAAACTTAGAGAAAAACGTGATTTTATCGCAAGTGAAACTCTCTTCTCTGTCACACTTCTTTTAAGAATTTCCAGACAGAAGGACTTATTTTTATCAGCAAAAAAGCAAATCTGTTTTTAGTAAGGACAGAAATAAACATTGAATAAAGAAGCCTGAACATAGACAAGATAGATAAGCAAAAGAGATTGATTGATGGCAACTTTAGATAATAGATAAACAGATTGGAAGAGATATGAGTACATAACCTGGAGCAATATCAACTGACATATTGAAAAATATACAGATAGAAATGAGCGTGTGAGATAATTATTACATATTTATTATTGTATACTTATGCATGTCTGAAGTCTGTTTGGAAGGTTTCGGGCCATTTTGAGTATCTCAAGAAACGATTACTCAGCCTTAACATAATTTGGCAACCAATCAAAAGGGACTTTACTGCGAATGTCTAAATGGACATTATCCCTTTGGGATAACCCAGTCAGCAGTGAGATGCCATTGAGTGATCTTGTGTACTGTGCGACTATTACATTCCCAATGACCAAACCTGCCGATCCTTCAAATTTTGTGCAGGTATGTCAGCACTCATTTAGTCTAGATTTAGCTGCAGACTACTTATGGCTTTTCACAAACCTATGAAATGCCAATGAAAGGGTGGAGATTTCAGACCATGGATGAGATGAACAAGAACACGGTGAGCCCACTGATGGTAAACCCCAAAAAAGACTTTGCAAAATGGAAAGGATGCCTAGATAAATGTGAGATCTCAAGAGGAGTCCTTTGAATGGGAATGAGGTGCCATTGCCATAGGTAGGTTATTTTTTGTTGATATTGAAGGGCTGCATACTTTTTTGGACCAACCATATATATATATATATATATATATATATATCTGTGTATGAGTGAATACGTATATATGCTGTTGTGTATATGTGTGGTAACTTGTGTGTGTGCACATGGTCATCATGTAATGAAGGATTAGTTGGATGCACTTCTGCAGCTTGTATATATGCAAGATGGATGCAAATTTTTCCAATGCAAAAGAAGGAAAAATGGAAAAAAAATACTGGCTGAATAGAGAAACATTAAACAAATTCTGTCAGTAAGTCTCTAGTGGAACTCTTTGTATGGACCGAAAGTTTGGATAGTCTGCTGACCATCAGAGAAGCATAAAGGAATATGATCCAAGGGGATTGTCTGCTTTAAACATCGCAGTCTGCATATCTACTCGTTAATTCCCTCAGCAAACTGTCTCTGTCTTTGCCCCTATTGCTGGCTCTGCCAGTGACCGGAATGTTGACCAAATGCAGAAAAAAAAAGGACATTATTTTTTTAACCAGTATGGACAGTTGTTGGGATAAGATACAGAGGAAGCCATTTTCTCATAATAATGTTATCAAACAGTTAATAATATCAAAATCAGTTAGTCCCAAAAACTTTTCGAAAAATTGTACTGAAAATTTTGAAAAATTACACAATAAATTTCATATCATTGTTTTATAATGCAAAATTGTTAATAACAATGGATGTAACTGCATTTACGCCAACTTCTAAACTGATTCCTCAAGGAAGACAAAGGAGATGACTGTCAAACACTAATTGATAGAGTAGTTTCCCTTATTTATGCATTGCCAATGCTAAAAAAGAATCCAGGTGCAATCAGACCTCTAAATTTGATGTTCATTCTGATCACATCAGATTACACTATTTTTCTCTCTAAGGATGGCCCAATGGTTCACAGGATTGTCTAGTGCGGTGGCCTTCAACTTTTTCCTCAATACGAACCCAAAATATATCTGAATCACTTAGAATGAACCCTTAAACTTGATATCAGATCAGATGAACTGAAAGGGGGAAAACTTTGAGAAAATGACATTTTCATCACAATATTTGCTTGCTAAAAACAAACTCCAAACATGGATGAAACTTCTTTGAGGGAAAAAAAATCGGTTATGTATTTTTAAGTCGAGTGCAATTAAAACATAATGTTTGATTACTTGAGATAGCGCAGTGCAAGTTAAAAATGGAATTCAACATGGACGAACGAAATTATCTCATTTAATGTTTTTTTGCGATTTTAAACATAACCGTATCTCATTATTTTATTACTACAATTGTATCCTTTTTTTTAATCTAATGATCTCTGGAGAGCAGAAATGATTTGACATTGTTCACAAATGTTTTATGTAATTTTGATATGTTTTACCTAATATTAATAATTTTGATCAAGCTCCCTTGTAAAACCCTGTTACAAACCTGTTTTTCATGGACAAGAAATTTTTTGTGAGCCCTTTGGGTTTGTATGAACCAAGGCTGGTGACCTTTGGTCAAGTATTTAAAATCATTTTTCTATTTTTCGTTTGTCTCTGAATCCTTTCTAACACTTTGCAGACAGACAGGACCATCAAGCTCCGATCCAAACTTGGTGTCTGAAGATAAAAACTCCAGCATCTAAACTACCAGATGAGTTTTGCAACATCTATCAAATTTTTGTCTCCCTCTTTTCTTTTCTTTCAATATTTTTTTCTTTTTCTTCTTCTCTCTTTTCTCTTTCTTTCTTTCTTTCTTTTTTCCCACTTTTCTTCTGTTTTTCTTTCATCTCTTCTCCTTCCTCTCTTCTTTAGTTCCTCTTTCTCCTCTTTTTCTTCCTCTTTATCTTTCTTTCTCTTTCTTCTCTTTTCCTTTTGTTACTCTTTCTCCTCATCTTCTTTTGTTATTCTTTCTCTACTATTATTTCCTCTTCTCTTCTGTACCCCTCTCTTCTTTTTTTCCTCCTCTTCTCTTTTGTATCTCTTTCTCCTCTTTTTCTTCCTCTTTGTCTGTCTTTCTCTTTCTCCTCTCTTCCTTTTCTTACTCTTTCTTCTCTTTTCCTTTTGTTACTCTTTCTCTACTATCATTTCCTCTTCTCTTCTGTACCCCCTCTTCTTTTTTTCCTCCTCTTCTTTTTTTCCTCCTCTTCTCTTTTGTATCTCTTTCTCCTCTTTTTCTTCCTCTTTATCTTTCTTTCTCTTTCTCCTTTCTTCCTTTTGTTACTCTTTCTTCTCTTCTTCTTTTGTTATTCTTTCTCTACAATTATTTCCTCTTCTCTTTTATACCCCTCTCTTTTTTTTTTCTCCTCTCTTCTTTTGTATCTCTTTCTCCTCTTTTGTCTTGGGTCCAGATTGAACTCACTGGTTATTTGTAAACAGATCAGCCTCGGTCAATGAGCAGTGAATTATGCATGACATCCAACAATTGTTGAAGAGGAGTCAGAAGGCTGCATGAAAGAAAATCCAGTAATGGGTCAGTCTCATAGAAAGGTAATTGCAATCTGATTTGGGCTGAACTAATTTAGCACATGAAGGAGTTTGCTAGGCTATTTATTATTTTCATATTAGAAGTGAAAAGCATTGTCTATTACTCAAAATAGACCAGTACCTTTAAGGCGAGTAAGTTCAGCCATTTCCTGATAATATGTTAAGCACCCATCTTACCAAATTTCATACTTTGCAGTAATAAAGTATTATGATAATGATATATGTTATTATTTTCTTTACATAATGATTTTGTTCTTATACAAAATATCATCTCTCCTCTTCACAGTCAAAGAATCAACTTTTCTTTTTAATAAATTAAGTGATGCCATAATATCTTGAGGAGATAGTTCAGGAAAATGCCAGTAAAACTTAAATAAGTTGGTCATGCTGGCTGCTTGGCTGTATATATAGCTATTATATGTATGTATGTATGTACTTTGTGTATACACAGCAATAACAGAGCTCAAGGGTTAAAAATCCCAACATTTACCCCCTATCATGTCATTAAAAAAACTTTTAAATTCTACTTTTATTTTATTGTTGTATATGCAGAAATTTTGCTAACAATTGGTCCTCATTAATCAACTGTATATATTTCTTCAGTAACATCTACTTTTTAATGATCTTTTAAAACATATTGCAATAATCAAATATCTTCTTTGAAATTTGATTTTGGTTATAAGTGTAGGAAAATAACATGAAGTGATTCGTCAGAAAAAAAAAAGGACTTTTCAGAGGTCACTGCCCTCCCCAAAGCAAGAGAGGTAACATTCATAAATAATCCTTTTTTGCAATTTTTTAATCGACCACGCCCAACATAGCATGCTGCCAAATAACAACAGCTGCATGACATTTTCTACGGAGTGACTAGCTAGACCAGTTTATTTGTTCAGTTTGAAAACTCATACTTGATCATTTGATGTCCGAGCTCTTTTCTGAGATTTGATTTGAATATGTTTATGTTTTAAGAAGAGGCTTCTGATTCAGATAGGAACAGATCTGTCTGAGAAGAACTGCTCGCTAATCCGGTGACTGTTTGGATTTGTAACTTCTGGCTTTGACCTCTGGTCGCATAGCTTAGCGATGGCTGTAGCATGATTTTATCTGGGCAGAAGCTGTACTCTCAGTCTTGGTCGATGGCGTGTACACCTGACATTTTCCTGTAGATTTCCAGTAAATCAGCATGGATTCTACTGTAGGATGGTGTCTCAAGATCAATCTCATAGCTCTTCTGACTATCTGTCGGCCTTGTGGAAGGATGGGCTTTTGGCTGAAGAAGAAGTATGTGAATTTGTAGATTCAAGAATTTTTACAGTCACCACCCCTGTATCATAGAGATATCCCCGAACAATATCTCTGAGAGTTTCTCATCAATTTTAATGAAATTTTCTAGAAGTAAGGTAAAAAAGAGTAGGTTAAATTTTAGAGCGGGTCCAGTGATTTTTTTATAATTAGAAGATATTTTATATTTTTTCACATGGTCAAGATTCTAAAAGACTGTAGTGATACAGAAATGGAACTGAAAATATTCGAGAATCGTCATCATTATCATCCGTCTTTTATCGTACATTGTTGAACATAGACCTTTCCCAGGATTCACGAGACCCCTCTATCATGGGTGTCACACAGCCTATACTTTCTGAATTTGTCTAGTTCATCCCTCCATCTTGTGTTCTTCCATCCTTGGTTACACATGTGATCTCTAGGGATCCATATTGTGGGTTCTGCTGTTTGCCATTCTTGCAATGTGACCAGCCCATTGCCAGTTGAGTTTTCTAGTGGATTCTATGATGTTTCAGATTCCAGTTTTTTCCTTGATATATTTTGCTGTCTTGCAATCTTTCCATGTGATGTTTTTCCACGTACACATTGCCTGTTTCTCTGTTCGAGGGACAGTCTCTTGGTTATGTTCCATCTTTCAGCTCTATAAGAATCACATTTTGCTAATCTACTTTTTTTTTCCTCCCTTTTTCTTTCTCTTGAATTTAGTGTTTGACCTGCTCGATTTGAGCCGCCGAGTGTAGGATAAAAAGACAAACAAATCAAACATTAGTCGTCTGCCCTCTTTTATAGACAACAATGAGCTGCGTATTCCTAGAAAGGTAAAAAAAAAAGCCAGTATGAATATTATTCCTATTCAATCAAATACTTTGGAATTTTTCTTTCTTTCCAAATTCCACATTTTTCTCTGCTCTTACCCTCATCACATGAGTATGTACATCACTACAAGTTATGTAGTGTGGAGGATAATCAAGACATTATAGATAGCATGAGGTATTATGGTGAATGTCAAATTTGAAATGGATGGATGAATTATCGGCAGAAAGCAAACAATGTTAAAATGTTTGGATCAGAAAACAGATAAAGTCAGTACGAAGTTAGAATGATTTTGTTCCGAATTACTGTGCTTTACAGTAAATAATATCACTAGAAAATTCTAGACTTTGTGGCTGGACTCTCTTTACCAGCTGAATCACGTGTTTTATGCATTGTGTATCCATGTGAAAGATGTTTACTTGAAGCATCTTTATTATACTAGCAACTATGATTGGCTACTGTTTCTCTTGATATAGTGCACACCTCATGTGCATTGCTAATCTAGTAAATACTTTGAAATCATTGAACCATAAATAATCTCTTGCAGAGAAAAACGATCCACCGAAGTGATGAAAAGAAGATTGTCTTCTTCTGTAAATGATTTTTTTGTTGCTGAACTTATCAGGGGACTTACCAGGTCATGTGATTAATTATCATAGGTACGGTTGTGAACAATTTATTAAATGACCAAAAGATAATCTTCAAGGTATTTGTGCACAAGCAAAGAAAACACATATAGCAAGGAAGTAAAGGATAATAAGATATGGCCCATAGAGATGTTGGTTTGATATTGATAATATGTTGGGCTTTAAGAGCAAAAGATAAGAAAGAGATGTACAGGTAGTTTTCTGGTAGAAGCTAAGGGGAAAGATGATTGAGATATTATTATATATGTGTGTATCCATATATATATATGCATTTGCCAATGTGGGTGGATGTATTTACATATAGATAAATACATACATGCATATATGTACAAAGGTGTAGACAAATGCAAACAATAAACATATATACATATCATGAAAGTACCAACATACATTTTGATGCACATGCAGTTAGATGTTGTAGGGTGATTAAGCTGATAGATATATAGATACATAGATAGATCTATAGATAGATAAGAACAGACTTGGTCAGAGATGGACGGGTAAAAAGATTGATGTACTGGTAGATAATGAACACGCTGAGATTGATTCATGGACCTAAACCAACTGAGACTGTTTGATAAGAATAAATTGTTATGGCTAGACGGTATATATTAGGAGAGAGAGAGCAAGAGACAAAGACAGAGAGAGAGGTAAAGTGAAGGTAGAAGACAGAGATGTAAACTAAGAAACTGAAACAGTAAACCAGTAGAAAGAGGGAAATTAAGTAAAAAAAAATAAACGAAAAATGAAAGAAAGAAAAAAAGCGAAAGAAGAAAAAAAAGGTAGAATGGAAGTAATGAGAAACGAGCAACCCCTGGAAGGCAATGTGATAATTGTGCCAAGCAACGAACACATAATGTGAAGTTCTTTCCTGCTAAGCAATTATGCCTCTTTCAGTTTCCATCTGTAATTAGCCAGCAACCATTACTTCATTTATTATGACTTGCTGAGACCTATGGAAAAAGCACGGGTGTGGACAACTAAGATATCAGTATTACGCTTGCATATATATTCCTGCAATTAAAGTATATGATTTTGTTAGAGTAATTCATTACCAATGGAATGTATCTATATTAACACGCAAAGGAAAATGAAACTGGAAAGCACTCAAAGAACGCACTATGCCACAGAAGAACCCATTATGGGAAATCTACAGGATAACCTCAGGTGTACACGCCATCGACCAAGAATTTGAGTGCAGCCTCTGTCCAGATAAGATCATGCTACAGCCATCCCTAAGCAGTGCAACCAGAGGTCAAAGGAAGAAGTTACAAATCCAAACAGCTACCGTGATTATAAAGCTGTTCTTCTCAGACAGATCTGCTCCTACGTGAAACAAGCTATAAGAAGCCTCTTTTCCGTGCATAAACATATTCGAATCAAATCTCGGAAAAGAGTTTGGACACCGCGAGACCAAGTATTACTAACTAAATGATAAACCACAGTTGGACTCGATACATTCACCTAGCTAACCTAATAGAGTTCTGATTGAAATAAAAATACAAAATAGACACATGTGAATGTATATTCCTAATTTACTCTAAACTAATTTATCCATTATTATTATAATTGATTACTTCTGCTCTCTAACTTCATTGCTGTTGCCTATTTATCCCATTCCATTTCCTTGTGAGGGCGGATGGAAAGCCCAAGCTGCCATGCCTAAGCCCTGATCGGCACGGCAAAATTTAATCTCAACTCATATTACTTATATGAAAAATTTGCCCATCCTTATAGTTTTCTGGCCGAACCCTTTCCTGGGCTGTTAGAAAAAATGCTTGGAGGGTGAAGAAGAAAGAGAAAAAGGATGAAAGAAGCAAGGTCCCCTGGGATAGGTTTGTTGTGTTTGCTCTGTTCATACTTTACGGCATGAGCACAGGGCTGTAGCTGTCAGTCGGCTCAACAAATGAATGTGTGTGCAAAAAAAAAAAGAAGCTGTTGTCAGGACAGGTGGTGGTAGGGAGAGTGACACTCTTGCCCTTAAGCGTAAAATTTGTACATACAAACCAGTAGAGTGATATTATAGATACTAATTCATAACATGGCTTCATTAGCATGAGATCCCTGGCTTCAATTTCATTTTCATTAGAGACTTCATTACGAAGATAGAAATAAAGATTTTAATTTACTCAAGAGGCTAGGTTCTTTCTATTTCTATTTTCTTCCATTTTCATAGTAATTATTTTCGTGAAGGTGACCTTCAAGGCTTACAACTAGAGATTGGGAGGGTGAGGCCACGAACAAATCAGGGTGATGGAAGATCTGTCACAATTGCTCGGAATACTTTGAGAGACACAAGATTGAAGGAAAGAAGCGGTGCCAGAGTATGCTTGTTAACATGGTCAAAGACCAACCACCACTGCCCGTACTGCCGGCATTGGTGCTGTTCACAAGTTGGCTTAGTCAGTCAGGAAGAGGGAACTGCCTGATTATATAACATCTGGAAAATATGTCTACTTTAAGCAATGCATAACATCAAACTATGTGAGTAGATTAAAACTTTCAGGGGTTTGTTTAATCTGCTCCACTGATAAATAAACATTATTTGGTTTATGCATGTGCTCTGCGACTTGACTTACATAAGCTCTGTCTCACCAGTCAAAAACTACACCTCATATGCCTGTATATTCAAATTTAAAGTGCAGAAGTTAATTAGCTATTCTCAAAAGCCATTTTTGTATTAAATATACAAAGCATAAGAGTAAATCCAATCAGTAAATACGATCTTATGAATTTATATTCATTCCTCTGTGTGTGGCAATGGGCTGGTCATGTAGTGAGAATGGCCGGCAACTGCTGGACATCACAACTGACAACATGGCTCCCCAGAGATCACATGAGAAACCGAGGCTAACAAAATTTAAAATGGCGTGATGAACAAGTTTAGAAACTACTGGCTCCATGATGCCAATGATAGAGAAGCCGGGAGAATCTTGGGGAAGGTCTATGTCCAATGGATGCTAAAATGCTGCCGCTGCTGATGATGATGCTTGGATGAAAGATTTTATCTTTGAAACCTTTATCATTATGGGATCATTACATTCCCCTGCCGACAACAACTTATCAGTAGTTATTACTATTTTTTTAATGTTATAGTGCATAACTATCAGTAATACTAGTGAATTAAACCAATATCTCCTTTTAGTAGCATCTAATTTTACATGTATTCTTCACTATTTTCTACTAACTGCAGTGAATTGTTCAAAAATTGATTATGAGATTGGATCAATAGTTCAAGATTTATACCTTTTTGTCATAAATAATGTGTCCTGCAATAAGTTGGATTTGATTTTAGAAAAATTCTCTCCTGTTTTTCCAGAGTTTTATATGAGAACAAACTATGTATTCCTACTTCTGCACTTATATTAATAAATTCAAATCGTGAGACAGTAACTAACAAATGAGTTCTTGAACAAACAGACATACATTAACATACATGTTTGTACACACATCGCATACACAGAAACACATACATACATGGGTACAAATCAAGCTGTTTATTTTTATCTAACATTATTGTTATCAAAATTCAGTCCATGCCAAACACTTTATTTAAGATAAATTGAAAATATAGAAAAAATAAATATCATACTGATTTTTTTTAAGTGAAGTTGTTTATGACAATGAATATGATAAAATAACAAATAGACAAATAAAATGAAATTTATAACAGAGAATGTAAATGTATAACAGTGAATGTTAATTGTTCCAGTTTTTACATCCTTTGTTTAATGTTATCCGCTTGTTATTTTGTCAATGTGATCATCATAAATAGCAGCTCTTCTCTGTAAATGTTCAGTGAGAGAAACGATGATTAGTGTGAGAAACAACTATATTTTTTGCTACTTTCTTTGTCCTCTTAGAAGTGAATAGTTACCAAATGTATTAACGAGCTCAGGAATTAAAGTCTTTTAACGTATCCTCGTTTCCTACTTGATGTCTGCATATCTCATAGAACCAATGGAGTTTTCTACGTACAATTTTTGGTGTCAGTCCATTTAGCAAAACAGGGATGGGAGTGTTCTCTTCTCTTTGCTGTCTATGTTTGTATATTGCATGATCAAAAATACATCTCTTCAAAATCTCTTTTGCAGCTTTTGAGATTTGGATCAGTTTCAATGGAGACGCATCTCTTTACAGATGACATTTACCAAAACTATTATGCAGATATTCCTGGATGTAAATTAGATTTACAGAACAGTCATTCCTTTTGTCTGTGACAGAACGGAATGCTGTCAAAGATATCAACATTAGTTTTGGATGACATCATGAGTTCTATCGAATGACACTTTTCTGTTTTCTCAATTTCATAACGCGGTTCTGTTGACAAAAATGTCGATAATCTGCAATTCTCCAAAAGAAAAAAGATCCAATGTTTAATTAAACCAGAATATTACGTGTGAACTTTTGAATGTCATTAAAAGTTCCTAAAAGGTTTTTATGAATTTCATCTTTGGAATAAATGATATATATATGTATACAACTAATAATTAGATAATTATGTGATGACTATGTTGATACAATATCCAACAATATTATTAAGTTGACAACATAGAAAATAGTAGTATTCAAGTTTATTATACTAAGATGTTTTACTTTTCAGCTTTGTCAAAGTAGTAATTTACATGAAATAAATGACCATCTGATAGCGCGAGAATATAAACCTGAAAATTCTATATAATCTTTGTTCACACACCAACTTATTTTTCAAATATTTGCATCCATTTTTTGTTTTGTGGTTTCTTCGCAATTAAAATGCTTAACATCTGTACTGATGTGGTGTGATATTACATGACATCTACTTGAAAAAACAAACTTTTCAATACTGTTTCATTTAAAATTACTAGTTTCACAAAGCCAAGAAGTGAAACAAGTCTTGTATAATGAACTTGATTCAAATACAACTATTTTTCATATTGTCAACATAAATGATATCTGAAAATATATTATCACCTAGTTCCTCAATATTCAATAAACAGTTAACAAGATAGTCTCACAGATCACTCTATTTGATGGCACTACCCTTATTTTTGAAGTGAATAATAAAAAGCAAGAAAAAACCAAAGATCTTTCCCTGGGATCCTCTCTTATATCACCTAGTATTAAAAAAAACAAACTCCTCCTCAAGTTACATCAGACTAAGGGAGAGAAGACATAGATTCATGTCTCTCCAAAGAGCAATGGTTGTGCAAAGTGAATGTAGACAGCCTCATCTGAAGTTTGAACTTGGCTTGCAGACTCCATTCTCTGTGCCAACAACTGTCACACCGCTCACGCCCTCTGTTTTTTCATCAACTTCATTTCTGACTGATTCCTTGATGCGATAATCTTACGAGAAGAAATTCGAAACATTTCTTCATAGTCTGATTTATATTGTTTTTTTTCATTAAATTTTCATACGCATCTACTGTTAACGTCAATTCATTTGCCATAAGACATTACAAGGGAAAAAAAGAATGTTGCAGAATGAGAAAAGATAGAAATATAAAAGTAAAGTTTTTCTTACCAGTAAAAGTTTCCCAGGTGGGAATAATCAAGAAAATGTTGACTTACCTGAAAATGAAAAAAAAAGAAAGAAATATACATCAGATATAAAAACAAAACTAAAATCAACATATACAAAATGATTAGAAACCATCATCCAAAACTGTCACCAAACTTGCCAGCTAAGGTTTCTCACAGTTTTCAAGCTGGTCTGGCTGGTTATGCATTTATATATGTATATATGTATGTATGTATGTATCTATGATGTGTACACTAATCACACCATTGTAACTAGAATGCTGAAAATTTTACCATTCACACATTATTATGTCTTGAAAAAGTGGGTTTTCGGTTTCTTTTAAATTCCCCCCCAAAATGGGTTTTTAGACAGGGATGGGTCTTAATTAGTAGGTTTACACCAGATTGATTCCTCATTTTGTGTCCGCCTATTTTTTTGAAAATTAAGATTTTTTTTTTGTGATCACTTCCCAAAAAAGGCAAGCAATCACAACCAACACAGCATGCTGCCAAAAGACGTTGTTTGCATGAAAGTTCCTAATAGGTATTATTTTATTTCTGTTTTCTCTCCTTAATTTCTTCCCCACATTGTTCAATCTTTTCTTTCATTTTCCATTAATATTAGAAACTGTCAACCATAAGTGTTGACATAGGTTTCTCCGGTATTCAAGTTGGTCTGGCTGGTTGGAACACATATATACTGCACAATTGTAGCTGAAGGGCTGAAAATTTAAACATTCTCTCCTTATTATAGGGTTTTAGTGAGGTATTCAATTTGTAATGCAAGTTCATGTTGAGTTGACTCCTTTGTTTTTTTTCAAGATTTGGACTTTTTTAATTGATCACCCCCAACATGGTATGCCGCCAAAAAACTTCAATCATGTGACGGTTTCTGTTTTGTGACTAACCAGATATATATATATATATATATATATATATATATATATATATATATATATATATATATGTATATATATATATATATATGTATATTGTACTCCAATATTCAATGAGCACCAAGGTATTACACTTTAATATCATCCAGAAAGAGGACTCAGACTTTGATCCTCGGCAGAACAAACAGATACAAGGCAGAGAGTGGGGAGTGACATTTGATCTTTAACAGAGCCCTCAGATACTCGGATCTTTCTCAATTTAATATCATAATTTATAAACTAATTTCTTCAAGAAGAAATTGTTTGATGGAAAGAATTACTGTGACTAGCTTTAAACCCACACAAACAACATATATAAATTGTAGTAAGAGAAAAAATATCATTTTCACACGATTGAATATTTTTTGGTGTGGTTGAGATAAGATGATAATGGACGGGTTAAGATGGCAAGGGTAAATGACTGTAACGTAAGCATATCATTTCCTTGGGAGACAAAATATATATCCATTTCAAGATGAATCAATTTGAACACCTCCTAAAAACATATTTTGGGGAATTTTTTTTTTAGAAACTAATTTGTTAAAAACCTGAGGATCCCACAGTACCCATAGAAAACTTTACAGGTTATTATTTGTGGTTTTTGGGGTAGGCAAGTTTATACATACATATATACATACATACAGACAGACAGACTTTTGGTGAATTATAGCAAAATGCTTATCTCTCTTCTTGATAAATATATATGTAGACACCTGTATGAACACATTTTTTGCAAATAAACTGAAATCAACTCAGTTTTTAAAAAATTAGATTTCAGGTTCACATTTAGCCTTTGTGAACCCTAACCAACTCATTTCCCCCGATTAATAACTCCGATTTGTCAAATTTGACGTATAGCAAATAAATCTTCAGTCTCTTTAGATACACACACTGCATCATGAAAAATAATATACTCATCAATGTTCACACATACATGCACACATATATTTATATTGATATATAAATGTAGGTAGATGTATAATTGGAAATTTATAGAAAGTAAGAAATAGATACACATCTTAGATATGTAGATGGATTGCTAATGTAATACTTTTGAAACTAACAAAACAATTGTGGAGCAACTAGTACAGACTTGACTCACTACCCAGTACTAATTGACTGCTAGACTTTCTTGTTGACCATTAACCCATGCCAAGGCCCCCAGCCGAACACATTCTATATTCATGGCCACAATGAATAGAACAAAGACAAATGCTTTGTTCAAGAATAAAACAGCAGAAAAGACCATAATAATAGAGGGTGAGGCTTTGAAAGAGGTTGAGGAATATGTTTACCTCAATCAGCTTATAAAGTTTGAGGAAGATTGTAGAAGTGAAAAAGAAAAAAAAAACACAGCGTAATGATCACCTGGAAATTTTTGCAAATATTCTTAAAACAGAAAATATACAATGAATGTATAATACCAGCTATGACGTACAGGTGCAGAAGGTCGGAAAACAAACTGAAAACCAACTCAGAATTGCACAATGAAAATGGGGATGGATTGGATATTCAGCAAGAATGAAGAGTAATAGATGGAGTGAACAGTCAACTGATTGGTGTACAAGGGACAGCAAATACAGTAGAAAAAGATCAGACTCAAAAGGAAAGGATGAGATAGACAACATACATACTTATACAAAATACATAAATGCATTTTCATGTTACGATGAAATCAAATAAACACGTACGCATAGGCTTGTAGGTCTGAAAGGGGTTCTAGGTGCATATGCTTGTGTAGGGATGCGCGCATGAATATGCATTTTTGTTTGCATGACTTTTGATATTCCCAAAAGCAGTGGCTCGATCCCGTATTTATTTAGCTGGGCACCGGGGTCAGGTACTGAGAAGACATTCTGGACAGATGATTGAGATGACAAGGGCAGTGGCATGAACCCAGGTGAAACAGATTTATACCAACTGAAAACATACACCTGCAAACATCAGACATAATTCCCCGTGGCGCTAAGTATTGTTTGTGCAAACACATTCCTGTTGACTTTCCATTTGCGTTTGTTTGCATTAAACATTAAAGAGGGAAGCAAAAATGAGATGAACAAAGTACTTATGCAATGAAATCAAGTAATCCTTCGAGAAATAACCAAACATCCCATTCTTGAACCCTGACATAACAACTTCATTTTTTTTTGTCTTGTACACGATTTCTCTGGTTTTCTTTTTTTTTTGTCTGTCTTTTTCAGGAAACCGTCAAGCAAAACTGCGAACCAAACAGTCAAAATAGCTTTGTACAGTTTTCAAGTTGGTTTAGCTGGTTATCTGTATATCTATCTAACTATGCGTCAGTACAGGTTTCCTCATCTTCTGAGCTGATCTGACTGACTATATAAGAATGTAACACACATACAGGCTGTACAAACAGAGATAGAGGGCTGAAAATATAAACATTGACTCCTTATTTTGTGTAGGAGAAACTTATTTCTGATTTTTGTAAATTAAATGATTTTTTTTTTTGCAAGGGGTGTCAATTTGCAATGTAAATGTGATCTAAATTGGTCCTGGAATTTGTGTCCAGCAGAATTCAGGTTTTTGGAAAAATTCAACTCTTTTTAGTGATCACAGTCCAACAAAAGGTGAGAGAGGTATTTTATTCATTGATAACCCCTTTTCCCAATTTTATAATTGATCACATCCAACACTGCATGTTGGTTACCAGACAGTTTCTTTTTAGTGACTAACCATTATCTATTTTATTTCATTTCTCATGATTCCTGACTCCTTTTTCTCTTGTGTTATTCTTTCAGTGTCTTTCAATTTTTGCTGAACTTTTGCCCCTAATTATTTTCATATTGTTTTATCTTGAACTCTAAGTGCCCCACATTCGGTTCCTAATCTGTTCAAACTAATATCCTTTTCTCCCCAATCCCATAGTCTAACATTTTTTTGCTTATGCTCTCTCCCTCCCCCTCTCTCTCTCTCTCTCTCTTGAACACTTAATATGATTTTCTCTTTTCCTTTCTTTTTTTCTCTTAATACCTTTTTCATTCTCCTCCACAAACTTTCATATGCATCTAATCTTCTTTCTATTGCCATTTCTCTCTCTCTCTCTCTCCCCTCTACTCTTGCTGTATTCTCCCACTTTTCTCCCTACTCTCTTTGAAGCCATACTCTGTCATCATCAACTGATCTTTTCTGTTTTTTCTCCATTTCTACTCTCAACAGATTTCATTTTTTTTCTTATTTATTTATATCAAACTGTCAGTTTGAACTCATGTTGGATTTCCATAGGTAGAAAAGGCAAATTGGCCACAATTTGACTCCGAAGGCACTGGCGGCATTTGTATTGGCTGTTAACCAAATACAACAAAATGTATTTTATTTTTACAAAGTCTCACATTCCAAATATGCGTCTTGAAAAAAAATGATCAACGCAGCCAGATTTTTTAATGTCTGAAAAATATGGTATATGCTTGTGTATAAGTTAACACTTTTAGCATTAAAAAGTGCATAAAATGGCCCAGGTCAATCTTTCTAGTATTCCTTGTGACTAAAATAGTTGTTTATATTCAACTAGTGCTAGTGATCAGTGCAGCTAAAAACCAGTTTATTGAATGCTAAATTTTATCGAAATTGTTTTGAAAAAAATTTTCTTACTCTCCCTTTCCTTCCCATCAGGCCTTGAGCCAGACTAGGCTTTGTTAATATTGATCTCAACAGTCTGATTGAAGAGCAGCCATATTTTGGAGGTTAGATAATTAGTTTTGGTACATGTGTAGGCTATCTATCAATCTATCGACCACTCTGTTTATCTATCTAGTTCCAGTAAATGTGAAGGCTATTTATTGATCTAGCTACCAATGTATTTATCTATTGATCTATTCATCTATCTACCTACCTCAGTCCATATTGAAAGCATGCGGAATATCTTTAGTGAAAGTAAAATATGAATGCTTTTCTATGTAAACATGGGAAAATGGAGTCAGGACTAATTAGAAGCTTAAAGAGTCAGCAGTTTATTTTATACTTGTGATTTAGCTGTGGGTTCCAATAAGCTCACTGCTATACTATCAGGTCACTCCTCTGAGGCAGAAGCAGACCTCTAAGTAAGTGCACCTGTTCCTGTTAGAGTATCAGGGTCTGTGCTCCAAGTTGCTGGTTGCCATAACATCTTAAGGATCTGTACTCAGTTGCAGATATCTGCCTGCCGTTTAGAGGAGAGTCCCAACTGTAAGGTTAGCCTGTGGTTAAACCACTGGATGAGAACATTCTGTAGTTGGTAGATACTGGAGCTAGCTATAAGGTTCTACCATCCATTTGAAGGAGAATCAGGACAATATGGCTAACTGCAACTCAAAGCACAGATCCCTAGGAGAGTGTGACTATCATCAGGGTCATATTGGATCATCCCTATGTGATCTCCAATTCACTAATGAGGGGAGGAATATCATTTCCATGAGCTGATACTGAAAATTGAAAACAAATCCACATTGCAAGGTGGTAGGTGCCGTAGAGCATGTCCAAGAACAGTTGTATGGTATCTTCCTCTATTTATGACACTGCCAGAAAACCACTTCTAAAGCCAGTCAAGATTCAACAGAAAGATCAGTAGCCAATTAAGATATTGGATACATCAGAGGAAATTGGGTGAACAATCATATTTTGAGATGAGTTTATGTTCAACTTTTGATTTGCACATCAGTTTAGTCCTGGAGCGTAACCAACAATTTTATTTATATATATATATATATATATATATATATATATATATATATATGAAGAGAGAGAGAGAGATTATGATGAATACACCAAGATAAGTACACAACTTCCGACAGTTCTTATCAATGCAGTCAATTCAGTGATGATTATCAATGACATAGATAAAACATTATACAGTGAAAATTTCAGATTAGATTTTAGTAAGTAACTAAAGACGTTAGTTCATCTTTCATTTAGTTGCTGAAGGAGAATAATGAGAGATTCATTCATGGTTTGCATAGATTTTAAATGGTGGCGTTATGGAATCATGCTGCACCCTGTCTTCAAAACGGAAGACTGGGTGTTATCGGGCCTGATTTTATGCTCAGCAAACAGCAAACCCCCCGCCAGTTCACAAGACAATCGAATTATAGTTAGAGCAATTTCAGATACACTGGTCCATATGTCATTTCTTTGCTGTATTTAGCAAACAACAAGTTCACAACATTCACCTTAACCATTTATGGTCTTCAAAATTAGACTTCAGGAGAATAATCGATGAAATATGACTTGTACATTCAGCTGAATGTGTTATAACATGTGCGAGACAGACACACTTCAGTACGTCACAGAACAGGAAGAAAAGAAAAGATGAGACACTTGCTAATTCCATGGGAGAATGCCACTAAAATTACAGTCCTATGTTCTTCAAAATATATTTTGAAATTGATTTTTTTCATATAAATATGCTCGCATATACCTACCTACCTACCTGCCTACCTTCGTATCTGTCTACCTATTTTACCTATCTCTAAAAATACAGTGTGAATAATGAAATTCAAAATTTCCAAAATACATTGTCTCTACTTTCCCAGATTCACATGCCACCCACAGATCTATTCATGGTTCATCTTTACCAATTCCCCCACCCCTAAAAAACCTATTTAGGGAGGGGGATCAACAAAAAAAATCTTTCTTTCTGAATACAATGATAGAACAATGTTTCAATGTTTACATCTTCAGCACTCAAGCCTCATTGGTACGGCCTGTATGCATGATGCATACACGTATAGTGATTCAGCCAGACCAACCTAGAAAACTGAAGAAACATATGCTGAGAGTTTTAGAGACAGTTTTGGTTGACGATTACTTAGACTAAGCTTAGATGTCGATTCTCTCCTTGGAATCTTCCATGTCTGGCAAAGGTCGATCGAGTTTCCAAAAAATCCATATCGATGCATCAACATTTTAACCTCTACACTAAAATATGAAAGATCTCTTCTCGATATATTTTTGTGGTATTTGTTGAATATCTTCAAAAGTAGAATCAACAAAGTAGAATTATCCACTGATTTGCCTAGAAAAAATAAAACTAAAACACGGTAGAGAAAAATTAAATCAATGGCACCTGGCAAGAAGAAATCTAAAATAAAGTTTGATAGATGCAGGTTAAAAAAAAAATGGTATCAAAGAAAAACCACTTATTTTGTTCAAGGAAGTGAATCCCAGAAATCTCAAAGCCTTAATCAAGACAAGCAAAAAGCAAAACTACGTATCGGAATGGAGGCTTTGTTTCCCCAGATTTGAATGCCTGAATTGAAGTAAATTAAGTTTTATTTAGAATTTATCTTGTAAGGTTTACTTGTGAAAACATTTTTTGAAAAGTTCTTTCAAATTCAAATCAAGTAGGATCTTAGAGAAAGGGCAGAGAGAAAGGGGAAAGAAAGAGAGAAAAAGACAGAGAGAGAGTGGGGTGGAGAGAAAAAGTAGGGGTAGAATGGTGAGAGAAAGAGAGAGAGAGAAGGAGAAAAATAACAAGAACGATAAAGGGGGCATCTGTTAAATTCTATTTGATTTTGAATATTATCAGATGAAGGATTAATCTTAGAGAAGAGTGGAGGGCGGAATAGGAAGGGAAGAAAGATTTTGGACAGAGCATCCATTGAAATGAAGAGAAGAAGGTTGAAGTGAAAAGCAGGAGGAGGATTTTGAATCTTATTCGAAACAGGGAGAGAGAGAGAGTGAGAGAGAGAGAGAGGTAAAGAAATGAAGAAGAAAAATAGCAACAGGAACAATGGAAAAGAGAAAGAAAGAAGTGGAAGGATACATTGGTGATGAGAGGAGTGAGTGGGACAAAGACGAAAAGAGAGAGTATGGAAGAGTTTCTGAGAATAAGAAAGAAAGAAAGAAAAGAAAAAAGATTAGAGCGAGTTGAAGCAAAAAAGAGAAGAAAGGGAATGATAAAGAACAAGAAGAAAGGAGAAGAGGAAAGTAAAAAGGAACTTAGAGAGAGGAAAGAGATATGAAGAAAGTTGGCGAGATCTATTATACACTGATCTAGTCAGACAAGTGTTATCATCTTGGTTGTTGTAATAACATTTTAGCCGTTGTATCCTCCCTCTGGCTATCTTCAGATGTCCTTCATAGTGAGTAACCTTCAGGGAAGTTCAGAGCAAACCCTTTATTCAATCAATGCTGTTAGATGGTTCCAATTCCACTAATCCATCTCAGGGGATATCTCATACCAATTGATTCTTTCTAGCTAATCCATCCTTGGGATGTTGCTTGTCTATATCTTCCACTGAACTATGATGTAAGAATTTTTCTGCACTATCCAACCCAGTGATTGAACTTCCGACTGCCAATTACGACATACTCATGAAGATGGCCATAGGGTACAACAGCCGGAACGCTGTGACTATACCAACCAAGATCTAAAAAAAATTTTAAAAAAACATTTAGGGTGGGATTTTAAAAAAAGAAATTTTCTAATTGACATAATGAGGAATATATGTTCAAATTTCCTGCCTTCAAGCAATTTTGGTGCAGCCTATGCGAGCGTAACACATAAATAGATAGATAGATAGATAGATAGATAGATAGATAGATAGATAGATAGTGAGCAAGCCAGACCATCTTAAAAACTGAAAAAAGACCTTGACGCTTTTGGTGCCAGTTTCTGATGAGAATGTAAGAGAGTAAGTTGAATGCTGAATGAATGGACAATTATGAAAAAAAAAAGGAAGAAGTTTAAATGCAATAATATTGAAAACTGAAGCTAATGAGAAAGAACTAAATAAATTCTGAGAGGATTTTTGAAAAAAAAGTTTTTTGGTAAGTAAGGTTTCTTTCAAATGTTTTGCTTCATATCTTAGAAGCAATGACAATTGCTGTTCAAAGAATTTCTTGAAACGGACTGAAGATAACAAAAGACAGACATAATTTTAAGTTGAACGGAGTACTTTTGATTTCTTCTTAAAATTCCATTCCATTTAGAAGTAATTGAAAAGACAGGTCCGGTGAACCACTCAATAGAGACCGTCATGTGACCAATGTCTTTCGGTAGCATGCCCTGTTAGAGGTGATCAATAAAAAAAATTTTGGAAAAAAGGGGTTGATTAATGAATACTTTCTGTTGGGCTGTGATCACAGAAAAAAAAAGTCTGAATTTTATAAAAAAAAAAAGCATGGATGTTGCCAGACTCAAATTAAAGGATCAATTTAACATAAACTTACATGACAAAAAGAAACCCCACCCCACTGAAAACCCTACTTGAGTGAGGGAGTTGAAGAGAATTTTTATATGGACATAAGGAGAAAATGCTGAAATTTTCAGCCCTCTAACTCTGCTAGAGCTGTATGTATGCATGATACATACATACGTACATAAATACATACATACATACATACATACATATATAAATAACCAGCCAGACTGACCAATTTGAAAACTGAAGAAACCTATGTCAACTGTTTCGGTGACAGTTTTTGCTGACAGTTTCTAACAAAACTGAAATGTCAAAGTAAAGAAATTAATAAAAGGATAAACATTTTCATAGGAAAATTACTCGGAAAACTGTTGGTGACATATGCCAGAGAAAGCAGTGAAAAAATAAATTTCCTCGAGTCGTAAAAAAAAAGAGAAAATTTCACGTACAGAAGAAGAAAGAAGAGTTGCATCACGCAGGATTATCCCACATATGTGTTCAATTATTCTCCAATTTAAATTCCAGGACATCTTCAGTCGATGCATTTTTCTTTCGTGTTCTGCTCGAATGATGACAATAGGAATGTGAATTCTCCTTCTGTGGTCGTACACTTCTTTATCTCACGCACACATTCACAAGCGCTCTTACACGCATGCAGAGGCACAAGCACACACCCGCAAACACATGGACACATGTGTCGAAATATATACACACGCACAGGCATGTTTTTGTACTCTGAATACTACCACAACTACTAGTTATAATCATCATCATCATCATCATCAACATAATCATCATTCTTCCTCTTATTATTATTATTATTACTATTATTACAATTATTATTATTATCATAATAACTTTTTTTTTCCAATTACTAATGCAGTTTCATGGATATGAACGTGAGTGTAATACAAAATCGTTTGCGAAGCTAAATTTTGCAATATAAATTCAGAAAATAGGTCTGCACCATATTACATCTTCCAAGGAACGTCCTTTTTTTTAATCAAATTCTCAAAGCTTTTATCCATTTTTGTGCTTTACTCAATGACTCAATTTCTGTGCCATGTATTTATTATGCCAAAACCCAAACTGGCAAATGCATATATTTTTTCATATATATATATATATATATATATATATATATATATATATATATATATATATATATATATATATATATATATATATATGTATATGTATATATGCACATAGAGTCCTTGCACACAGGCAACAGTGGTCATCCAAAAGTTTTGTACTGTTATAATCTGGAACCAGTCAATTGTTTTGGGGAGGCTTTTCCAGAACAGCACCAAGTTAACGACTTATCTGACAAGGTCAAAGACAGAAGTAAAAGTCAGGAAGAATGTCCAAATGAATAAGTAAACAAATTAAAAGGAATCACAGAAAGATAACTTGAGAGATGGAAATTTGAAAAAAAACATTCAAAACACAAACACACTGATTAGATCTATGGGGAAATGCTTGCACACTTCTCTGTTAGCACTACTCTGAAGGCACAGATAGAGTGAAGATATCGGCCCAATTCGGTAAGGACAAGGCCATACTTGCTTGTACCAGCAATAACATGAAGCACTAAACCATAATCCAAAGCTGCTATGTTTGGGGAATACAAAGGATGTTATATGTTTGGGGAATATATAGTTGATTTCATTCTTTACTGGGTTTGTTCTGCTGAGTGAGACCTTGCCTGCCTTGCCATCTTGGAGGAAAACACCTCCTCTATTCACCAAAGCTATATATTTATGGTGCAATTCACTATTGGCATGCTTGAATCATTGAAAATAAAAGTTAGCATCGATGGTCTCTCAAAGATCCTGTGAATCATGTTTCGTCAGTCGCATTGTTAAGTCCTGGTTTCAATGTTGGAATCGTGGAATCGGTTTGACGCAGTACGATGATAGCTCCCTCTAAACTATCCACGTGCACGACCACTTATTTTGCAACCAGTGCATGCAGGAAATTAATGTGCGCATGGAAGATTTCTGATTCTGTAAATAGCTTACTGAGTTTTTATCAAAAAAAATATTGATTTCCTATGTTGAATGTGAGCAAGGGCACAAACACTTTTGTCATGGGAAAAAAAAACATTGCTCGACATATGATTTTTGCGCACGCTATCATCTAAAAATCAGAGGGAACACTGATTATAACCTTAGGTGACTGCTGACTTTTTTTTGAGAGAGTGGGGGTAATTCTAGGGGAGGGCTAGCAAAATGATATATATTCAGAATATGTCTCTTTTCATATGGATATATCAAGTTATGTTAATATAGTACAATTTTACAGCACCATTATCATTTATTGACAATAAGATTCCAACTTTTAACCTCCCCATCCTATACGCACAGTTGCCTATGGTGATAACCACTAATTTTAGCATGTGCTGTTAGCATACAGTGCCCAGGTTCGATTGTCTGATTAGAGTTCAAAGGTTACACAAATTTCTTCGTTAGATTTCTTTCCGATCTGCTTGAATTGTGTATGGTTGAACATGATGCAGTTGGCGTTTTTGCCAAATCTCTCGAGATTTGACAAAGAACTGGACTTGGTAAGTGAATTTGGTAACATTTGGCCAAATGGCACTGAATTCTGAGACGTCTTTTATTTACTTACTTTGATCCCCTCGGTGAGATATCCTTTACTCACTAAAGACAAAAATGCAAACAAATTTAAAATATACACATGAATTAATATATATATATATATATATATATATATATATATATATATATATATATATATATATATACATATATATTTATATGTATATGTATGTATGTATATGATCATGAAATTTACTAAAAATGTGAATTTGGAGTTGAAACAGTTATTATGGCCTTTGCATCACGAATGGCTGTTTAGCTCAATGGTATGAGCAACACTATGTTGGAGCGGCTACATTATCAGTCACATGTTTGATTTCTGCTGTAGCCCCGTTTTCATTCATTGTTTATTTTGTTAATGCTGTCTTGACCAAGTGATATATCAACCGTGTAATGAAAGGTAATCATTTCAAATAAGATCTTCAATAAAATAATACTATGCAATTCTAAATTACTCTGTTGAATCATACATCCATTTCTTGAAAACATATATATGAATATAAATAAGTACATAGGGATAGCGCACAAGACCTGCAGACCTTATTACTGCCAGAGGAACTGAGCGAAATCTAAAAATAATGTAAAAAATCTAAATGATAATATTTAAGAAAGGGGACACAACAGACTAGAATTGAACCTAGCGCCACCACTGGATATATATATATATATATATATATATATATATATATATATGTGTGTGTGTGTGTGTGTGTATGTATATGTATACACATATATATTCATACATATATATGTGTGTATATATATACATATATATATATATGTATATATATATATATATATGTGTGTGTGTGTATATATGTGTATGTATATACATATATATGCATTTATATATATGTGTGTATATATATACATATATATATATGTATGTATATATATATGTATGTATATATATATATATATATATATATATATATATAATATATATATATATATATATATATATATATATATATATATATATATACATATATATATATGTACATATCTGGACAAATGCTGTTGTCTGACCTCTACTAGTCCAACATTCTTTTAATCTTTTTAAAATTTGATCAAAAAGTTTTATCCATATCAACTATTTGTTTGTGTTTTTATAAACCTCTGATACTGAAAAGGTATGGTTGGGGCCATCATACACGGATCAAAAGGATTTTGTAGAGTTGTTATGTGCTTATCTAACACCATGACCCCTTTGATCAGTGACATCTGATAATACAATCAAACTGCATTCTGACTGGTTCTGGAACCAGAGAAATCAGATTATGTGACTTGGCCCCATCTATCTATCTATATATCTATTTATTCATCTGTCTATCTATCTATCGGCCTATTCAACGAAGTCTAATCAAATTGATCATAATATTCTTTTTCTTTCTCTCTCCCTTTCTTTCTCTCTCTCTCTCTCTCTTTCTAAATATAAAGATAGTAGTAGCTTGGAAGCTTGTTCAGTAAGTCATTTGCAATTGTTGAGAGTTCAGCTCTCATTGAGTGCTCCACGGTCATGACCCTGTACCAGCTGAACTGAATAAATATCAATTCTTAGAACAGAAATAAAACTCACAGTGCAAGTCACTCAATTGAAACTGTCACATGACCAACTGATTTTGGCGACATGCCGTGTTGGAAATGATCAATCGAAAAATTGGAAAAAGCGGTGATCAATGAATACGTCACTTCTCGCTTTTCGTTGGGTGGTGATCACTAAAAAATCATAATAAAAAAAAATAAGCATGAATGCTGTTAAACTAGGGGACCAATTTAGCATAAATCAACATCATAAATTGAATACCTCCTCCAAAAGAAACCTAGGCGGGATATTTAACAAAAACAAAAAATATTTTTATCTCGATATAAAAAGAAGTAAATGTTGAAATTGTCAGCCTTCAACGCAATTTGGGTGGCCTGTACATATAATATATACACACATACATAGCTAGCCAGACCGACTTGAAAACCTAAGAAATCTATGTTGAGAGTTTTGGTCACAGTTTTGGTTGGTGGGTTCTAATATGATAGAATAATAAGATGTAAGATATCCTTGATTTTTGTTACCCAGCCCCCAACCATATTCATTAACAGTAAATCAAAAATGACTGTCTAAGATCAAAATTTTTGTATCAAGTGTACAGGAATTGAAGTAATTCCGCATAAAAAGTGTCACAACTTTCAAAAAACAATCCACAATGGAGTATGATGGCCGGTGACAAATACCCCTTTTCTCTTGCATGCATCAGCTTAACGTTCCTTGCAAGTCCGAAATCTGGTTGAGACTAGGACTCATTACCAACAAATTTTTATGACAATCCCCATGAAAGGATGCAAGTCAACTGAAGCGATACCTCCAACCCCATCATACTGCTCAGTGTACTTAATTCGCTTGAGTAATTTTTTTCACTGGGAATTGAGTCCTATTAAAAAGTTTTCCATATTATTTGCTCATACAGGGAATTGCACCCAAGGTCTTCTGTGAGTGAGGCAGAATTGCTAACCATTGCACTATCTGAACATACTCTACTTTGATAACCAATATCTATCATATTTAGCTTATTCTTGGACAAAACTACAAGTTTGGGGCACTTAGTGAGGATTGAACTTACTTAAGTATTAATGGTCTGTAACATTATCTTGTTAACCACAATTCAATGACATGACATCAACTATGGAATCATATTTGTCAATCTGTCTCTACTTCAATCTTGTTTTCTTCTCGTTGAACCCAGAACCTTCTGCAAGTGAGTCTGACATGTTAACCATTACACTATCAGAGCCGACTTACAAGTTACGGTAGGACCTCAAATATTTCAATGATCTGTCCCCTATATCTAGTTGAATGCACAACTTGATGAAACATATTACAATGAGTATGAATGGAGGCAACTTTTCTTTTCCTAGGGTACCATGTTTCATCTGAGCATCAATCTCTGAACAAATAAGAAAGGCTAAAAAAACAAGAAGAGCTTTCCTGAGTTGCCTTTGTCAGCATTTGTCAACTAGACTTGTTCTATAAATAAAGTCAGCAGAATGCTTTTATGCGATCCAACAATACAACCTATTCATTCATGTCCTGAAGTCTTTCCAAGAATTATTTAAGTTTTGGCATGATTAATCCTAGCTCAAATGGAAAAAAAATTATTTCATATTCTACGGAATGTTTCATTAACATTACATTTGATATATCTAAGCATACATTTATATCAAAATTTGAATGAAGGTGATATACAAGTTATATTTCTTTGATTCTTTGGACAACTTTTCCTTGTTTATGTAAAATACGACACATGTCTCGATCTCTATATCGGAGACATACTTAGCTTGGACAAAACATAATTTTAGGCACCCTGAAAAATATCTGATTGTTTTAAGAGGCAAATTATCCAATCCTACAATTCAGGTTAGATTAACCAGAAATCAAATCAGAGAGTTAGCAATGACAATGAAACAAATATAACCATTTAGTGGATATTTTGGTGCCTTAATGTTTTTGGACAGTGAAAGAATCTAAAATTTGCAAAAAGAATTTTCAGGTTTTTGTTATATTCTAAGATGAATTTCATGATAATTCAATCAGAAGCATCTGATCTTCATAAGTTGGATTACAAAATGAGTGATCCCATTTTCTGCTTGGGTTGCATCCATCTATTGTCTTCAGTCGCTAAACTTCAACAACATCTATTAATCAATTTTACTGACGACACTAATAGTAACTGATTTTAGACTTTGGCTGTAATGATTTGACTCTTATTGGGTGAGCTGAAAGTCCCCTCTTTAAATGAATATCAATGGGCAAGAATACAAGAAAAGATTTTCGTAGGTGGGTGGGGGCCGACCTTGCCAATACCTGTCAATGAGACATTTTCTATAAACATATCAATTGAACATTTAAATATGATAGGTATTGTTTCTATTGATAAATTCAGAGCTAATAAATTTGGAATCATTTATATTTCAAGAATGGATGGATAGCCTTTCCTTATTTGTAGACTTGGCTTCATGTTGGCAAAGTAATGTTCTCATAAGCTATTTATTGTGACCTTGACCATCACTGGGTTCCCCATCAATGGAGCCTGATGCCAAATATGTCTTGGCTCTAGTGAATCAATATTTTCTACTTTAACATATTTTTTAGGTAAATGTACAATAAAAGCCTTCATCAAGCTTAGGAAGTGAACAGGATACCTTCTGGTTCCTAGGATTGTATGCATTGAACCATCAATGGGTCGGGATCTAATCCTGAATCGTATGTATGGAGCCATCAATGGGTTTGGATCTAATCCAGAATTATATGCATGGTGCTATCAATGGGTTTGGATTGATTTCTGGTGTGGATGTGAGTGAAACTGATGTTGTGAAAGTGATGGAGTAGAATGAAAGTCAGAGACAAGGAGTAGAAAGGATGAAGCATTCTGTGCGGAAGAAGGATGGAAGAAGTTGGAAAGAATTCTCAGGTGGGAAGATTATGGATTTCTTCAGAGAGAGAAAAAGAAGGAAAAAAAACTGCGGATAAATAAAAGAAGAGGAAGAAGGAGGGGATACAAAAAAAGATGAGAGATAAAAGCAAACGGATTGTTAAAAAAAAAAAAGGAGGTTTGAGAAGAAAAAAGAGAAGGATAAGAAGATGAAAAAAAAGAGTAGTCGCTGTGAAGAAGAAGAAGAAGAACAACAACAACAACAACAACAACAACAAAAACAACAAGAAGAAGAACAACAACAACAAGAAAAACGAGAAGAAGAAGAACAATAACAACAACAAGAAAAACAAGAAGAAGAAGAAGAAGAAGAAGAACAACAACAACAAAAACAAGAAGAAGAAGAAGAAGAAGAAGAAGAAGAAGAAGGAGAAGGAGAAGGAGAAAGAGAAGGAGAAGGAGAAGGAGAAGAAGAAGAAGAAGAAGAAGAAGAAGAAGAAGAAGAAGAAGAAGAAGAAGAAGAAGAAGAAGAAGAAGAAGAAATGCAACATTACCAGTATGAATCCATCATATCCTGGGGATTCGTACTAAAAAATCAACTGCACTGGACAGAGAAAGTAAGAAAAGGAAGGAAATCAAACAAGAAGGAAAACAAAGGTTCAGGAAGAGAAACATCCAAAGATAGATTCCTGAAAAGATTTGGCTGGATTGGTTGTAAGAGTGGAATATATTGTTAGGCTATAAAAAGACGTTGTTATAAAAAGAAAAGCAGGGGGGGGGGGAGTAAATACAAGTATTCATGTACAATAGGCACACATTCAGAATGAGGAATTCATTCAAATCCAGATCAGTATTTTGAGATAACAGGCTTTGTTGGGAAGGTGAAATATCCCTTATACAGGAAAAAATGTCACATACATATTTCCTCTATCATTCTACCTATCCCTCATTCATTCAATCACTCTCATCCCTCTTCCTCTCAGCTATATATATATATATATATATATATATATATATATATATATATATATATATATATATATATATATATATATATACATATTTATATATATATATATATATATATATATATATATATATATATATATACATATTTATATATATATATATATATATATATATATATATATATATATATATATATATATATATATATATATATGTATTCTTTTCCTTCCAAACAGTTGATTGTAGCCAGAGGTACTGTATTAAAGGACCACTTAAATGTGCTAACTATCCTTTTTGTTGAGGATCTCCAAGACCTCCAGATGATTCAGGGCAGACAAAGCAAAGAGAGCAAGAAAGTTGGCCCCCACAAGAACTAATTAAAACAAAAGCCATGTACAACAGCTATATCCTATGTAGGCAGAGATTTCCTCCTCCCTAAACAACCTATATATATCCTAATATCCATTTAATTTCTTTTGTTTCCCATACATCTTTAAGTTGAGTCAATTAACAAAAGTGAATCAGCTTCTGCTAAACCTTGAATGCTTTTGAGACCGATTGCTAAAAGCAGCTTGGCATGAACTAGAATCTTTCAGTGAGTATGTGAGTTTGATTCTCACCAAAGGCTCACTTTTTAATTTCCAAACATGCCATTAAATGCAATGGCTTGAATTTAAAGTTACATGGAAAACAACTAAAATTAAGATAAATGTTGAAAATGAGACAACATTTAATGAGAATAATTTATAGACAATAAGTCATTCAATAATGATCAAGTTGGAACAAAGTAAATAATAGTTTTTGCTATTTATCCTGGAATTTTCAGTCAAAACTCAGTCTGTAATTAAGGCACTTCCATACTTTCAAGATATATTGAGGACTTAACGTAAGTTCCACCTGAATAGTTTCTTGTCAAGAACATTTATTATGTGGAATAAACTCTCTCCCAATCATTTTCCTGATGAGTATAATCCCAACATTTTTAAATCAGTGCTTACCCAATGTTAGTCATTTTAGTCTTCGTTTTAAACTTGTCATGTTTTTGTGTTTACAACCTCACAATTCTATCATTCATATGCTATTTTAACATATTTTAACCTTAAAGAAGAAAAAATCAAGCAAAGAATCACACTAGGATAGGAAGCCTTTGGTAGAGTAAGTTCAACTTTCAAGTCCATAAGTAACAATTGGGAGGATACATTGTTTGTATACCCTTCTTTTTAGGATTAATCGGAACTTTTTGTTCTTGAAAGTTGATACGTGGAGACTGAAACAATGTGATAAAGGGAATTCAATTAAAGTAGAATAAGGAATTCGGAGCAAGAAAAAAGATCAACAATGATAGAGAAATGGTATTTGGAGAACAAGATCAACGCAGAAATAGATTGACAAATATGATAGTTGGTGCCTTGCCATTGAGAAGTGGTTAACAAGCTTATCTCACAGTCCATTAATTCTCAAGTAATTTTGATTTCCCCAAGGTGCCTTAAACTAGTAGTTTTGTCCAAGAATAAGCTGAATATGATAAATATTGATAATCAAAGAAGAGTATGTTTGAATAGGGCAATGGTTAGCACGTCTGCCTCACTTGCTGAAGGTCTACAGTGCGATTTCCATCACAAGCAAAGAATTTTGAAAAACTTTTTAATTGGACACACTTTCTTATGTGCTTATCAGCTAACTGAGTGCACTCCAAGCTGAGTTATCAGGGTGGGAGTATCGCTTCAGTTGACTTGCATCCTGCCAAGTAGGTGGCCATAAAAACTTGTGTGTCAACCAGACTCGAGACTTTCAGGGATTACCAATCTGATAATTGCCATAGAAACGTGGATTTCATCTCTAATCTCTATGCTCTAATGCGAGTTATAAAATATTACTGCTGTAGTGAGTTTGATTCTTATTGAGTAACCCAAAATCATTGCCTCCTGCCAGACAGTTAAACCTAGTAAATGATGATATCATAGCTACCTTGCAGTGGAGTTGTGTTTGGAAAGTTAGTATTGCAGACTATTACCACAGAAGTGGGTTCAATTCTCACTAGGTGCCCAACATTTGTGGTTTTGTACCAGATTAAGTTATGCCTCATAAATGTGGCTTAGCAAGCCAACTTTGCTGACCACTACAGCTATAGGGAATTCAAGCCTCAGTGGGTGTCTGACATTACTGTTCTTGTATCATACTAAGTGAATGATTACATTGGAATAAAAGAGCAAAAAAATATAAGGCTGGACCGAGAAGGACGAGAGGTTTTGAGATAAATAAACGTAAGTGAAACAGCAAATCTGAAGATGAGAATAAAAAAATTAAACAGAAAAAAAAGAAAGAGCAAGAGGGTTGTGGGGTGTAGATTATTTGCAGAAGCTGCAGAGACGCTGATAAGTGTGGGGAAAGAATATAAATTTAGAGACTGGCTCCTGTGAATGGTCAGTAGGAATTACTGCAGAGCTTGGAGCGATGTAGGAGTAGTATGACTGAAAAACTGGTTCGGCGCCAGGAACATGTCCCTCGGTCTGCACTTCAAACATTGGAATTAATCATAGCCAGTGTGATTGAGTTCCTCCATGGTTATAGGTTAATTTGTGTTACAGAAGATCAGATGAAGAAAGTGTTAAAAAGAGGATATGTGCATGTTTGTTTTTTCCTCTCCAGTTGCTTTATTCTTCATAAATAGTGGTGCTTGCTATTTTAGAGTGTATAGAAGATATCTCTTTATAACCATTGCTAATATCGAGCAAGTTCTGTGGCACATCTTGAATCATCTTTATTTTCTACTCCAAGACTTATTTGTTGATATTCATTTGTAACATGAATTATGATAGGAGATTCAATCTGAATTACAAATAACAAAAAGAGAGTTTCAGGGTCAAATTTAAATCATACATAATATAGAACAAATTCTGAGGTCCAATCTAGAATATGAATCACAAGGAGCAAATTTTGAAAATAGTTTTCAGTCACATTCAGTCAATCTGTAATAGTTTTGAAATCATCAATAGTATCCAGTTTTACTTTCTATGATAAAGTGGAGGAACTAATAAAAGATCATAATTCACAAAAATATTAGAAAAATATACGATGGGGAATTTGATTTTAAATTCAATTTGTAGCTACCTGCAATCATACATGCAAATTTACAACACTTTATACATTCTTATTGATTTGTACACATTCCAGATTAATCTATTCTTTACGATTAGTTATGATATCATATTTGGGATCTTTTTATCTTCAATAATTTTTGGAAAGGCTTGTATATTCCAAATTTCTAATTTATATTCACAAATAAATACATGCCAAAAAATAATGATTTAGACGTAATCAACTAATAAATATCTATTTCACCCTTCCAAAGAGAGATTAGTACTTTTGCATGTTTAGGTTGGTAAGCTTTTGAAGCAGAGCAAACTCAACTTTCAAGAACAAGACAATTCTCTTTGTGCTAAAAAGAATGGTGCATAATCATTGCATCCTCCCAATAGTCATCCATGGCGCTGTAACATCAAACCTAACCAAGTGATTGAACCTCAAACTGAAAACCATGCAACATGCACTTGAGAGAATAATATTCATCCTCACATGGAGAGATCACAAGACAGGAGAGAAAAGACAGGCGTCCGAGATATCAGAGAATTCATAAGAAAACTTAAATAGCAAAATGGGTTGGTCATGTTACGTGAATGGCAGACAACAGACGGACATCATGACTCACAACATGGATCCCCTAAAATCCTATGTTAAACAAGGGCCGATGAAATATAAGATGGCATGACAAACTAGATAAGTTCAGAAAGTACTGGCTCAGTGACACCCATGATAGAGAGGTCTGGTGAATCTTGGGAAAGATCTTAATTCAACGACGGAAGCTAAAAGACTGATGATGATTGAAGAATACTATGGAAAACAAAACAAAAAGTTATGCAAGTACCCACACAATACAGAACATTGAAAATGCCTAACTGCTTCTGATACAGTTATAAATGCACCATATTACATGAAATGATTTTCCACTATTGTGTGGAAAATGTAGTGGCTGCAGGAATCAAATCTGTAACCGATAGGAACCTGCCTTGATGAAGTGTTGCTCTTACCGTCGAGTTGAATATTACTTAACAACATGCTTCTAACATGTATGTTATATCTCTAACAATTTAATTCTTTCACATTTAATGCTAATCATTCCCCATTCACTACCACAGACATGATGGGAAGTGAAACCTAAGAAGCAATATTGAGCCACCAAAATTGTTTGTTGCTTAATCCTGTGGACTCCTTATGGTACATAGGGTTGAAACCACTCTGCTACCTTTGAAACTAGGTTTTTACAGGGTGTAGTTGCCAGCCTCATGTCTTCCAACCTTCCTTTACTCAGACTTGAGACCAGCAATGGTGACTGCCAAAATGTACTTTTTTTTCTATCATATTAACTTTCTCTTAGATCAGGGGTCTCCAAAGAGGTCAATATCATCCCCAGGGGATCAATGGATCAATCCAAAGGGTCATTAAACACCAGGATGAGGGTGCGGTTGATTGAATGTTTGGGGTTACAAACTGACATTCTTATATAAGATAAAAATACAGATACGTATTACGACATTCTGATACACATTTCAGATTTATATATGATAAGTTTTTATTGCCTATTAGAAACCATCAAACAAAACTGTCACCAAAACTGTCAACACAGGTTTCTTCAGTTTTCAAGTTGGCCTGGCTGGCTGGCTGGTTAACTGGTTGGCAATGTATGTATGTCTCATGCCAACAGGCCCAAACAATGGAGCTAAAAGGCATTTACTCTTTATCATTTTTTCTTGAACCTTCCCCCCTCTAAATAGGTTTTTATTGGGGGATTCAATTTGCAATGTAAGTTTGTGCTAAATTGATCTCTTAGCTTGTGTCCCACAGCATTATACTTGTTCATAGAAAATTCAGAATTTTGTTGTAATCATTGCTGACTGGAAGGGGAGATGAGTAACTTATTTGTTGATCACCGATTTTTACACTTTTTTTTACATTAATCATCCCCAACATAGCATACTGCCAAGAGACATTGGTCACTTGACAGTTTCTATAGAGTGATTATCTAGACCTGTTTATTTTGTATTCTGTTCAATGAAGCATGATGATAATAATGAATGATATTGTTATCAGAGGTGGTTTTGTTTTGGCAAAAGTTTCATTTTGCACAGTCCACAAATTTTCATTTGATTTCTATTTTGTTTTTTCCTACTATGGAACAAAAGCAGTTTGTTCGATTTTGATTTCAAAGCAAAAAAAAAAAATCAAAGCAAGATAAAACTGTGTTCAAAAATGCATGTCTAGTAAAAAATTATCATTTATTTGTACTTGTCTAGAAATTATGATCAAGGATTTCATGGAAGGGTCAATAATCTTGAAGATTTGGGACTGTATTTCATAGACAGCATTACAAGACTAAAGAGCTCCGACCCGTCTGCTTTTCACCCATAGCTAGGGAAAAAGTGGATTCATGCCTTTTTTAAGGGTATCAATGTGAAATGAACGTAAACAGCCTCAACGAAAATTTGAACTTGGTCTGAAGATTTTGTTTTCTACTTTTAAACCACAACATACCTTCGAGCCACCAGAAAGCTCTTTCACAATTCTAAATCAATGTGTGATGTGGAATCAGCAGGAATGCTGAATTGACTAAATTTACTTATTTTTCACTTGGATTGCATAAACCTTTTATCGTAAAAAATAGATTTTTTAAAAATCCTTATCTTGATCAAATAAACCTTTGATCAAATTGAAACAATTTATTCATCTCTTAAAAGTTAAAACTGCATATTTACTTATTTTTTTGTAAAAGAAGTTTGATTTCATATTGATTACATGAACTTTTGATCATAAAAAAATTGTTGTTCTATATCTTTGTTATGATTAAATAAATCTTTGAGTTAAATAAGACTATGCATTATTTTTTTCCATAAAGAACTTAAAACTTCCACATAACATATGCACTTCAAGGAATCTACTTTAGTTCTAAATGTAAAGGATTTTCCTTTCACTGCATTTCTTTTTTTTTTTTTTTTCAAGTTTCACCTTTCCGTCTAATCAACAGATGAGGAAGAAATAGAAAAAAAGTTCCCCAAATACTAATCTAAGAATTGTATTACAAGGGCACGCTTCATGCAAATTCATCAATACAAGTGACGTGTGAGTTGGTGTAGACAACGTAGAATCCACTGCAGTTACGCCACCTGGAATCTGAAGTTGGCTTTCAGGTCAATGGAAGGATTGGGGTTATTAACCTTTCTTCTGGACTTTTAGTTAAGATCTTTTATCCAATTTGATAGCTGGGAATTTTTGTTTTTTGTTGCTTTTCTAAATCATATTGCTTTTTTTTATCTATTTTTTTTATCTGGTATAAATCCTGCTACTAAAGTACAACCACCCACAAACAAAAAAAAACCCTTGTACATCAGCTGACTTCTAAAAGGCTGTAACCTTATAAGCTGGCCGTATGGATAAGCTGCAAGTACTTTGGTTGTTACTTATCACCTATAAGCTTTATTTTGTGAGAGGTGGGATGTTAAAATCTCTTTCTGGATTGTGGCCTAGACTGGCAAGAAATGGAAAAAGAAAGTTAAGTGCAAAGAATTGTTACTTATAGGTGAGATTTCAGCAAAAGTTTCTAGCTTTTCTATGGCCAGCCCAAATCATATCATTTGCTTTACTCCCACACATTGTAAGATGAATGAAGAAGTCCAACTAACTAAGGAAGCTTGGTTCCCTAACAAAATGAATCAGAATCAAATCTTTATTTTTTATGAAAGACCTCATGAAAAGTGTATGACTGGATACTTTTTCATATTTGTTTAATTAGATCTCTTAAAGCAAATTTCAGGTTTCAGTTTGATCCATTTCCGTTATCGTCATCATAATTTTATTAAAATTATCTTTCAAAGACTGGGGCTAATATTATTTCAGTTTTATTTGATTACTTGAAAACATTTTTCTAAACATATAGCAATAAAGTGATGACTGAATTAGTTCTTTCAATGTAGAATTGTTTGAAATTTAGGGTTATCATCAATATCAAGAAGAGATATGTCTCTAAAATTCCATCAACAGTAATTCATACGTTGCTTGCCCTTATACTGTGAATGTTTGTTAACTGGTAATGTAGTGCAAAAACATCTGCTCGTGTTATCTGTAGTCATTTCAGATGAAGAGAAAATTTAGTAGCACATCTAATACTATTCTTCAGGTAGGAATCTTTTTATCTTTTTCTGTATGTTTTTTCAGTTCTATCTGATGAAGCATTATAAACAGTTATTATCATTATTTCTCTTTTGATGAAGGTAAAAAGTAGTTATATACATTTAGATTAAATGATTTTCGATGAATTACGTTAGAAATGAATAATAAACGGGGAAATGTATCACATAACATTAATACTGATCGGAATGGACAATGGATTTAAGGGCTTTATTGAAGCTGCTGCTTCCAGTGGAAGTCTCCACAGCTTGATTGGTAAAGCCTCAACTGTGCTTCCCCTAAGCTAGGGATTTGAATCCAACAATGCTTATTCATTATTTTCCTATTGATGGTATTGGTTCATTGCAAGAGAGACATTGGTCTGAGCAAAAAGTTGAGATAAAAAGCAACTAATAACTTTAAGGTGTCAATAAAGAGTAGTCTAAAAATGAAATAGAAAAAATTTAAAAAAAGAGAATTTGAATATCTGTGAACAAAAACATTCAGACTTATGTATATATATCAATATCATCCCCATCATCATCAGCCATTATAAGTCCGCTGATGGACAAAGGTCATCTTTTTTAATTTCTTTCCATGATGATTGCAACTGCATCGACCTCTGCCATGTTTTAATGGCAAACCTTTTTATTCCCTCCCACCACTTTGTGTCTGGTATTTTCCTATCACATTTACTGTCCTATGGACACCAAGTGGTAAACTTTTTGCTCCATCTACTGTGATATTTTCTTGCTAAATGTCCAGTCCATCTCTATTTTTGCTGCTTAATTATTTGTATAATCTGTAGTCTTCTCTCTGATCCATCTTGATCTGTTCTATCTCTTATGGTTATCCTAATCATTGCTCTCCCCATAGCTCAGTGACTCAGTTTGTTTTTGTTGCATATATATATACATATATATATATATATATATATATATATATATATATATATATGTGTGTGTGTGTGTGTGTGTGTGTATGCGTATGTGAAGAAATGGATATATGATGATTACAAATTGTGTTATATCATATCAAAACTCTTATTTGAAATGAACTCCTGTTATAACACAATGAAGGTATCATTTTGCCAAAACAACGTGAATAAAATAGGCAATTAAAGAAATTGGAGCTGCTGCAGGAATCGAACCTGTGACTGATAGGGTAGCCACTCCAACATAGCACTACTCTTACCATTGAGCCATCAGTAATGCAGGGGCAGAAATACCTGTTTCAAAAACCTAATTCTCTTTTTGCTCATTCGCAGTCAGCATCTGCTCTACTTGTTTCTTACAACTCAACAATCATGTTGAGAAATGGATATATGATCCAGCAGAATGTTCATAAATTGCATTATTTCATATTGAAACCCTTATTTGAAGTGACAGTTATTTCGCAGTGAATGTATAATTTCTGGGGTGTTTGGAAAGTAGTCATGTATTTCACAGATATAAATTATGTACAACCCAACTAAGGTAAGACCTAGTTTCAATGGTACAAAACGATGTCTTGATTTACTTCCTAATTTCTCTTAACCGCCAGTGTGTCATTTAAAGTTTGCAGAGAAGTTCAACTCCATGGAGAATAGAGTCTTTTAAGAATTAAAGAAACGCAGAATTTTTGCGATAAGGAATCAAAAATTTGCTTTCCCGCTGGGCTGCTGTCATTGATAATGATGGACATTTAATTAAGCTTCTCTTGTATTTGTTTTATCTCCTTTTTGAAATGCGTGATTTTCTGAACACGGAAATATATAATCACTTTCCTAAACAAAAATATCTAATTACTTTCCAAACATTTTATTCTTGCAGCAGCCCCTTATTCTTTAATTGTTTAATCTATTCACGTTGTCTAGGACAAAAGATACATTCACCATGTAATAACGAGACTTTCAAAGTAATATAATGCAATTTATAATTATTTCTGTCAGATCATACATCCATTTGATCGATGATATATATATATATATAAATACATATATATATATATATACATATATATATATATATGTGTGTGTATATATGTATATATACACATGAATAAATATAAACATATATATATATAAATATATATATATATATATATATATATGTACATGCGTGTGGGTATGTTCATATGTGCATGTGTGTGTGCATATATGTATGAATGTGTATCTGCTTTTTTCTGAACCCCATCTCCTCTTTGTTGTCTCACTGTTTTGTGAAGAAAATGAAAATCATTCCCGTCTGAGATTTTAAATGCTTCACTGTTTTATCCTGACTACTATCAAGATATTACTGGCATGAGGCCTGTTCCAGAAATCAAGAACTCAAAACGTTGCAAACATGCATTTACATCGACAACAATTAGGAAATTTGTCGCCAAAATGCTCACTCAAGTCTCTTTATTCGTAGGCTAGAATATGAGCCAATATTTTGAGAACTTGCTTATTCAGAGTCCTGGCAACCTTTACCGGAGAGAGGCATGCAATTTGCAACGGCTGGTGGAGGCAGCAGGGGAATGTTTTATTAGAACAATGGTCGACAGAATGGTGAACTCCTATGGCACTGTTGTTGAATTGAGGTCAAGTGGCAAGCTGGCCCATGTCCAAATGTGATTAGGAATCAGCTTGACCAATGTCTGAGGGGATGACCCGAGGCACTTATCTTGGTAAGGAAGATGCCAGACAAACTATTTTCACTTGTTTAACAGAATCATCTCCATCCAGACCCTTTGTTCATTCTTCCACATACTCACACCAAGAGGTAAGGATGAAATATTTTGAAAACTTTCTTCTATAGAATAGACAGTGTATCTCTCCAACTATTTGGAACCGTCAAAACTGTTAACATTGGTTTTCCAATTCTGGAGTCAATCTGGCTGGCTGACTAGCTGGCTACGTATGTATGTATCATGTGTACAGGCCACACTGATTGAGCTAGAGGGCAGGAATTTTCATTTTTACTCCGTGTTATGTCTACAGAAAAGCTTTTTTTGGCTTTTCAAATATTAAGACTTTGTTTTAGTGATCATTGCCCCACAAAAGGCGAGACAAGTTATTTATTGATCCCAGTTTTCTTACTGATCACTCTCAACACTGTACTCTGCCAAGAGAGTCAAGTGATGGTTTCTATTCAGTAAGTAACCAGATCTCTCTGTTTTGTCAGCTTTCTATCTTTTACACATTGTCTCAGGCAGTTCATATATATTTTTATATTTTTTCATCTATCCACAGACATTGGCATATATATATATATATATATATATATATATATATATATATATATATATATATATATAGTGCGAACATTTCAGATAATTGGCAAAATTAAAGAGTATCACATGAAGCGGCTGATGGTGATCCAAAAAGATGACTTTGGTTCCAAGGAGAATATATTAAAGGGGACTAAGGTATCATTGCTCTTATTTGGCCATTTCTTTCTCCTTTAATATTAATGGCAAGATACTTTCCGCACATACTTCATACATATATGCATGCATATAATTATTGTTTATATGGAACTACGTATAATCAACTTTGTAAACAGACATCCAAATAAATATACATCTTTTTTTTCCATATTAATTCTACACATCTTTACTTGGCATATTAAATTTCTGAAATTTCTCCTTTGAATTCGGGAATATTACAACTCATTTTCCTCCTTTTTCAAAACAGTAAAATACTTAGGAACAGACTCACTGAAATTACTTTCTAATTTAATAGGTTTTCCTGCAACATATCAGAAGGAATGTTGTTATCTTGTAGAAAATTGTCAAACTAATCAGACCTATTTGAATCTTTTACATGCATAATTTTACTTGTAAATTAATGAAAATGAACGGTCTTCTTATAAGAATCATTTGTAACAGGTAATCTGATAATACATGAAAAGGTACGTGTCTCTACAGCAATGCATAAGTTAATGAGTACCTACATTGAAATGTGTATATGTAAATTAGAAACTGTCAACCAAAACTGTCAACATAGGTTTCTTTCAGTTTTCAAGTTGGTCTGGCTGGCTATGTATTTATGTATGTATGTACATGTGAAACGTACATACTGCATCCCTGGAGTTAGAGAGCTGAAGATTTAAACATTTACCCCTTAATATGGCTACAAAAAGCTTTTCTTTAAAAATACCATATGATAAATGAATTTGTAAATATATGAAACTTGTCAGTTTGGCTCAGTTGGTAAGAGAGCCGCCCAGCAATCACTAGGTCATTATTTCAGATCACGGTAAGAAAATAGAAATGTTATACATCTTTTTGGTTTAACATGACAGTAAAGATAAATAGTGAATAGTTTACTCCCCTAACTTTGTTGAGGATTGTCATTGTTACAGAGGAAAAATAAAAAAGGATTGAGACAAAAAATACCTGTAGATCATCAATATTCACTTCACTAGCGAGACGGTGTGATAGATTGTTTGGAGATATCTTAATTTTATGCCTCGGAGTTCTATAAAGGATACATCAACACGCATATAGATACCATCTTTTGTATAAAAGTCTGGTAGGCTTAAAAGACATCTCACGGATCCTTATAGATATCGTAGATGTGTAACATAAAATTTTATGAGATAATTGCAAGTAGGTTTTATTGAGCATTTTTTTTCTTCACTTTATTCTTCATGCATCTGTTTCTCTTCTAATATATAGAAATATACAAGGACATACCAAATAGTAGTTAAAAGGATGGTTTTTATGCAACCTGACGCACAATTTATGCCTATATCTGGCTGATGTATATTGCTGATAGAAGTATATGATAGCCAATGAATTTTAATCAATTTAAGTCATTTTATATATATATATATATATATATATATATATATATATATATATATATGTGTGTGTGTGTATGTGTGTGTGTGTGTGTGTGACCAAGAATAAACAAGATGATAATTTTGGTAGAAAGCAGTTACTTGGCCTTTGCATTACCGGCTACTGTATAGCTCGATGGTAAGAGCATCACGATGTTGAAGCGGTTAACGTATCATTGTAAAATCCGACTGATTTTAGCCATCTTAAGGTACAGTTTTAGCTATTGATAGCCAAACACAGCAACAATAATTTCTTCCCTTATTCAGCTTGCGAACCCACTCTAAGAACAAAGATCATTTATAATAAACATGTCAGAAAAAAAAAACACACTACAGATAAGATCAAAAATGCAAAAGTGGTGGAAGTAGACCTCTACGTCTACAAAGGAGATCAAATTTCCATGGAATCTTCAAACGAAAAAGAAATTAAGCGAATAATTATTCAAGGATTGCAAGCCTTTGGAAGAGCAAGCAAAACTTTCCAGAACAAGAAAGTCCCATTAGTCCTAAACAGAAGCAATGACCTATGCATCCTCCCAATAGTCACCTATGGAGCTGTATCATGGAACCTACCAAAAGACTGAACCTCAAATTGAGAACCTTGCAATGTGTATAAGTGAGAATCATGCTCAACCTGACGTGGAGAGATCACAATACAGCACAATATATCAGGGGGAAAACAGGAGTGTGAGATATCATGGGGTCCATTGAAAAAATTAAATGGTAATGGGCTGGTTATGTTGCAAGGATGGCAGACAACAGTTGGATATGACGACGCATAACATAGATTTCAAGGAATATTCGCTCCACAACACCCACGATAGAGGGGTTTGATGAATCCAGGGAAAGGTTTGTGTCCAAGAACGGACAATAAAAGACTGATGATGATTGTGAGAGGCCTGAATGGCCAGTTTGAATCCAGCACCCCCTGCTAAAATCATTACGTAAGCCCCTGCGTATTAATGCATGAATGCATATATACATATATGCATATAATTATTGCATCATCAATAGACAGCTGCAATGTTGTATTACAACTCTTCAGTGTGGCTATTGAAAACCCATTATCCCATTAAGTCGAGGTAGGATTGAAACCTTTGCTTCAGACTCAGAGGCCAATATCCTACCGCTGAGCCACAGAACTGGATGGTCTGCAAGGCTGAATTTAAGCTATATATTTATTCATTTCAAATTACTCGTCCACCAGAGTGCTCTATTCCTATGGAAGAGCATTATTCTATCCATCTATCCATCCCTCTCTCTCTACATATATACATATATATATATATATATATATATATATATATATATATATATATGTATATATATATATATATATATATAGATATATATATATATATACACATTCTATTATAGATTTATATAAACATACATATATCAGTCTATCTTTGTCTATCCATCTTTCTCTCTCTCCCCATATATATACACATACATATATACACATACATATATACATACATACATACATATATATATATATATATATATATATGTTCAATTATGAATTTATATAAGCATCCACATATATATATATATCTATATAATCAATTATGAATTTATAAAAACATCCATATATATATATATATATATATATATATATATATATATATATATATATATATATATATATATATATATATATATATACGTATGTACATATGTATATATACAAAGATTAACAGTTGGATTGAGAAGTAAAGACACAAAAAATGATATATCAGTATATTTTTTGAGTATTTTTCTTTTTCCTTCTTCTAAGCCGAACAACCCAAAGCTAGATAAATTCCTGAAAAAAAGAAGAAGAAAAATAGATGCCAAAATACACAACAATTTACAGGAACATCCTCAGGCAAGATTTTTCAAATAGAGATAAGCTGGATGGGCACCATTCTGTCTGAGCTAAACAATTTGAAAAAAACAAAATCATTCACATTTTTCCATGAGAAAATACAAGATGAAAACAATTTTTTCCCCAAGTATTGACACTAGAGAAAAAAAAATCCTTGATCATGACACATTCTCTTTATTATCATCAATAAACACGACTGGTAAAGTGTCGCTCCCTTTGTGATTCCTTGTTTTTAATATTGTTTCGCTTCTTAAAAAATAACCAAGGAACGTTTTGTATTTTAATATTCAAGAAAAGAGGGAGATTAGTAACTCAATGGAAACCGGCACATGACCGATATCTTTTGGCATGCTCGCTGTGTAGAGGGGTGATCAATAAAAAAAATTCAGAAAAGTAGTGATCAATGGATGTTTCTTCACTCTCATTTTGTTGGGTAGTGATCACTAAGAAAGTCTGAATAATCAAGGAGCAAGTGTGACTACAGCTGGACCCAAAATAAATGATCAATTGGCATAAATTGCGAATTGCCCCCTCCCCCAAACCTTTATAGTGGGGGTTTTCTCAGAAATCAAAAATCGATTGTGTAGGGCTACAATCACTCTGCTGAAATTTCATTAGGTAGCAGGTTTCTCTGGGCTAGGTCTGCCAGCTCCTTACTTAATCCTTCTCCTTTGCTGTGGATAGGCACTGGTCATAGCAACCGGAAAACAGCTTTTTTTTTCGATTAGAGTAATCTCCTCTTACTTGCTTTTCTGAACAAAAGAGTTCCATCTGTCCATAGCTTTCAGGGGAACTTATGCCTTACACAAAGGCATTTTATGCAAAGTGAACAAAAAACAAAACTCTAATACAGACTGATTCAATTTTCATGTCTGCAACTACTACATCACTGTATATTTACTACAGTGAACTTGACCTGCTACTGAAGCAATAGGTAGGTTAGAAGATTTGAATTGGAAAAGTTAGCCTCTCATGAAAATCAGCAATCAAAATACTGTCTCTTAACTTGGTCTTGAACATCGACTGCTGGTCCTGGTAGGAGATTGCTACTAACTTAGCCTCTAAGCAGGATACATTTCGTATAGTTATATATTCATACTGGAGGAAGTAGACCACTACATCTATCTTAGACTATGAATCTCCACGAAAACCTCAGAAGATGAAGAAATCAAACGAAAAATCACTCTCAGATGGCAAGCCTTTGACAGAGCAAGCTCAACCTTCAAAAACCTAAAAACATTCTTTAGACCTAAAAAGAAGTGTATACAACTGATGCATCCTCCCGATAGTCACCAATGGAGCTGAAATATGGATCCTAACCAAGAGATTGACCCACAAACTGAGAAGCATGCAAGGTGTACATGAAAGAATTATGCTCTACCTCACATGGAGAGACCACGAGACAGTACAATGTATCTGGGAGAAGACAGGAGCCCAAGACATCATAGAATCAATTAACAAATTTAAATGGCAACGGTTTGGCCATGTTGCAAGAATGGCAGACAACCGATGGACATCACGACGCACAGCATGGATCGCCATAGATCACATGCGAAACCAAAGCCGGCGGAGTACTAGGCGGAGAGACAAACTCGACAATAACAGAGAGTACTAGCTTTGCTACGCCCACGATAGAAAAGTGTGGTGAATTCTGAAGAAAGTCTATGCCCAGCTGCCGACGTTAAAAGACTGATGATGATGATGATAATTATGATGATGATGATTATGATGATGATGATTATGATGATTCATACTGTAGCATACAGACACATGCATGCATGCATGCATATATATATATATATATATATATATATATATATATATATATATATATATATATATATTCTGTGGGTATATTCTAGCGTATATATATTCTCCAAATTGTAACAAAATCATTTAGAGAATCAAAATAAACGATACATCGACGATCATCACAGGTAAGTCTTCAGCAGACGAGATGAGCTTTCACTGGAGCCTCCCTAAAAACATAAAAATGGTTGCCGACTCGAGTAACCCAGTCAGTTGCAATCCCTACTGCCTTCTGACACATCGCCCGACACACACACAACGCATTTCACCGGTACCCGCACTCACATATGCACATGCTTGATAATACACGCACAGTAACTAGAGGGTATGAGGAACACTATCATACGCATTCATCAAAGGAGAAACCTCCACTCCACACTCACCTCTGCATACGTCAATATATCGTGTGTACTTTCTCCACTAGATCTTTCTAAGTTTCTACGCCTTTAAAATACATCCCAACTACTGCAAGAGCACGTACAATCTTAGAGTAATCATAAAAGTCTTATTGCCTCCACACACACATACTGACATATACATTCTTCTATGAACATTCAATAAAACATACATTTGAATTCATCACGGACTCTTTTGAACAAAGACATAATTTTACAATCCACACAAAAAGATTAAATATCTTTGATTATTCTCAATGTTCACCTTCTTATCAAATGATTCACAGAACTTTGAGCACGTTTTGAATTATAGATAATTCATCGTTGCTCGTAGCCGTACGCATACACGACAAGTTCGATCTATCTGAAATAAGGTTATTTAGCCACGAAGAAATTTAGTCATATTCCAAAGACTGCGTTCACTCAATCATCAGTCTTTCAACATCCGTTGTTGGACATAGACCTTCCCCAGGATTCGCCACACTTCTCTATCATGGGCATTGCAGAGCCAGTACTTTCGGAAATTGTCTAACTCGTCTCCCCATCTAATATTCTGCCGGTCTCGGTTGCGCATGTGATCACGGGGGATCCATTTTTTGAGTCGCGATGTCCATCGGTTGTCCACCATTCGTGCAACATGGCCAGCCCACTGCCATTTGAGCTTTTTAATAGATTCTATGATGTCCCTGACTCCTGTCTTTTTCTGAATCTACTGTGCTGCCTTGCGGTCTCTCCTTGTGAGGCCTAACATAATTCTAACCGCTGTTTCATACTGATCAACGGGTTCATATTTACGACATCACAACTTTTTTTATTTTTTATCTTGTTTCATTTTTAACCCCTAGCACTCCACACGTTGCTTCGTTTCTTAAGCAAAAAGTTTGTCCTGCAATCGCAGGGACTCCGATTGCCAAAGATAACTTGTTTAAATCTCCTAGTTGTTTCAATTAATGTCAATTTCAGACATACATGAGAAGACACACAAGTTGCACATTTTCAAAGTTACTAAGTGCACAAAATCTTTAGAATTCTTGAAAAAGAATATTCAAGTTTGGATTAAAAAATCGGTATTTAGATAATGCAATCATCACAGTTCTTGATTATGATACAGTCAAAACAACACAATCTATTCATTTGTTTGAATCTAATCAATAGCCTAACCTTGACAAAATTAGAAATCAATTTCGCAGAGCAACAATCAAATAATTTTAAGATTGATGTTTTGGATTGTATTATTATTCAAGGGACATGATTCATTTTATGAAAATCGCGTGAATGATCTGGTCCATTGCATAAATAATAGGATAATTTGCATTACAACGAAGCTATATCTAAATTATTATCGGTCGCTTTCTCCGCCTCAGGCTCAATGTGGACGACCTATCCAACGACTGATCTATTCGAGAAGACCCAGTTCAGTCCAGTTAGAGATTTTGTCCCGCCAGCGACTTCTCGGTCTACCTCTTGATCGAATATCTTCAATAATTCCCTAGAAACATGCAGGGCATTGTTTAGTGGAGAGTTGGAGCTCTTATGTCCAAATGTGATATCGTAGATGTTATTATTTTTTTTGTTGTTATAACTCTTTGGAGATAATTCTAGAACTTCAATTTTGTTAAAAGTGCTTTGCCCCGAAGGACAAGTCATATGTAGTTGTTAAAAACCTTGTTCAAGTAAAATTGGGATGCTATTGGATTTCAGAGGGTGTTTATTTCTTCGAAAAAGCTTTCCAGGCTATAGTGATGCAGTGTTCAAGAATTTTGGAGCTGTTATTGGATGATATTTTACGTTGGAAATAAACGATTTCTTAAACTTGCTCAGTCATTTTGCCATGAATGGTTACGTTAAGTTTTGGTTGCATTTTGTCAGTCGTCATCGACTTCGTTTTCCAATGTTAACATGAAGACTCACTTCGTGAGCATCAAGGACTAGGCAGTCCAGGAAGATTTGTAGTTTGTCCCGGTTTGAGTGAGTGAAGGCAATGTTGACAGCATAGCCCAGGCTTGAGATTAGGTGACCACCTATGGAATAACAAGTTGGGCATTCGTCTTCAGTTTTTAAGATGATTGCTGAGATTAATATGACAGAGAGGAGAGGTGCAAGAATGTCTCCTTGTTTCACACCTTTCAAAATATCAACAAATTTTGCAGTACCAATATCAGTTTTGATATCTGAGTCATTAAATGCGTTGCAGATTAGAGTGACTTTTGTCTATTGGTGTTTATTGATGTTTTTCCTGCTCTTTCCAGAGGTGAGATAATTTGATGCTATCGAAAACTTAGGTAAAGTCAATGAATACAAGATGTAGACGGTTATTGAATTCCATTGATTTTCCAATCACTTGGCCTAGCACAAGAATTTGTTCTCCAGTGCTGCGTCCTTGTTGGCAGACTGCTTGAGACTTCAGGAAGCACAAGTGTAGGTCATTATTCAGTGTTACTGTGATTTTGCGGATAATAATTTTGATATAGCTGAGAAGGCTAATGGAACGATAATTCTTGAATTCTGCCCGATCACCCTTCTTAATGATTACGACAATTAGTGCTTCCTTTGAGATTTTCCGGAACGATTCCGGTTTTAAGCATGGTGATAAATAGATGTTGTAGTATCAACATCAGCCTTGCACAACCGATGATTTTATCTTTGGTAATCGGTGGTAGGGTTGCAGTGGTTGGACCGTAGTCATATTAACATTGTTATAAAAACCTCGGATTTATTTGTGAGCATTTCTCTGTTGTCAATTTTAATCCCTCAGCTAATAAGTTTAGGTTTAACTTTTAGCTTTTAGCTTTTTCACAGCAAGATAGAACTGTCTATGAGGCCTGAGAGTGCTCTGTGAGTCATTCTTTTCCGATATGGTGAAGTTTATTCTTTTTGCAATTTTCTTTGTTTCTATTTTTACAATTTTCTAGGTTTCTGATTTTGCGATTTTCTACTGGAGTCATAACCAAAATATTTCCCTTTTTTAATGTTCATTTATGATTGCATCTGTTGTCATCCATCATCCGATGTGGATTTTTTTATGTTTTACATTTAATTACGATGACGCTCTGAGCAGATTTTACAATAGAGGAAGATATAGAATTAGAGTTTTTCAACTCCATCAACTCCATCAATACGTAGATGTGATAAAAGCTTGAAGCGATATGATAACTCAATCCGAAAATGATTGCAAATATTGTTATTTTTTAGTATATAATTTAGTCTCAACATTGTCAATGCCATCAATACGTACATGCGATAAAAAAAACTTGAAACGATTTAATTGGTCAATCTGAAAAGCGTTGCAAATACAGTTATTATTTAGTACATCAAGGTAGAATATTATTTGATTTGTTTTTTCTTTAGAAGAAGACATGATTATCGGGGCAGTTAATGGTTTGAGATGTCTGGAATGTGAAGGGCAGTGTAGTATTTGACGGTTTGCCAGCGAAAATTCTTGGATAGAATGGCGAATCTGATCTTTGGGCTCTCCGTTGGGTGGAGTCCATGTGAAAATTTGGCGTTTCTGGAAAATGTTACTGAAGACTATAAGGTTATTTTATGTGCCAGCCAAACGTTTACGACGATCATCCGAAATTCTTATGGTGAGTTCGTCAATTGCAAAAGGGTAGGAGGTATGAAGGTCTCTCAACCTGCTGTAAACAATCGCTCCTTAAGATGAGGTGGTCACCATTGAAATTTGGGTTGACTATCTTTTGAATGTCGTCATACAGTGATTCGACATCATCATCCGCGTTGTCAGGGGTATCGAAGTAGTATTTTGTAAGTACAATTTTGATAACCTGCTTCAGTGGGTTAGCGTAGTAAAGCGATTTGATAAGGACTTATGCTCTTCTAATAAGTTGACTAATTTATTGATAAGGAAGCCAATGCCATCTGATTTGCTCTTTCCATTTCCCGTGAGGAAGTTTCAATGCCCATCGGGTAGGTCTTCAATTTTGATCTTTCTGCATTTTGTCTCGTGAAGACCTACAACATCTCACTTAATTATTTTTAGTTCTTGAATCATAATGTCCAATGTTTCACCATTTATTTGCATGTATTTTATGTACATATGTTCAGAAGTTTGAACTTGGATGCCTGTGCAGATTCCCCTTTCATCACTGTCACATCGGTCCGGGGCTGCCAATGTGCCCACCTGTTCTTGCGTCGATGATCTGCAGGTTGCTAGTTGCTATCTCTGTTAGGGAATTCCATTCTGGGACTGTTAGTTTATTTAGCTATACAAACCCGTACTGACCCATGACAAAGAGGAAAAGGTGTTTTATAGAGACACTACCTCCTGGGGGGATTCAGAGAATTTCCTTCTCTCTCACGGCAGACTGCCAGTCGAGGCTAAGGAGTCCCACCCTTCGGATTTAAATCATCTTTGGCAGATTGCCTCTGTAGATTTATGAGTTCTACCCATATACATAACTGAGATAACTTTGATTCATTACCAAAGTGAGTCCATATACCAGTAGGCCATAATAACGAGTCTACAAGGGTTTACTCCTCCGAGGGTTCCTGTCAGGGGCCTCAACCTAAGACTCTAACTATAAAGCTTATCCCACGAGGCAGCGGGGGGACTGGATTAGTGGGTTGGGCATTGATCTTTGACAGTTCTTGTTTTTCCCATGAGCATTGCCTAGCTCCATACACACATGTATAGATTTCATTTTGAAGCTAAAAGAGTACCCTGCAATAGCGCAAGTTAGGACCAGAGAAATGTGGATATGTTCGAATAAATGGAACATTGGAATAAACGTTATTCGTAATCATGAATTTGAGAAGATTGTTTATGGTCAGTTTAGAAGCCACATTTTAAAATGTTCAAACTTTTTATATTTATAACAGAATCCAAGGACACTGCGTAGGATTTAAGTATGTATCTCTTTCGATCCCTCATCCTCTGCAATGATACAATATAATTTTTTTTCGTTCTCTGTTTTGATCTTTTTTTACGCTGAAAGAACAGGAAAAAAAGGTGTAGATACGAAGGTATTTTTTTTAAATTACGGTCTATGATACACAGATATTGACAGACCTAAGTTTTTGATCGCTGGAAGAAAAATATTGAAGAAGTCTTCAGCTTTCGAACCTACCATGATTTATGAGTGTGTCATCAGAAAAAATAAAATTCAAAAGCAGTATATATGTATGATTAGAAATTGCGTTATATCATATCTAAATTCCTATTTGAAATGATCTTCTGTTATTATACGGCAAATGTATCACTTGGCCTAGACAACGTAAATAGAATAAACAATTGAAGAAAATGGGACAGCAGCATGAATTGATAGAGTAGTTGCCTCGACATAGCGTTGCTCTGACCATTGAGCTAAACAACCACCGGTAATGAAAAGGGCCAAGTAACTGTTTTCACTCCTAATTCTGATTTTGTGTATTCTTGGCTGATATCTACTCAATATGCATCTCTCAACGCGACAGTTACGTTATCAAGAAATTTATATGTGATCCGACATATTGGATCATGTACATTCCTTTTATAGGTTTTCATTCAATTAACCAAATGTAATTTGAATTTTTAAGAGCCGTTCCATAAAATCATTTAAGTTTTTGATTTCAATCAACAGCCATCATCAGTTGTAAATCGTAATCATTACAGAATGATTGCAGTCTTGCTAGGTAAACTGATATTTCAAAAAAGCTTATTTAGTCATATTATATTAAAAAATACATTCCTCTCAATCTGACATTCATTTCTTCTGGAAATATATAATTTTTTATGAAAATTAATGCGTGCTAAAGTTTCCACTGAGACTAATTTTCAAAAAAAATTCATTTTATTCTAACATTCGAGAAAATTAGATAATTTTAGCAATATTTTTTTTTCCGTTTTCAATCAATAATACCTCCAATTCCACAGGAAATTTGTCGATTTTCAGAAATGAAAAAAGTTTTTTTCAGCCTTTAAGAGTTGGGATACATTTACATTGTAACCACAATGTAAACTGAACCGTTACTTTCCGTCCATCATTCGGAGGTGCACCTTCGAAGTATTACGTTACTTCCTTTTGTTACTTTCGGTTAGTCTCTTAAACGTTAAGTAAATACCGGGCAATCATTCGGTTTGTGGACGTAAAAAACTTGACCACTTTCGAAATCAATGCAAACACAAAAGGACCGAAAAATTCGGTTATACAGGATTATATTTAAAGTAATACCAATATAATATATGTAAAAACTTTTTTTCATTACTTTTTTTTACATACCGTGAACACAAGAAATGAGCGCAGTTTTCAATATCGGATGCACGAGTGCGTGGAACTTTAAAATCGTCTATTCGGTTTCAGTTGAGTTACTTTGTTTTCACCCTTTTGCTCATCCGTAATCGATTTCGACAATAGTTACAAGTTTGCACTCGCAAAGCGAAGGATCGTCATATATCGTTCAAAGGTGAAACAGTATTATTTTTTTTGTAAATTCCATATCATTGGAATCATCTGCTTACAAACATTTCAATTACAGTCACACAAAAAGCTACACAGACTACGTTGACCAGTCCAAAGGTACGTGCAGGCTTGCGCAAGTCTGCCAGGAAGTATGTGCAGACCTGCCCAAGGCTGTGAGACATCTACGCCAACATTCGATCGCATAACCTGCCAATTTGCACACTCAAAGCAATCAAACAATTTTTGGGTTGCGCCACCCCTGGCTGTGCTGTGCAAAAAGACGTTTTATTCCAGTGTTGTCAAATGTGCAAGTATTTCTTCAACCGAACTCGCTGGTATTCCCTGCTAATACACACACACACACACACACACACACACACACACACACATATATATATATATATATATATATATATATATATATATTCGTATATATGCTGTGTGTTCACAAGTGAGCTCACATGCATGAGGGAACGAATGTGTGCTTGTACTCATGTATCTACTAAGGGGGAATACATACACACACACACACACATACACATACAAACACATACACACACACACACATATATATATGTGTGTGTGTGTGTGTGTGCTGTGTGTGTGTGTGCTGTGTGTCTACGTGTGGACACACATGTGTGAATGAACGAATGTGTGCCTGTGCTCCCATTTCTACTGAAGGAGGAATATATATATATATATATATATATATATATATATATATATACACACACACTCACACACATATATATATATATTTATATATACATTCATACACACACACACATATATATATATATACGTACATATACATATATATATATATATATATATATATATATATATATATATATATGTTTGAAGGGGTTTATGCAGAAGCAGATGTTACTCTTTGATACATAATAATATGTAGATAGTACATCTCTGCATTTACTTAGCCAGGCCATAAGTATAGATTTTCCAGTTTTCCCCATCTGATAACCGGATCAATAACAGAGTAGCCAAACCGCTTGTCTGTTTGTGCATTTTGATTAAGTGATAGGTTCACGTCTCAAATTTCACTTTCTCTTTCTCGACCCTCAAACAAAAATAGTTTCACCCTCGTGCTTCAAATCAATCTCAAAACAGGCCAGGTTGGTCACTCCATAGAAACCGTCGCCCAATCAATGTCCAATGTTGGGAGGGATCAATTGAAAAAAATCGGAAAAAAAGGGGATCGATGAATAAGTTACTTCTCTCACCTTTTGTAGGACGATGGTCACACAAAAAAAAGTTCAAATTAAAAAAAAAAACAACCGAAAAAACAAGCCAACAAACAACAAGCTTAGATGCTTAGACAAAAACTAATGGACCAATTCAGCATAAACTTATATTGTAAATTGAACAACCCGCTTGAAAACTTATTTGGTGGAGGATTTTTAGAGAAAAAAGAGGAATATTTTCCCTAGACATCCTACTTTTTCCTAGAAATCATTATAAACATAATAAGGCGCATAAATTTAAATTTTCTGACCTCTAGCTCCATTGCTGGACCCTCTAAGTGTTATGCATACATGACCAGTCAGATCAAAAGACGTATATTGACAGTTGCAGAGATAGTTTTGTTTGACGTTTTTCCTAAAATAAAACGAAAAAAAATCCAGCTTAACACGTCTTCTGCATTCTAAACTCATTAACAATTATTTTCTTGAGTATTTGGTAAGATTAATTACAAACTCAGCAGTTGGGATGGTATTCAATATATTAGGTTGTCCCAAATGAAAGACACCCTCAATCGGTTGTTGATGATGAGAAATTAAGATGCATCATGCAAGCTGATACAAGAGTAACTGTTCCAACTTTTGCTCAAATTGTACAGATTTGAAAACTACAGCAGAGTGCAACATGACATATTTATCCTTCCGTAACCGGCCATTTCATGTAGGACAAATTGATACCTTTGTCATTCATCTGTAAACTATTTCCGCTCGGAATTTTCATTTCAAATATAAAACTCAAGATTTACCTCTGTTTGCACTTCATAACCTTGTGCGGCGAGGTGACGTAGCATTTTCGATCAATAGAATTGGCAGACTAAATTTGAGTTACGGCTGAGGTTATTTACTCTAACTTCACACTAAAACCCCTAAAAAGGACCAGAATCCACTTCTGTAACCAGGTTTCACAGCAAGGCAGTTGAAGCCGTTTAGTAAGGAAGTCAGTCCAAGGAAAAGTTACCTCATCAGAAAAAAGCCTACAGCTTGGCAGTAACCATAGCTGATCATAAAGCAGGCTAAAGAAAGAGGGCT
>OY735199.1:28831202-28838702 GCA_963457665.1 Thysanoteuthis rhombus | reverse complement strand
AGACTGTTGCCATTTTTTTCTGTCTGTAGTTTTTATAGCCAACTGATGTTACTTGATATCAGAAGAGATAAAGGATCCTTTGTTGCAATTGGTTTAGAGGTAAAGCCTAACTTTTCATCATCCATCATTTCAGTACGACATCAACATTACATCATTTCTTTGAATTTATCTGCGCCCATTTCGACTGCTTTCAATTTACAGCATCAAAAACGTGTTATACGCACATCTGTAATGGTTGCTTTAATAGCGCTAAAATAAGGTTCAAAATTGCTACTAGCAGCTAACTTTAGAAATAAAAATGACTATTTCCGGTTCCAATCGAGCAGGCAACAAATTGTTTTTCAGAAAATGGGGCGTGGGTGTGGTTATGACTGGGGGGGTCAACACGTTGGGTGGGGTCGACAAAAAATTGCATTTTAATTGCAAAGCGAAACAATTAAACAAACAATCGTTGCGTAGCAAAAAAAAAAATACGATTTCATTTTCAGTGAAAAAAGAAACACTGTTTATCTTAATTATATAATCTATAAACACTCTCTCAAAACAGGTAACGGTAATAGATACAATCCAGTTCCCAAAACTTTCGTGCTTAGTCGAAACTAGTCAAAATAAATTATTTGAAAATCGTATATATATATATATATATATATATATATATATATATATATATATATATATATATATATATATATATATATATATATATATATACATATATATATACCGAAAAGTTAAAGGGTGTTAGCTCACAAAGGGAGCTGCCAAGATACAGTAGCGGCAAGAGTTCCAAATGCATTTGGTACGCATATGCATACACATACACACATGACACATAAATGATGATGATTTCGCGAATGTAGATTTGTGAGGGTTTCTTTACGTCTTACAGATGGTAGGATCTGCACGTGGATGCCAAAAGTCTGAGCGATTTAGGCATACATATATATATATATATCTCTGTGTGTGTGTGTGTGTGTGTGTGTGTGTGACTGTGAGTAAGACACTTTTAAACGAGCCTTAAAGTAAAATGTAGAAAGATTTAAATGTGTCAGCCGAAATAGTTACTTTTAGATGTGAATGTTATTCAATCTAAAGTGAATACTTCAGTTATCGAATTTCTCCGATCACTGTCAGCTTGATACGATCACAGTATTCAAATAAATAAATGAAGCATATTTCTATTCAGCACGAACTTATGACAAACTTTTACATGCGTTTTCAACCCCTGCTCGCCTCTCCTCTCTCCCATAAAACTTTTTTTAGGTATCGCACCTTCATCATATATATGAGAGAAAGTCAAGGAAAAAAAATTACACGCAATTGTGAAAGCAAATACGTTCCCATGAGTGAACGTACCTCTGAATGGACAGACTATAGGATCACCTAAAGAAATATACGACCTTAACTCACGCACTCATGAATTCCTTGATATATTCACTCATTATTGCATGTATGTGCATCCGTAAATTCAATTTGAGAGCCAGTTCTTAATGCCTTGCCTCCGTAGCGACTTAGTAAGTGGTGCACCCAAGTTAACAGAATTCGTATTTATCAGGGTCATAAAACATTGTATATACGCACACATCGTGAATAAGAGTTCTAGAGTGAAGGCACTTTCGCCTGCCATTGTCAGCTGTGGCAGGCAGGGGGTTGGGAAAAGGGTGTGAAATGAATATTTCCCTTTTGTTCCTAAGCAAAACTTGGGGTGGTTGGAGTACAGGAACAAACGTTACTTTTGCTTCAATAATTACCATTCTCCGATGGAACTCCATACAACATTGTACACAGAAAACCCCCATTTATGAAACAAGATTCGTTCAACGGCGTATCCCACCCCCACACGCTAAACGTAGTTTTAGGTTCATACGACATTCTTTTCTGTATTGCAAAAGCTTTCTGATTTGAGAAATTGTTGGTTTGGTTCAGAGATTGGAATTGAAGTCTCTTAACTTTGAGGTTTTAAATTTCAGCTCAAATTAACTCATCCTATCTACCGGATATGTCAGTATGTCAGATGTTTGAATTGAAAAAAAAATTGTGAAGATTGTATAAGGAGAGCGTCTACTGAAGCTCGCTATGAACAGTTATGGAGCTTGGAAAAAGTGTAGTGGGCGATTATCTTCCAAATAAACCATTCGCCTTACATTCATACACCCAGAAAACTCTTTGAATTAAACTGTGAGGGTAGAACGAAGCATCATCACACACGCACACACACATACATACACGCACACACACATACATACACACACACACACACACATATATATATATATAGAGAGAGAGAGAGAGAGAAATGAATATATGATGACAGTGACAACTGAAAGGCGAAGAGAAAATTTTAGATTGCAGGTGTTACATCTCATTTTTTTTTTTATTATCATTCCATAGGCATGTTTCGATGCATTTCGACGAGTGCCAGCCATCTTTTTTCAGGGAAAAACTTGCAGTTCTGCTGTTTACATGTTTGAGGTCAAGAAATGGGGATATTCATGTGCACTTTAGTTGTTTCATCGGGGCAGTGGGGATGTTTGTATCTGCGTATGTGAGAGTAAAGTTTGGTTTGAAATGAGAGAGGTCTGTGAGTGGTGGGGTCAGAGGATGTTTGTTTCCTGTTTCTGTGGGTGTTGGGCTTGTCTTCGATGAGATTTGTCTTAAATTACCGTCGGATCATTTCACATCTAAAATACAAACCTACACACACACACACACATATATGTGGAGTGTGTTTATTCTATTTACGTTGTCTACGGTGAATGATAGATTAACCGTGTAATGACGGGAGATCATTTCAGGTAAGTTTCTATATAATATAACCCAACTCATAATTCATTCCGTTGGATCACATACATCCATTTCCTAACATACACAGACTCACACACACACACACACACACACACACACACACACATATATATATATATATATATACATACGCTTATTTAATGAAGCAATGCGTCAAATATGAGTCCTTCAATTATGAATGAAATTAGATACATAACCTCACCTTCGGTTCAGTATTTTTTTATACGATATAGATGATAGTTTAATTAGCATTATTGCATTAAATATTCAAATTACTAATGCAAATTCAAACAAGAATAAACGATGCGGTCTTGGGCTAACACTTAATCACTCAGAAATTGAATTGACGAACCAAGTTCAAATTTTGTTTGAGTTAGCTTGTGATTATTTTGCATTAATGTCCTTGGGGTGAATATATTTCTCTCAGCATGTTGGGTCAACGATAACTCTCTGTTCTAGGTACCATACAACCCAGTAAAACCTTTCTCATGTTGCACGTAGTGGGGAATTACACCGCGAAATGACCTCCATTAACCAGAGAAATGCGATGAAGGATCCAGCATGGTACCCCAACAATCTTCTAATTCACGGGAAAATTTGATTAAGGTTTATAGAAAATTTGTCTTTCAACTTGAGATAGGGACATTTATTCTTAATAAGAGCAATTTTCTTACAAATCAATCAATCAATAAATTTCCCAATTAATCAAATTGATTAGTGGAAATATTATTGGAATTTCAGATCTACTGGACTACACAATCTTCGCCGGAGAACTAGACTTAATTTTCACCAACCAAGAGAAGGGAATCTGCGAAATAGTGGATGTGATTAATACGATTGCTTTTAGAAGTCTGTGGGAATATTACATAGAGATCTACATATCTGAAGGGATTTGCTGTCCCTTGATCCTCATTAATGATCACCATATACCCATACCACGACGATGCAAATTGCAGCAATAACCATAATAATAACTACAAACGGCCAAACTAAAAAAAACAAACAGAGAATATGCAAAAACATAGACCTTGCATAATGGTTGTAAACAAGGTAAAAATGTAAAATTTGAAGGTTGCAGTAATTCTTATGATTACTGAAGCACTAGGAACGCCCAGACGACTGACAGATACTGGCACATTATTTTATTTCTATTGATTTTCAACTATTATTTCTTTCATTTTAATTTTAGTTGTTTCCATATTATTAACTACTCAGTTTATGGCCGTTAGTCAACAGCCTAGATCGAAAGGGAAAAATAGCTTTGGGTGAGACTCACTCATATTTCCTCATCTCACAAGAACTTGCTTGGACGGCGACTACTCTACCGGAGCTTTTACAGTTTACAGAATATCTAATTCAACACTTGAACTCATCATTCTTCATTTTTCCACGATCACTTGGCAGAATATGCATAATTGTTTTTACATACGTTTAGTTTTATTAGTAGTAGTGATAATATCTTGATATTTTTTTCATTCGATGAGTCATAATAAATATATAAATCGAGATAATAGCACAGTTACTCGCACACAGACAGACAGACAGAGAGAGAGAGAGAGAGAGAAAGAGAGAGAGAGAGAGAGAGAGAGTCTTCAGATAGGTGACTAATATATGAAGTGAGACGCTATCGCTCCAGCATATAGCGATAACCAACTGGTGTGAAGATCTACTTATATAATAATATCTATATTCTTGTCTGTACCATTTGTCAAGGGAGATCAATACTTTATGCTAAATATAGATTAGTCTCCCACACTTATTATCATATCTATTATTATTACTATTATCATTATCATTTCTATTATTATCATTATTATGTAAATGCGTAAAAATTCCGAATTTATTCTTGGTAGAGAATAGAAAAGAAAATGCAGAGCAAAGTAATGTTTTTGAAATTTCTTCAATTACAATGGAATTCCAAAATTATTGAAATACTGTCGTCAATCTTTGACAGCAAGGGTAGACTAGTAGTAGTAGTAGTATTATTATTATTATTATTATTATTATTATTATTATTATTATTATTATTATTATTATAATAATAATAATAATAATAATAATAATAATAATAATAATAATAGTAATAGTAATAATAATAATAATAATAATAATAATAATAATAATAATAATAATAATAATAATAATAATAATAATAATAATAATACAAAATAACACTAATGGAATATTATATAAATCAAAAGCAAATGTTTTGTCGTGACTTGGAATAAGTAAGTAGAAAACTAGTCACGGGTGTGGCGGGGTCGCCTAAGATAGAAAGGTTTTAGTGTAGCACATATGTGTGCAGAAATTGTAAAAGGTCAAGGGTGAAAGCTGTCAAATTTATTTTGTGGTTCGGCCCAGGAAGGATGCGATTGGATTGAATTGCAGTCGGTAGCTTCTCGCTTCTAAAAGGGAAAAGAAGTCAATGGGCTTTGGCCAAGGCAGGTTCATGCGGTACGAATAGCCCGGATGTACATTAAGGGATTGGAGCTCAGCTTTTTGTGGGACGCCGGCCAGATGGAAAAAAAAGAGAGAGGAAAAAAATTATATAAATATATATATGTATATATATTTACACACACACATATACATATATATACATATGAGGAGATTCTTTATATATAAAAGGGTATTGTGCATTTGCTGCAGTCTACTTTCGACTTCTTTTTATTTGTATTTTGAATTATTAATGCACTCAAAGTATAAATCTACGTATATAAGTATTAAGATTGAATACCTACCTACCTATCTAGCTAGCTATCTACCTATCTATCTATCTATTATTACAAGCTGCTTGCCCTTGTCTGCTTATTATTCATATCTAGTGAATTCGAGCCTACCTTGAGACTGAGAGACGGACAAATTCCCTTCCAGAGCCTATGGTCAGTGTTCAAACCTAGGTACTGTTCATGCTGATTTCGGAAGCATGCATTTTCTACCTAAAAATGGCTACATTTCAATATTTTTGCACTTCCAACAATCTGCTCATTCATGTACGAGTACAATTTTCAATATGTGAATGGAATATCTATCACTTTTCTTGGGGGCTGCAACAGTTGTATGATTAATGAGATCTGTGTCCGAGTCCATATTGAAGTCAGGATTGCAAATGCTGATTTTGATGGTAGACCAGCAGGTATAACCTTCTTGTATGATTCGGATAATGTAATTTTATTACCCCCACAGTAGCCAGCCTATTTGTGTACTCTTCTTACAAAGTGCGCAGTCTGTCTAACTTTATATAAATATGCTTATATATATATATATATATATATATATATATATATATATATATATATATATATATATATATATATATATATATATATATTAATATTGTGATATTAGATGTAGTGAATGTTTATTTGAGCGATCGTCGCGAGCATGTGAACATCAACATAACTCACCGTTTTATGACTCACATAAAGCGTATTTGTGAATTTTATTGAGTTACAAGCAGGAATACCCGGCATTCCTCCGGGGGAGGGGGTAATAGCTTCAAATTTGACAACACATTAAAAGATGTTCTTCAACATTAGCAACCATCGACTTCATTCGCATAAGTGGCCCAATTTATCTCAGCTCATTTCAAAGGTAGCCCCAAAAGGCGCGAGTATCGGAATTAGGAATTTAGTAGCACTAAACTTTCAAAAGTGGCTGAATTAGCAGCTTACAACCCTAATTGGCAACTCTGTTTTCTTTTCCAAAAAGCAACTAGTCATCCTTATAATCAACCTTTTAGCGTCCGTCGTTGTACCTTCCCCAAGATTCGTCAGACTTCTCTATCATGGACGTCAGGGTGCCAGTACTTATCTGATCTGTCACACCTAATTTGCTGTCGGCCACAGCTTCGCATACAATCTCTGAGGAGTCACGTTGTGAGTCTTGATGTCCAGAGGCTGTCTGGCATTCTTGCAGCATGACCAGCCCATTGTCATTTGAGTTTTCTTATGGATTCAATGATATTCCTGACTCCTGTTTTTCCTCTAACACACTCTGCTGTCTGAACACAATTATCTCATGTGCAAGTTGCATGGTTCTGAGTTTGAAGATGGAGCTTCCAGTTAAATTCTATTTTTCAGCTCCATAGGTGACTATTAGAAGGATGCATTGCTTATATAGCCTTCTTTTCGAGACATTTTTATCTTTGGAGGTTGAGCTTTCTCTATTGAAAGCCTTGCAAACCTAATGATTCTTCACTTAATTTCTCCTTCTTTTATGGATTTTGTGGAGATCCGTTGTCCTACGTAGATAGGGTGGTTTGCTTTCTCAAGCTCTCAGTTAAGGTTTAGATTCTGTCTGTTGTCTTTGTCCTTTGAGAAAAATGTTTGGAGTGAAAGGAAGTTGCCACCAAAAGGACAATGACAGTGTGTGAGTGAGTTCGCTACTACTACTGGAACTGTGTGTGTTCGATACTGTTGCTACTACTGATTCTGAGATAGTATTTCACTGATGGAGAAGTGATATGTGATGACAAAAAACGCTGAAAACTTGTATAATATCAATTCCATTGAAAAAAAAAACAGACTTTGTGCCAATCTTAAGCTAAATATTTGGAGAAAATTCTCCAGTAAATTTTTTTGATTTTCAATGTTTAGAGCTGGGAATTTGATAAAAGTGATAGCTAGTAATCTCGAATTATAGCTGCATAGCCTAAACCACAACTTGATTGTTTATGAGTGTACATGCCAAATA
>OY735199.1:28823702-28826202 GCA_963457665.1 Thysanoteuthis rhombus | reverse complement strand
GTAGTCTTTTAAGGGAAGTAACGCTTCCGTGAAAATATGAAAGTTATTTCCATTAAGGTATTACAGACCAAAATATAAACATACAAACGGCGTATTATATGAGTAGATTTGATGCACTATAAGAAAGTTTATTTAGAATGACTGCAAAGGTAGCAGCTATTCTTTTAAACACAGGGTCCCACAATTTCGCCCAGAAATATTATTTCTCTCTTTACGTGCAGGAGTTGCTCCATCTGCGATTGTAACTTAAAACTTCATGCATGATATTGTAGCAAAGAAAACATAAAAATAAAAAAGCTAGAACAGGAAAAAGTCGAGCACTACATCTACATACGATAGCAAATCTCCATGAAATCCTTAGAGAAACTGGGCGAAGAATCACCCTAGATTGGCAAGCATTCGGCAGATCAAGCTCGATCTTCAAGAGCAAGAAGATACTAAGTCTTAAGAAGAAAGGTCTACCCACAACCGATAATTACCTACAGGGTTGAAACGTGGAAATCAACTCAAACTAAGAACCATAATATTTGCAAAGGAAGGGAACCTATACAATGGCTTCCCCTGTAATTTAATACGAGACCCTTCTTTAAGCTGGATATGTAAAACGTTACTTCTGACGACGACTCCCCATAAAAACCCTGAACACATGTGTTCAATTGGTCTTCTGCTGTGTACTCTCCATCTATCTCTGTTTCGCCCTCTCCAGGATTGGTATCATTTTGCTCGCTTCCTTACCGATCCGAACTTCACCGTTTTTTCCACCGCAACCAATCACAGTACTAAAAATAGCTCATTTTAGTTCACCGATATCGAGGTATCTCACATACGCACAGCTACTCAACATAATCCTCACCACTAGCTCAAAACCTCAAAACGCATGAGATGGTGATGCCTTTTACTACACAAGTCACAATGATCTATTTTCTAAATCTCCTTACTTCGGGACGCACACATGGACCAAACCCCATGTGTTTTCTGTGTCTTACATAGTCTGTCCGTCGTGTGTTTTTAATGTCAGGGTATGGCCCCCAAGTTGTTCACATGCGATCCCAAATAATCAGCAGTTAAGCATACAAACTGACACCCAGTTTCCATGACCATTCCTTGGTATGCTTCAAGCCTTATCATCTTCTCTCCTTTTCTCTTAAGACGATCGTAACACTGTTTCCTCATATGTATTTCCAGTCCAGTCTAGCATCGTCATAAATGTTCATGTATTAAATGCACGTGATATTTGTTCATCTAAATATTTGTACATGTCGTCTTTACTCTGTTTATCTATGCATCCACTTTTAAACTTGGCACGCAAACTTTCCATACATCTCCTTGCCCCTTTTCAACATACCCAGTGACGCCGACGTGTGGTGGTAACAACCAAACCACGTGGAGGCAAAATCCTTTGTACTCTACACCATCATCTGGCCACACACAACAGCTATTTCTACTCTTCCCCACACAATATAGGAACCATAATTCCGATAACTTCACCCTGAAAGATCACAGTGCAGTACAATAATTTAAAGGAAAACAGATGTCAGAGATATCCTGGAAGTAATTACAAAACTCAAATAGCGAAGGGCATGACAACTGTAGGATATTGCAACTTACAACATGCATCCTTAAAGATCATGGGCGAAATTGTGGCTGGCAACAAGTAAGATTGCGTGATTATCTGGACAAGTTCAGATTGTTTTAGCATTTGATGCGTATAATCAAAAATATGTAGCATACCATACGCGAACAACCATCAACTTGTCTTCTCGGTGATGGAGCAACCATCAACAAGAAATCTTCAATACGAATCTTCGCATACCCCTCTTGATACGGTCGGTTAATCACAGAACTTTGTGCACAAATTTTCCAGAAGTTTTCTCTTTCAAATTTTCTTTACATTTCATCACGACTCTACTCAGGTGGGTTTCCCTTCTGCATTGAATGAACAAACACGTTGATATTATCTACGGAATGATAACTGCGCCTAAATTTATAATCATATTACGAACGAGCCGTAGGCTCCATATAGTTTGGGATGAGCGCCTGGCGGGTATTTTTATTTTCACGATTGATAATTTCAGTTTCATTTTCTCTATTATCAATTTTATTTGTATTTTCACCATAATGATTTTAAAAAAAGCTTTTTGCGTTAATAATGTCATACACAAAAAAAAAAAATAAAGTACGAAAATTTCAAATCAAGATTAAGCTAATTATTTCGTCAGGGTATGGACTTGATGATTTGCCCATCTTTCTCTCTCTCTGTCTCTCTGTCTCTGTCTCTCTCTATATATATATATGTACACGCACACACACACACACACATATATATATATATATATATGTATACGTATATATGTATAATTGTGTGTTGTGAGTGAGCATTAGTATGTGATTTGTTTTGCTCCCGTTTCTCAGATAGTTGTACTATCATAAACATGGATGAATTGAGCCAAATATGCGGTGATAACCATAAAAAAATATACCACTGGTGTTTTTGCAGTTC
>OY735199.1:28811202-28818702 GCA_963457665.1 Thysanoteuthis rhombus | reverse complement strand
CAGTGTGAGATTAGTGCAATCACTATGACCAATCTAGTCAAACTAGTACAGGCTTTTGAGCCTCCTCTAGCTGATGAGAGTGGACAATAACTTGCAAATGATACCAGTCGCTTGTATGCAAGAACCATATATGCACTAGTGAACGCATGTGATTCCACGGGCATGTGCCTAACAGCTGATACACACACACACACACACACACACACACACACACACATATATATATATATATATATATATATATATATATATATATTTCATTCTAGTCTTCCCTAGGATCCACGTTGATCTTTTTCGATCTCCCAAAGTTATCCCTATCATTGCTTTTGTAGCGGCTCCCTCAGTGATTCTAAGCTGCTTCCCAGTCCGTTTTGTTATTTTTTATATTCTGCACCCGCGAGACATAACTTGTATTATGCACTCATTGTAAACTTTGCGCTTCAATATGTCTTTATTCATACCAGATGATTTCCAGCCGATCGTTTCAATTCACTTTCGCGATCTTTCTCTTAATGGCCTAAGTAAACTTATTTGTCAACCTCATCTAGAGTTTCAACCGCTATTCTCATGTGTTTTCTTTCACTTTATCGTTGAACTCTGCTCTGTTCATCTTTAGCTCTACTGTTTTACTTACGCAATTTAAATCTGTCTACGTGTTTTATAAATCTCCCGATGCTTCTGACGCCAGGAAATCGTCACCGGCGAATTCCACTGGTTTAAATTTTATCCCTCTATGATTACTCCCATACCATCCCAGTCAGGTTTCAAAAACACACTTTCAAGGCTTACAATTAGTTTATGTGATATTGTATCCCTTTGTCCGTATTTATGTTGCTGGTATTTTTATGTAGTCTTATTATTTCAGTGACATTTATGTTTGTGTTCTGAACGACTTGTATGTCATCATAATCATCATCATCATCAGTCTGTTAGCGTCTGTCTTTTAGCATAGACCTTCCCCAGGATTCGCCACACTTCTCTATCATGGGCATCACGGAGCCAGCACTTTCTGAATTTATCTAGCTCGTCATAACATTTTATTTTCTACCGACCACAGCCTTGCACCTTGATCTCTGGGGATCCACGATGTGAGTCGTGAATCCAACGGTTGTCTGATATTTTTGGAACATGTTCAACATGTCTTCTAACAGTTTTCATGATGTCTCGGTCTCCTGTCTTTTCTTCGATATACTGTGCTGTCTTGTGATCTCTCCATGTGAGGATGAGCATGATTCTCTCATGTGCATGTTGCATCATTCAAAGTTTGAGGGTCAACCTCTTAGTTGGGTCCCATAGCTCAATAGGTGACTATCAGTAGGTTTTATACCCTTCCTTTTAGGAATAGTGGGATTTTCTTGTTCTGAACAGTCGAGCTTGCTCTGCCGAAAGCTTGCAAACCTAGTGTGATTTTTTCGCTTGATTTTTTTCTTCTTTTGATGATTTACTGGAGACTCGCTGTCCACAGTTGATGCAATGGGCTACTTTATCCAATTTTAGATTTTCGATTTCGATCGTTATAACTTTGTCCCTAACATATTGTTTTGCTGAAGTTCACGTGGAGGCCTACTTTCTTGCATGCTTCATTTAGTTCGTCTAACATTATTTTGGAAATCGTGAAGGTTCCTCAACTTTTTGTTCTCACATTGAGTTGGAAATTGCACTATGTTCTACTGAAACAAATGCTTTCTCAAGATATACAGGGGCCAAACAAAGAAGATTGTTGTATAACATTTCGATTAGTTGATTTATTGTGTGTAGGTGGTTTATTGCTGAATAGTTACTCCTGAAAACCTGCCCACATGGTTGATTTTCATCAAGGGGTGCTAGTTAGTTGTCTCGTGAGAATTTCTGCGAACAGTTTATATATGTCAAGTAATTGTATAATAGAGCAGTAATTGCCGAGATTATCTCCTTCCTCGTGGAGTAGGACCGCTATTGCTAGGCGAAAGTTTCGAGGTATTAGCTTATATACACTGTCTGAATACCTGTGCTAGTCCTCTGTGAAAGACTTCATATGAATTATTTCCATGGTTTTTCTAAGGTTAACAGCAGAGAATGATGAGGTTTTCTCTCAACCTATTTTTTCTATTATTCATTTGCAAAACATAGGTCTGTCTCACATCAAATTGCCTTTTCGTTTTTATGAATCAACCTATCTACTTATGCACCTAGCTACCAACCAACACAAACACAACACACACACACACACACACACACATATATATAAATATATATATATATATATATATATATATATATATATATATATATATATATATATATACGTGCATGTGTATGAATTTTTCTTTTTCTGTCTGTCTTTCTCTATATACATACGTGTGTGTGTGGCATTAAGAAATGTATATATAATACGACTGAATGATTAAGAATAGCGTTATATTGCATTGAAAATCTTATTTGAAATGAGCTCCTGTTATTACACAGTGAATGTATCGCTTGGCTTAGACAACTGATAAATGTTTATTCTATTTACGTTGTCTAGGCTAAGTGATACATTCACCGTATTATAAAAGATCATTTCAAATAAGTTTCGATATATCATAAGGCAATTTATAATCATAAACATATACATAGAGAGATTTTCATCTCTCACCCTTCTCTCTCTCTCTCTTTCTCTCTCTATCTCTCTCTCTCTCTCTCTCTCTCTCTCTCTCTATATATATATATATATATATATATATATATATATATGCATATGCATCAGTCTATATATGTCCATTTCAGTTTATTCTTAAGTATCTTTCGGTATATCCATTGCAGGGATATATGTCCATGCTCACCAACACATACATATGTATGTAAAAAGGCATTAAAATTCACACAGAAGTTTGTTTGTATCAATTACATATGTTTGCCAATGCCTATTAGATTTATTTATTTCATGCCCATAAAATTAGTTTATATCAATTCAACTTCTATCATATTGACCCAAGCTAACATTCATGCATATACATTACAGCCTCCACAAATTTGTATTCTTGATGGCATATATGTATACATATATATGTGAGTGTGCGTGCGTGTGCTTGTGTATGCGTGTGCGATGGTATATGTTCGTGTGCGATGGTATATGTTCGTTCCGGGGGAGGAGAATGATAGTTAATCATTTAGACGTAGAGGTTTATATTTGTCTGTATACATATCCATTTTTCGTTCTGATAACTATTGAAAATCAGATGCAATATATATATATATATATATATATATATATATATATATATATATATATATATATATATATATATATATATATATGTATATATATACACGTGTATGTGTGTGTGAGTGCATGTGAAAGTATATGCGCATCATATTTTTACAGGTTTATGTATATTTATGTGAATGTGTTCATTAATGATAACATTTTCACGAATACGCAATTTCACATGTTTGTTTACCTTATTCTTTTGAATTTATTTAGAAATTTATAATCCAAATTTGTTTTTCAGTTTGGTCAGTCTTGCATTCATTAAGGCTTAACCACATACCTAATGATGTATATTCATAATCATGTATATTTAAACAAATGAACGCACGATTTTGCATATGATCGTTTATGTGTCGCCATGAAATATCTAAGCATGCAAAATTATTAAAATAAATAAATAAGGATGCCTACATTTCAGCCCAAACAACTGCACAATTATAAGCGAAAATAAATTCAATTTCTTTCGAAGCGTAGTGTGCAATAATATCAAATGACATCGCTGTTTAATACTCAGTCAGTTGGCGGCTTTTCAAGATTTTGCAGGAGAACAATATGCTGAAACGCAACCCTTTAGAAAGTCAAAATAAGCTCTCTATTATTCTTTTGTTAATATCCAGGCGAAAAAGAACGTGAACGATTTACCAAAGGTTTGTGTGGCTTTGTAACCTTAATTAGTCACCTGCATGCTTGATTTTGATCGGAAATCATATCAGGGAAACTGTGTGGATATGTATTAATTCGTCCAGGTATACGTCATGGGGGAGGGTTAGGCTGGTCGAGTGGTTAAAAGTATGGAGAATGGACTCAGCGAGCCATAGTTCAAATTCTGCTGAGGCAGTTCACTTTGTACTAATGCCCTTTGAAAAAGGTATGAATCTCCCCTTGGATAAATAAAATAACGCAGGATGAAGTGACTGACGCCACTTCAGGTCTTAGTTAATACTATTTCGCATATAGTAAACCGACTAAGTCAGTAGTAAAATGATTTGTTGAGCCCAGGCGTAAGAGCATTACTTATTTTCTACAACTTATGTTATTTTTTTCAGTTATGGTTTGCTAATTTTTTTCAGCTGTGGTTTGTTTTTCTCCTCTCAGTATGTTGCCTTCTGAATACTCCAGTATGTGTGTACTACTGGTTGAACGTAAGTGTTCATACTGACTGTATTGATTAGAAACGATTGACTTTTTCGTCAATGAATTATTCTATCCTTCTTCCTGGCCATCACCGAATTTAAATCGTTCAAGAAATCATTCTTCATTTCCTTCTCAAGATCTGGTTTCAAAAGAAAAGGAAAGTTCTGTAAATGGCAAGGGGTTCCTTTCTATCACCGTAGTTTTGTTTTTCTGATTCTCTATCTATCTATCTATCTCAAAACAAATTTCGCGTCTGATTTATTCATCTATCTATCTATCGGCAATTACATGCTAAAGCTTGTTTGATGTCATCATCTCCGCTTGGTTAATGCTCCGGGCCAAAAGCCAGAACGGGAACATATGAAGTGTATCATTTAGCGGCAGTGTCGCTCACACCTTATAATTATCTAATGAAAGATAAAATACCACTGGCAAAGCAGTTCAAAGCAGACACCAGAATCTAAACAAGTGCATCGTATTTCTAAACCACAAAGATAATTGCCAACACATGGAGATGTTAGACATCTTGAATAAGAATACACATATACGTTATCACCGTATCATTGATGCTGTTTTTTTTTTTCATTGCTTCGAAGTAAATCTTTTAATTAGTTTTCAGTTGTGAATATCAGTAAAGTAGAAAAATCGATTTCAGACAGTAGACATTTTTGAATATTTGAAAAAAAGTTATTTGTTCTATCTATCTAATCATGATTTCAGTAAAACGTTCAGAAGTAAATAAATGAAAACTTCGGGGTTTTTTTTTCTTCCAGCTTTTATACCAGAAGAGAGCAGTAGAATGAATCGGCCAAAAACTTCGAGGTAACAACATAACGATGAGTTCGATTGTCCGAAGAACCCGAATGGAATAATAATGATTTTTTCTCAAAATTATAAACAAAACAATATTTCTGATATAGTATTCAGTCGATAATATAGATATCTAATTCGATTGATTCTTTTCAAAAGAGGGAGTCCCGTGATCCTTTGAGCGAATCTACAATATGGACTTGTGTGTTCCCCGGCTTTCCTGACACTAAACCTTGAAAATATGGACGAACACCGAAGGGAAACATAACTATTTTATCTGAAACTTCTTCGTTTATAGTGCATTGATTTCTCTATCAAGATGTTCTCTGGAACTCTGTGAGAAGATTGGGTTTACACTAAATGAAGTCGTTCTATAAGAAATATAGTCGGTTTCTGTAGAGCCCCTTCGATCGTACATTTCAGGAAACCTTTCCCACTTTGCCCGTTTCCCAACTCTGACGACAACTAAGTTGGGCTTTTCCGGTTCGAATTCAGAGTTGACCGTATCCTAGACTGGTTGCCAACCAAGATTAAAAGGTTCAGTTCGCTGTTCGCCGGCAGGGAAGAGATGAATTCACACCTTTTTCAAGGTCATTAGTACGAAGTGAACGCTATCTGTTACTGTCGGAGTTTGAACTCGATTCACTGATTTCATTTTCCGCGCTGTTAATTGTTAGGCCACCTGCACCTCCCCATTGCCGAAATACTGAGCACACTTCCGATTACCTGGAGAAACCTATCTTTAAAAAGCACTCCTTTACTATTATCTGTTCACCATCCTTAATTCGGTGATAAACGCATTTATAATCATTATCACTATCTGGTGGATGTTCGTAAATCGGACCCAAGCGTAAAGTACAAAGAAAAAAGCCAAATATTAAAACCAACATAAATGATAAATAAGGTAAGAGAAAATGGCCCAAGAGTATAAAAAAGCATATGACGACCTAGCCTTTCTAATAAAAGGAACTGTAAACAAATGGAAAAAATGCAATTTAAAAGCGATAAAAAAATGAAGAAGATAAAGTAAAAAAAAAATGATTCAACGAAACAACGAGCAACGCCTTGAAAAATCAGTAATGGCTACAGAATAGAATGTGTGAAACCGCAAGAATTTAATAACAGCTTAAAAGGAGAAAATGGCAAACTGCATATATGGAATAAGCAATTGAATAAACACGAACGATAGGGAAAAAAAATTGAAAAAAATATACCGAGGTACAATACATATACAATTGAAGAAGAAAAAAAACAAGATGGAATATACAACGGAGGAGAAATAAATACGATTGAGAAAAATAAATTGGAAAAGCGACAACCAAAAAGGAATTCAAAAAATACAAGGACTGCAAAAATAACTTGCCAAGAAGAAATAATAGAATTTAAGAAAGAAAGTTTGGGAATCTCAAGTTTGAAAGGGCGAATATTTCCTCCGAGTTACCAAGTCTAAACAATGCCTTTTCAAAGAACTGAGATTTCCGTCGTCTCAATAACTGTTGTTACAATGCGTCCGAGGCGATTGAGTGAATCGAAGCCAGTGTTTCTAAATCAATTTAAAACTGAAAAATCTCTTGGACGAAGGTGCGGATATACAGTGAGAGTAAAAAGTAATCGATACATTGCAAAAAGGTTCATTTGAATATCCATAGACAGATTGGAACTCTTTTGTTGAGAGGGCAAATCTAGCTTTTTAAATTTTTCACGATTTTGCCCGATTTTTTTTTTGTGGCGGATGGGGGTGGATACTCACCCTCCCAGCCACCTGGCTCGTATACCTATGCAGACATAATTATACTTAAACTGGTAAATTTCGTTCCTATATTTTTTCCTCCTTCAGTAATGCTGGTGATCTGGAAGATTTAGTAAATGATTTTATTTCTCTATTGTTTTCATTTCCGTAATCATTACCTTCCTCAATTCATAATTTTATCGCTTGTAAATTTGATTTAGTAAACTTGGCTAATATAATATTAATTATCTTCCCAAAGTATCTCCACATCTTTGAAACCATTTCAAATACATTCTCTCTCTGTCTGACTGTCTATCTGTTTCTCTCTGTCTCTCTCTGTCTCCCTCTCGCGTGCACACACAGATTGGGAGACAATAGATGAGCAGGCTTTCTTCTGCCTCGGTAGACAATGGAACAACACCAAATTGAGAGGCTATCACACCCTAGTTTGGAATCAGAATTTTCCATCTCTTAGACTGGTTGTTTGCCAAGTCTAGAGGGCTCAGTCTATTAACCCATAGCTTGGGGAAGACAAGAATGGATTCATGTCTTTCCCGTAGGTACGAGTGCGAAGTGAACGCAAATTGTCTCGGCCAGA
>OY735199.1:28716202-28806202 GCA_963457665.1 Thysanoteuthis rhombus | reverse complement strand
TCTAGTCAATTCTAGTCAGGTTGGATCAGGTCTGGCTTGTTGTTATTTTACTTGAAGGCATTTTATTCGTGTTTTATTTCGGTAAACTTTTTTTTTACCAGTCTCGCCTATTGACTCGTATGATTGGCATTGGCATGAAAGGATTAACGAACAGCTGATCGAACACAATTAAAGACAGGATTATTATGTTTTCGAACCATCTATCCGTCTAAATAATATTAAATGATTTTCCAGGTAATTATCTATGACACGACTAAGAACGACCTGTGTTACCAGTGTTGCTACTGACATAACCCTCCTCTAAGAACAAAACTGGGTTGAAGTGGTAGAGTGTGGGACGACTAATCACTTGGCTCTATTGTCGATTGCTAAAGTTGAATTAGCTGTGGCGGCACTAGGTCTGACTACGCCCCCAAAACATTTTTCAAAGATCATTTTTAGTTTTTTTTTTTAGATTACCTTTTAGACTCCTTTTTTTTTAGTTTAGTTTAATTTTTTAGGGTTCTGCTGATATATTGCAACCCAAGAGGTACAGATGCAGGGTCTGCAGGTCCTGTGGTTTAAGTATTCATTGTCGACGAACGTGCGGGTATGAATCTATATCACTCAACTAGACATGCAGATCAATTATTTTTTCAATGCACTCTTTGATTGGTTATCATCTTTGTAACAACAGTAATTGAGAGCGACGTAGTACAAGTTTACTCCTGCCGTCAAAACATTACACCGTTATTTAAGTAATTTTGCGATTATAAATACTTAAAAGCTTGAAATATACATAAGAGTAGGTGTGAAGCTAATTTGATTGAGAAATTGCCGCGGAATTCCAATATTATTGTGTATAATCATCTTTCTCTTACAAATAACGAAATAATGATATTAGCTTCAAAGGGAAGTATTTCCTGGGCAAAATTATGAATGTCATTTTCCTTTGGATGTTACAGACAAAAGTTGTAGACATGCACTCGGCATTTTATATAAATAGATGATGCACGTGTCGCGTCTACGGTCTTCAAAGAGTGTTCATCGCATAATTGAAAATTAGAAAACATAGTCGGTATTTGATCAAACACCTGCGTATACTCAACAAAATATGAGCGTGCAATTACTTTGAAAACGATCGAAAACTATTTTGTTAAGATTTTTTTAAAAAATGGCTTTCAAAGCAATTAATTTTGAATTTAATTCATTGTGTCGTTTCCGTCTGTTGAGAGCGAAAACTCTTGAAAAAGATAAGTACCTAAGCATGGTGCAATTAAAGCTATGCAGCAAACGGCAGCAGAATACAATTATGCGAATCTGATTTTCTCTCTACCTCTCCTAGTTGCCTTTTCAATAAATGATTACATGTGAATAATATGTCTACATTCATAGCTGCACATTTTTGAAGAGGTGAAGAAGAAGTTGTAGATATTTGGCTACATAAGCTGAAAGTAACCGTTAGACTATTATGTCCTGGCAAATAAGACTCCCAGCAGGGGATGTCTTACGCATTCTACTGAATTCCTACAATTTATTTAAAAAAAAAACAACAAGCCCTCCTCAATTCCTGGCCAATGCAAGTTTGGACAACTTAGGTTACGTTTACATGTTTAGCTATTTTGGGGCAAGAGGGTCTTGAAACCTGTCAAATACAGTCAATCTACCCTATTATTCGTTATCCCAGTCGAACAGAGAAACATGCAACGTGCACATGGAAGAATCATGCTCAGCCAAATATGGAGAGATCATAAGACAGCACAATATATCAGGGGGAAAAACAGGAGTACGAGACGTCATAGATTTCATTAGGAAATTCAAACGGCAATGGGCTTGTCACGTTGCAAAAATGACAGGCAACCACTGAATATCACGACTCACATCATGGATCCCCAGAGATCACATGCGAAACCGAAGCTGGCAGAATACAAGATGGAGAAATGAAGACAAATTCGGTAAGTATTGTCACTACGATGTCCATTATAGAGAGGTCTGGCGAATCCTAGGGAGTGGGGTGAATGTCCAATGACAGGTGCTAAAATGCTGCTGCTGATGAGTACAGTGTTGATTGGCTTTAGGTCATGGACCACACCAATTAAACAAGTGGTCGAATGAAAGCAAAGCTCGTAATCAGGTCACATGTTTTTTTTGTATACGTATAATTAAGCATGAAAACACTTTTGAAGAGCAACCAGTTATCCACACTGGTCAATGACAGCGTCAGCAGAAACGGGAGCTGCTGAGAATGGGGAGGGTAAATTTCCAAGATAAACTAGATCAATTCTGAAAGTATTTGCACCACGACAGCCATGATAGAGAAGTCTGACGATTTCTGGTGAAGGTCTACGTCGGACGATAGACGTTAACAAACAGATGATGATGATACACGTTTATCAATCGTTACCTTGGACATTGTTCACTCAGTTGTCACTTCTAGTACTAAAAAGATGTGACTTGAATTCAAACGAAAAACTCCAGATCATTTATTAATTCCTATCTTATACTCGATTTTTCTTCTTTTTAACGTACTTATTCTGAAAGATATAATCAAAAACAAAACAACTGATCTATTTCAAAAATGTATTATTTTCATGATTCAATATCCGTAACACTGGAGTCTTCTATTGGGAGGCTGAAATTTTACAGAAAAAAAGAACTCCCTACCTACTGTTTCAAATTATACACACTCCCCTGTGAAGGAGTCCAATGTTTGTTTTTCCCCCAAAAAAGAAAATTTAGATCCTATTAAATCAATGCGTTTTTTTCCACCACATGGATTAACGAGTATCATATAGTAAAAAAACAAAACGTGGATCAGGACACACGTTGTGAAGCAGTGATCAGCTAATTTCGCTGGGGTTTCTTCGTGGATTCCATCTGCACTGGATTTACCACTATCGATGATCCGATACAAAACGACCATGTTAATAAATAACGAAAAGAAAATGGATCCATCATCATCATCATCATCATCATCATCATCATCATCATCATCATCAGTCTTTTAGCGTCCGTCGTTGGACATAAACCTTCCCATGGGCGTCACGGAGCCAGTACTTCCTGAACCTGTCTAGCTCGTCTCTCCATCTAACATTTTGCCGGCCTCGGTTGCGCATGTGGTCTCGTGGAATCCACATTGTGAGTCGTGATGTCCATCGATTGTCTGCCATTCTTGCAACATGGCCAGCCCACCGCCATTTAAGATTTTTTATGGATTATATGATGTCTCTAACTCTTGTCTTTTCCTGGATGTACTGTGCTGTTTTGTGGTCTCTCCATGAGAGGCCCACATACCGATCAACAAAGATCAACAACCTTACCCTGCAGGCCGTTTCTAGTGGGGTGGTACCTCATCTGATCTCCAAATACAGATGGTCTGATACCAATCCATGGTAAGTTGATATCTACTCTAATAATGACCATTGTGATTTCCTGGTTCCCCTATGAGCAGATTTTGATGTTTCACTTATTTAGGCAACGAATCAATCAAATCTCCTCGCTACCCACTCAATACACACATACACAAGAGACATCGAACCAAGATGCATTGGAAACACGGGGTATATTTCCTAAACATTTCCCATACTTCACAATTCTACGTGGACCAAACAAACGAGCGCTATCTTTTGTCCGTATAACCGTGCTCTAAATTATAACTTACACTATTATACATTGATTTAGACTAAAGTCCCCATCTTCGGTGATACAGTCACAGTGATTCGACCATTGTACCTCAGGTTTTCTCCGGTTGTCGGCCGTAATTTGTAACCTTTAATTCAGTCCACTTGGTTGGAAAACTGATACGAGATATCCCTTGACATGGACAACGGAATAAGAATAATCTAATCCCATGGATTGAACTGAGCTCCATTCGAAATGGCCAGGAGGTTACCAACCACGGAATACACTTGAAGAAAGTGGAAGGGTAGTGTGAGACACAAACCCTCACAGACATATACAGACGTGTACAGAGAGAGACAGACACACACATAAAATTCTTATATTCTTTCGTACAGGTGATTTTCCCCGCTTCCATTTTTATAAAGTTTATATTAGTTGTTCAAATTCATTCTTTTCATTTCTACTTTTGGACGTTTTTCTTTTCACAATCTGTTCCCATCCATCTACGCTGTTTTCATCGGACAAGCAACACTCGCGAAGAATTTACCTTTTCAATCGTTACCACGTGATGAATATCAAAGACGAATATCAATTTTATTTCATTCGTTTCCGGGATTGACTTCCATGATCTCGACTGCTTATTTTAGGAACAGATTCTTTCATCAAAGTGAATGCAGACCTAATTAAAATCAAATTCCAAGACTGATTTATATTCTAATTCTTTTTCTTTCTTTGTCGATCAAACAATTTCATGATTTTTTTTTTTTTTTGGTACTTTTTCATTATTGGCCTCCACTTTCCTTCATTCTCTATTCCCCCTTTCCTTCTTTTTCCTTCTTTCTTTCTTTCTATTCTTCCTTCCTCTTTTGCTCTTCCTTTACCATGTCTCTTTTTTCCACCTCTGACTATCCTTTTCTCTTTTCCTTTCCCTCATAGATTTTTCTCTCTTCTACCTCTCTCTCTTTTAATCAATTTCTCTTTTTTTCTCTCTTCTCTCGCCTTCACTTAGTTTGTTTACGCATTTTCTGTCTCCTTTTCGTCGATGTCAAACCATGGACGTCGAGATGAAAATTTAAAAGAAAGAAGCAAGGGAACGCAGGGATGTCTGCTCTCAGGAGGGTTGGGTGGCAGAAGCTTTTAGCGTCTCACTAAAAGAGAATCTTGACCAATTTCAGAGACGTTTTATAGCTATATGGGATGAATATTTGGACATATACAGGCGAATTTTACTTGTAAATTGTTCAAATAGGGAATTTTGGCAGTATATAGATAGTGAAGAAATACTGTATTATATATACATTGCAAAAGTTGCAGTAATCACCTTCAGTCGGACTAGAAGGATGAGTTTGCCTATGCAATAGCCCGACATGTCATTTACTTCTCTTACTCTTCGACAGCCTATCTATTCTTAATTTTCTCCTTCCATATTATTTAACTTGATTATGAATATGAAAATAGCTAAATAAGAACTATAATTCTTCACTTACCAACGTTCTAAGCTTCAGCAATTTTTTAAAAAGTCTTATCCGAGAAAAGAATTTGTAAGCTGAAAACGCTTCGAGCAGAGAAATCTTACTCAGGTTTTCGTCTCTTTTCACTGTTGTTAGAATTACTTTAAGTATATCGCTGTAAAGACAAACGAAATAAGAAACATTTATTCATTCTGTTCCAGCACCACGCATCCTCTTCCTTCACTGTATTTTAATTGGAATTCTACCTGATGCAAGTTGAGCATTGTCATCGTAAATTTTGCCGAAGCCAGAAGGTGGGAATTTTGACAAGTGTGAATACCGGCACATTCCCCGTCCCAATTAAACCCGGTTTAACGTGGGCCATGTCATTTTGATTTAGGCATCCTGGCATGAAATACCTAACTTGGAAATCAAATCTTTGATTTCATCTCAAATCTCAAAATATAAGAGACCGTCAACAGAAACTGTCACCAAAAAAATTCGAAACAGGTTTCTCCAGTTTTCAAATCCGTCGGTCTGGCTATGTATGCATCACGCATACAGGCTGCACCAACACTTTTTATTATGACTAAAACATTTTCCCTCATTGCAATGAAAGTTTATGCCAAATTGATTATTTACTTCATGTATGGCACCATTTTATTAGTTTTTTTTAAATTCACACTTTTTTCAATGTTCACTGCCCAACAAAAGCCGAGAGAAGTAATACATCCACTGATCAACCCTTTTGCTAATTCTTTAAATGATCACCAAAACTCAGCAAAATACCAAAAGACGATGGTCACGTGGCAGTTCCTATTGAGTGACCAATCAGACTAGTTCATATAGCTTTCAAGCATATAATTACATTTTAATTATAATAGTAATGGGACACTTTTAAAGGAAGCAAGTCGCTTAAATTTTTTTGCACGATATTACACAAAATTAACACTGATTTCCGAAACTCCAGAATGGGCTTCAAGTTTGTAAAGGACTAAACTGTTCCCAAATTTTCTTAAGATAGGTATATTGTATTCTTAAAGACTAAAATTATTTTGTTGTTTTTTTCTATTCGTGACCTGTTAATGGCTCAAACGGTAAATTATAACCAGAGGTATTACAATTACAACTGAATGACAATAATATGGGGACTGCGTCGCAATGACCAATATGTATATTATAATTACCGAGTTGTCAGGACAAATGTGTAAAAATCTTGGTTCATTCAAATTAAAAATTGCATTAATCTTCTCACGAGGGGTAACTCAACTGGTCTTGGCGTTGTCTATTATACATTTAAAGTTATATAATGGAATGAGAAATAGTTTCTAAGAAAAGCTTAGACGCTGCGCTGAATCTTGATTTTGACAGGAGTTGCTTATGTTCTCTTCCAACTTCTGCTTCTAGAAAAAGGCAAAACTCCGCTTCTCCCTGCACTCTGATCACCACATATCATGTCACGACAGTTGGCGGAGAAGAGGGTAGGTGAGTGAGCGCTTAGTCAAATCACTTCATTATAACCATTGTACATGCCCATTGACAGTAGCATCAAAAAGCTGTTGATCCCATTGTCATCCTTGACAGAGGCCAATGAGAATAGCTTGTTAGAGTAACTGATAGAGTGTTGGAATATATAAACGCAGATGGATATCATTATTCTCTTTTGTAAGTACCACTCTTATTAGGCAAAGCATGACAAATATTGCAATATTTGGAGGGTTGGGTAGTTACCATTATTTGGATAACATGAGCTGGGATGCGGCCACCTGGTAGTTAGTACTGAAAAGATACCAATTATAGCCATGTCAACATAACTGAATATCTTGGGGGTTGGCTATAGCGCATGAGACTGATAGCAGCAGGGACAGTCAGAGTATTGTTTTTCTGAGATAAAATGTGATTGCAGTAACAACGAAGAAGTGTCTCTCGCTCTCAAGGAATGTCATTGTAAAGGTAGGATTTTGGTACATGTCACATCAGTAAGAACCCTGGGAAAATGGTCAGGTGGGCGTAGTCTGTTTTCACTGACAAAGAATTCAATTTTTTTTTCTAAAATAAAGAAGAATATGCCTATCACCAATTCTTCTGATAACGTATTTTAGTCTTTACTTTTAGTTTGAGTCTACTATTCAAACACTCAATGTAAGGATTCGTTAGAAAGAAAAAAAATTTAAAAAAAAAACAAAACAAAACAGGTCAACGTTTTAGGAAGGTGAATTTTCGGCCAAGTATCAAAAGACCCGATTGTTCCACTGCGGAGCAATTGAGTTTAAGTATTGACAATCATCATCGATTTATTTACCGGGACATTTTTCATCTTAATTTCAATTGCTTTACATTGCAACAACCCATAATAGTGAATAAACAACGTGAGTCAAAAGACAGAGAAAACGGATGGAGAGTGAGGAAACTGAAAGAATCAGCATACATTAACAAGTCTGCTAGACGCGTTTCAGACTAGTGTGGATTTCAACGCGGTGTGGATTCCGTTGCTCAACCAAGATATGGTATAGAAATCTTGGTTCGAAAGAGAAAAAGAATTGAAAAGATTTTCAACTTACTTTACAAGCGTTGCCGTTAACGGATTGAAAAAAATCTGTTTGCTGCAATTTTTTTTCCTTTGCACTACCAGGAAAAGATCCCCTCTCTTTCCATACAAATAACATACCTGAAGAAAGCCGCTGTCTTTTGTTGCACTATCGATTTGCAACATTGATTGATATTCGAATACAATGTAAATCTGTGCCAAATAATCCAACCCGAAGCGCACACAGGCAGTCGCTGGTCTACAAGCGAAAAACCGTTCTGAAGTCAGTTTTCAAGTCGAATTCGTAGGCACGTACGGTTCTTATTTGGGGCTCAAGTATTTTCATTTCGTATGATGCAGGTCATAATGATTCACAGTACCGGGACATAACAGCTGTGGTTTTACAACTGTAACAAAATGTTCACTTTCAAGCTTTGATTTTGAGTGGTGGGTGTATTTGGAAATCTTTAATAAAAATGGCGACTGACATTGTTTGATTCTCCAAGGCTGCAGTTAATACGCCTTAATTGTGTAAATAGACGAACATGAGAGGAAACACCATAATGAGATGGTTCCGGAAAATGCTAAAACAAAAAGATGCGTAGGAGCAATACGTTTTTACTCCAGGGTAAATGATGGTACCGCGTTTCTTCCACCTACAACAAACCTGAATATTTCTTTGACTAAATCTTCCTCGTCTGTATAGTCTCCACAACTTTCTTTCCTGGATTTTACTTCGTATCCACAGTCTGTAAATCTTTCTTGATTTTCATTTCATTTTTTTTCCAGCATTTGTATCAATCATACTCTAATTTATTTCGTGAGTGGTCTTCACTCTCTTTCTTCGGTCACAGATCCAAGATTTCGGGAAGGATGGCTCCAAATGGAAAGATAATATTTTTGGAAATAAATACGGGGAAAGATTTAGAAAAAAAAAATTTTAAATATCGAAAACAAGAAAGTGATAAACGATCTAGAATTCATCACTTACATTTGCTTTTTAGCACTCGGAGTAGCGAAAGAATGAACTAAAAATACGATCGAAAATTTACCACAGATCCGATAAATAAATAGAAAAAAAGTATAAAGGATAAGACCGAATTCCTCTTACTTACATTAGATGAAAAACAAAATAATAAGTTTTTGTTACGGTTAATTTATGATTACTTAAGATTATTTTGTTCAATCTAGAATTAAAAAACAAAACAAAACAGCAATTCGATTGTGCTTTATCTGAGCGGGAATCGCCCGGGTCCCTTGGAATACCCAGAATCCGTGTGTGTTCTTTCTTCCTTTCTTTCTTATGGGCATCGCCCTTTCTCCTTTATATCGCCGAATTCATCACACCTGCCGTCTAATAATATCCTTTTCTCGGCCGAAACGCGTAAATCAATAGAGAATTTGACTTCGGAATCGTGTGTCGTTGCGTAAATGCAAATAGAGTGAAAGAGGGGGAAGAAAAATCAGCAGATGACTGCGGAGAAAAGAGGAAAAGCTGGACGATAGAAGACTGCAAACACTGGAATAACCGGCAACAAGAAGCAAGATGGCTCTTAGAAATCACACATACTTGATGATAAAACGTCTTTAGTAGAGTAAACTTGTTCTAGGTAATGACATCAGAATCTCATTTACAGCTACTGATACAACAAGGGAGGAAATCAAACCTGTCACTTTCCTTGGGTCCACTTTTTATGATTTTAGAGTCAAGGTACTAACATCTCGACGGCATCATACCCAATCAGTGTTTTCTTTTCGAAAGAAAGATGGTAATTTGTAATTTATTTTATTAATTAGCTACGGAGAGTCGTTAAAAGAGCGTAGGTACCGAATCCGATACTATTGCATGTAGTGAATCTTTCAGAAAGATGAAAGAGAAGAAACAAAAATAATTGAGCCAAGTATATGATATTCGAGCGAAAGAATTAATTATAAGCTCCAAAGATCAAAGCTCATGCTGCAGTCTTATATCAGGTAAAACCCTCAAGGAAAATAATGTCCTAGTGTCACGCATAAATACACGATGGATCGGTTAGGATGAATGGGGTAATAGTGGGAAGAAAAGAATATTACTGACAGTAGCTCAGGAAGAAGCTGTGTATCCGAATGCTGATTGTTAAGGCTGGTTCGCCTATCACATCAGGAAGACTGACCAATATGACATTGTGCCAGACTGAGCTAAATTTAGGGACTATTGGATTTCTTTGTCTAATCTACGATTTTAAAAAGGCTTCTCTTCGTTCTCTTATTACCACAACCTGAAAAGAAGCGATAATCAAAGGGTGGTCAACCTGATTATCACGATCTGCTTGTCAGGACATTAATGGCTGTGAACGTTTCTGACGCTTTAGCCCAGTTACAGTATGTTTCCATGGTCTGCTGAGCATTGTACGGCAATGGTTCACTAGAGCCTCCAGCTAAATATCATCCAGAATTATCTTCTTGAATGTTCCCTCTGTTGTAGTATCTTGGTTTTGCGCTTGATTACACAAATACTGATTCACTCTGCCCTGTAGAAATTACTAGTTTCACTACCCCCATTGTCTTTTGTTCTTTCCCGTGTCCTCTCTTCTCTCTTTTCTCGAATGGTATCCCCTGTTTCTCATGTCCTTTCTCTAATTCATCCACCTTTCATTTGATAATATCTCAGTCTCTCGCGTATGTTTCTTTATTTCTATCGCTGTCTCTTTTTCCTACTATTTCCTCTTTTATTTCTCCATCCATTATATTATTTTTTTTTTTTTGCAATGTTACAATGTCACTTTGATTCCTCTATTTTACACTCAAATCATTTCTCGGCCTCCTTGATATTTACATTGCTTAACTTACTACGGCACATGAATAAATCATTGATGGGGATAGGAAGATGCTAAGCCAATAGTATTGATCCATCTGTTCACAAGTCACTCATTTCTTGAATTATCATGGTCTTCAGTGTACAAAACAAGAATTATAGTTATATAATAGCAAAACATATTCAGACCAGTCGAAGAAAAAAAAAAAACGAGTAACGAGATTTGTCCAATGATCTACAAGTCGAAAAATAGATGAAGTGAGATTTCTTCTCAACTTTTTGATGGAACATATCGTCACATTATGGCCTAGCTTCGCAAAAGATTTAAGAGAGAGTTCAATGTCTGCAACAGGCCTTCGGGGGGATGATGAGGCTTTTTACTCTACAGACAGGCATTTTCAAAACGGTTGCAGGAGAAAGTCCGGCAGCTTGGAGAATGCTCACCTTGCAGAACTGCTTTTTTTTTCGTACCTCTGCCCTGCTTTTTTGCTTAGATACGGAAGGTTTCTATGCAGACCTTGTGCTGCCATGTACTACTGTTGGCTATTTCTATTTCTCGCTGACGTATATTGACGTCACTGGAGACGAGGGTCCTTAAGATAGCAACTAAGTCTCACCGGGACTGACACAAAGAAAGCAATTTTAGCCCACAATTAGATCGTTAACTCACTCCTCACAAACTTACAAACAAAAGATTGTTATCTTGATCATGATGTAAAGACATCTATTGAAACGTTGCTACTAAAGAATTTTTTTCCTATTGCAATTTTTTGTACAGACTCTCCCATACGGTAATACATACATTTTTTTAAAAGTAAGTTCTTATGAAGATATGTTAACGACGTGTTAAAAAGAATTCTTTGTAACTATTGAAGGAAAAAGATCCAACAGAAGCTTAAAGATGAGCTTTTCCTTATCTGTTGCTTAAGAATTATCATGCATTTTTTCTGGTGGCAATGTTACATCAAATAGAACTATCCGAAGAGAAAAAAATAATTCCAGTATTTTTTCTTGTATGACCTAGTTTTTAAGATTTACTCATTTGACGTCACGTCCCAAGTAAACGATTCTATTTCTAATCAGTTTCTCAATCGCCCGCCATATTTATTTCATTTTTTGCAACTGCTGTAAGATGATTTTATTGTGATCGGTGAGAGTGAGCAACATCCCCTGCCTTCGCTAAAGGAAAATATCCTCAGCTTTAGATTGGAAAAAAAAGAAGAAATAATTTAAAGAGATAATTATACATCCATTTATTCAAACTAGTATCATCGTATTGGTTATCGGATATCGAGACTTTTTTTTTTGAGTGTCTGTTGTATTTAGAGTCTTTCCCGGGATGCCAAACCCGAACTGTTATGCATTCTAGGAGATGGATTTTTCTCATTCAGCAGCTGCAACATTATTTTTAGATTGTTTTAGATATTTTAAAAAGATTATCTTTTTTACATTTTTCATTTTTTTTTTTTAATTTTTTAATTTTATTTCAGGGTCCAAAAAATGAATTGGTAGTTGTGGGGTCTGCACGTCCCACGTGCTACCTCTGCTTATATGACAGTAATTCCATAAGTTTTCTTAATCTCATTCAAATTTTGATAACGAAGCGTGAAGAAATAACTAAATTTGTGAATATCTTTTAAAAGTCTATTTATGTTATCTCCGGGACAATTAAGGATGTTCTTGGAATGATGTTCAATAATCAATATTTATGTGTACGAAGAGACATGTATGAACGAACACCAACCCCCTCTCGGAAACAACGATTCATATTATCACTTATTCTACCCGTTTGCAATATGCAAAATAGACTTACAGATGACAAGCACCCAAAAAGGCTTCACTCACTTCACCCAGCGCTATTTCAAATATAACTATGGGAAGAGACTGATCCATACGTTTTACAAGGGTATTAGTGCCAAGTGAGCACAAATTGTTTCAGCCGGGATTCGAACCCAGCTCACCAAATCCATTCTCTCTGCTGTTACCCGCTCGACAAGCCCCGTTTCCTTCAACTTTAAAAACAATTTTTAAAAATTGGATATCTTACCCGTATGATAAAAGTAGCATTTATACTTCATCACGTTAGCCAAATCGGAAATAGTTGTCAGTTCTGATGGTATTGAATAGTGTCACGATCTCGATTGTTGTACTTCTTGCAGTCTTTCCTTTATTGGCTCTCTAGCTTGGATCATTGGGGTATTTGATCTTACTAGGTAATTCGTGACCCAGGATTAACAACTGTAGAGCCAGGGGACCCGTTTTCTCACGCAATACCTCCCAACTGCATCGAGAGGGGTGCAGAATGAAAGCCGATACCTGAAATGTAGCGAGAGACAAGCATTGGAGGAGCCCGCCAATTTTTATCGCTATCCACATGCCAGTAGCTGAGTTTGTTTTTCTACCGTAACACGAACAATCCTCATCACATTCAAGGGAGTACAGTCTTCACAGATTGTCTGAACCGTCACGTTAAACGAAACTGATACGTAAAATCAACAACCTACATTCGTGTTTGGAAATCATGACCAACTGATTGGTAGGTGGCTAACTCACTGACTTAGCTTAATTGACAAGTCTGATATATCGACGAAAATGAATGTTAGATATATGCATTATTTCATTCTGATAAATAAACACCTTTATATGATGAACATTCCCCGAGCATGATTCAAAATCAAGACCAAGCGTTTGGTAACCGGTTCTTTTACCGACTGAGCCAAACAGATAAATCCTACATATTTACAAATTGACCTATCATATATGAAATACAAAAGTTACCGGAATCATCTCTAGTCAGAATAAAAAAAAGAGTGGGGACTGACTCTACAGCAGTAAGGTTTGTTAATCTCATGTAATTGGAGAAACCCTTTATTTCAAAACAAATATATATATATATATATATATATATATATATATATATATATATATATATATATATATATATATATATATATATATATATATATATACTTATTTATTTATATGTGTGTGTGTTTGTGCGTGTGCGTGTGTGTGCGTGTGTGTGTGTGTGTTTCGTGAGTATATACCTAGGGAACATTTTATATTCATGTTTACAACTCAAACCCTTACGTACACAGAAATACAAACGCACAAAGACACAAGCATGAACAAGAGCACAAGTGTATATGCATACACACACTCACACACACACACACACGCACACACGTATCCACTTGAAGGATGTTCTATGTATGCATGGGTATGTAAGTACATCAATAGTCTAAAGATGTAAAAACGCATTAGTTCAACCGACCAGATATTCATGTAAGCATAATTCCTTTCATTGTCAATGCAGTTAATTCAGTGATAGACATGAATCACTTAGATTAAATTTAGATCAAACATTTTATAATGAACATTCCACATAAAACTAAACTAATAGATACGTGTGAAGCTATGAACTGATTTATATAACCTCTTCAAAAATTGGTAGGTTTCTACTTATTTATGGTCGGTACTGTATGTATATATATATATATATATATATATATATATATATATATATATATATATATATATATATATACATTCAAAATTCGAAGAAACCTCTGATATATATATATATATATATATATATATATATATGTGTGTGTGTGTGTGTGTGTGTGTGTGTGTATGTATATATAGGGTTCTTCTATATCTACATATATATACATATACATATATATATATATATGTATATATATATATATGTATATATATTTCATTGAGATATATGTATAATTGTCTCTCTATATATCCCTCTACAGATACATACTCTGACATTAACATCGAAGAATATATATATCTATACAGATGAAGAAGGCGACTTCTTTTTATTTCTTTGCTTCTTTGACCGTAAAAAGCATTGATCCTAGAGAGCGCGTGTGCCTTCGTGCGTGTATGTGTGGGTTGTCGTAGTAGAAATTATCAGCTTCAAATATCTCTCTGGGAGGTAATTGCCAGAAATTACGCCCAGGCAACAAAACAAGAAGAAAAAGAAACAAACAAAAGAAATATAAGAAAAAGAGAAATAATAAACAAGCCTGAAAACCAGACCATAGATGTGCTAGTTATTTACAGATCTAGCAAAGGTAGTGCTGCCAACTGTATTTTCAAGTTTACATCTAAAAACATCTCAAAATGTCTAGAAACATCCAAATTCTCCTGATATTTGTCTAAAATCTACGAAATATTTCATACATTACCAATAAATCAAATGTGACTTCAATTTGTTTTGTTCATGAAAAAAAAAAGATTATTTTATTACGATAGATTGAATGAAAAATATTACTTATTTCATTATAAAATCATCAAAAAGGCAATTTGTAACATCTAAGCGTAACTCAAAAAAACAGCTAGAATTAGATGAAAAACATCTGAAACTAGTGGCGTAAATCGGCAACATCCAGGTCGGCAACACCTAGCAAGAGTCTGCGACGGCAATTGATGCTGGAGATGATACCCCACACAAAAAAAATCACATTTTTCAATACATATGAGCGTCAAAGTTGGTTCCTTGGTTTCCAGACTGATTTTATCTCCATGACACACAAAAGCAGAAAGACTATTTCAGAACACGTCACCATTGTTCAATTCTCTCATCATTTTTCTTCTCTCTTCCCGGGGTTTGTTTACCGGCAGAGCGCTTGAGTAAAAATAGCCAGATCTATTTAGTTGCATTCTTTAGAGATTTTTCCACGAATATTCCAAGAAGGGTACCGTCTTTGGAAAAAAATGGGGTTGATAGTTTGATGTTTTATAAAGGAGAAAAAAAGATAACTTCGTTGAATATTCAATATTCATGAACCGTAAAGAACAGCGTTCCAACATTTAAACCATATATTTTCTTAGTTAAATTAATAAAACAAACATCGTAAAATTAGACATTTTTTAGGCGTTGATTCAATATTAATACGTGTCACTTGTCACTCGGTACAGACAGCGTGATTCAATAGATAAAAATTAATTACAACGTCTCAGACTACGATGTTATTGATGCACCCTCATATATATATATATATATATATATATATACATATATATATATATATATATATATATGTGTGTGTGTGTGTGTGTGTGTATGTGTGTGTGTGCATGTGTGTGTGTCTGTGTGTGTGTGTGTGTGTCTGTGTGTGTGTGTGTGTGTGTCTGTGTGTGTGTGAGTGCGTGTGTCCATGCACGTGCATGTGTGTGTGTGTGTATGTGTGTATGCAAATGTATATCTGATGAGAAGTGTGGAACAGATACAAAAAAGTAACTAATTAAGTAATGAAAAAACAGAGAGAAATATCAAAACGAATAATTATGGAAAAAAATCAAAGAAAAATCGCTGAAAATACATGAATTTGAGAGAGAGAGAGAGAGAGAGAGAGAGAGAGAGAGAGAGAAAGGGGGGCAGACAGACAGACAGACAAAGACAGAGAGACAGAGAGACACTGAGGTAGACAGACGGACAGAGAGCAAAGGAGGGATGATTAAGACGAGTTGAAAAAGGAACAAGCATTGAATGAAAACGAAAGGAAAGATAGAATTGAAAAGTAATCAACACCGAGGATTTAATGAGGCTGGTTATTTTCCATTTGTCCAGTCGATTTCCATCGATTGTCAAACAAGGAAGAAAAAAACAACAACAAGACAAAACAGTAGAAAAATAGCAGGAAACATTTTATAGAATAAAATACGCTAAGTTAAAACCAGAAGAACGATGCAAACAAACACATTGTGGCAGGCTTTAAGAATAAAAGGAACAACAACAACAACAAAACAAAATAAGTAAGAAGAATAGGAGGCGGATCTAACGGCCACAAGCATGTTAAGAAAAAAACAAAAAAAACAAAAAGCAAATGGTAAGAGAGAAAAGAAATGAATCTGATAGAAGCCAACTTTTGTACAAGACTGCTTCGATGCTACTTGCCCATCATAAAGAATTTTATTGCCTTTATGTCTTACCTTATTCCCGTAGCCCACTCTCTCCTGTTTTTATTTACTGTTCACACACGTGTTTGTCTCTTCAAAAACAACTCTATTTGTAAACATGTGCATAACACGAAACGGAAGATGGGTGCTTATCTTCATGATCACGCCTTGCAACGGAAGAGCAGATCAATGTACAAGAATATTGCATGCACACAATCATCCCCCTGAGAGAAGATAGCCCCAACAGAAAACTTACGACCATGGGATTTCACTTTCTTTGGGCCACAGCATGATTTACAATTTGGCGTTGGCCAAAAGCACGCTGCGCATCATTTGTAGATGTCTGGGGTCCATTACCTGCTTTCTTGCATGGGCTTCGCTGGCCAGGAAATAGACGTGGAAAGGCCTCCTAAATCTTCATCGGAGAAGCCAAGCCATGATTATATATATACATATAAGTTTTTTTTTTTTTTTATGTGCGTGTGTATAAAAGATGAAGTCTTATACGTAGCAAGATTGTAAGTGATCAATCTTATCTTAAATATTGGTCGGCCATTGGCAAGCGAAGTTAATTGATGGAAGATAGTGGGCGTGATGCTCACGGGATTTTACAATCGATCTTCAGATCCTGGTATTGCTGGATGCTTAAATCTTTAATTTCAGGGCAGGTACGTCGCACACCAACCAAGCTAAACCTAAAATCAACTCATATAATACGCAAAGTGTTTATCTATGTTTATGTCTGTAACATTTGCCAAGGGAAATAATTCATCTTAATTTTTAATCGTACGTAGTCGGACATTCATCTACCCTAGGATTTGCTACACCTCTCTATCGTGGACGTTGCAGATTCGATATTATTTGAACCTGTCCACTTAGTCTCACTACCTCATATTCTGCCTGCTTCGGTGCCGCATCTGATCACTGGGTATCCGTGTTGTAATTCGAGATATCCATCGGTTGTCTGCCATTCTTACAACATGACCACCTCATTGCCATTTGAGTTTCCTAATGGTTTTTATGATGTCTCAAATTCCTATTTTCCCCCAAAATATACTGTGCTGTCCTACGGTATCCACATGTGATAAACTCTAATTGTAGTGTAATCTCCCTAAATTATTTTAGCAAAAAGGAATAGGGTTCATTCTGGTTGTGGAAAAAAAATGCTGAGCAACGTACTATTTTGATAATCTTCAAGCACAATGCAACTGCAGAATTATTTAAATACTGCTGCCATTTCTTTCCTACAGCATAAAGTGAACTAGTAGGGATATAAAAGTTGATTTTTTTCGATAATGCTGTAGCTTTTTCTTCTATGCAAGTTGTTATCCTTGCCCTCGGTAAATCCACGCCGTTATAGGTCGCCTGAACTAGAAAGTGAATATATTCTTGAAAGAATGGTTGCAGATTTCACAACGGATAGAAAAGCAGGCACGAAAGCGAAGCCAATTACACATGCTATTTCTCCTCCTCTTTTATGGGATAATAAATTATACTGACACCTGACAGTTGACACGCCTGCAGAACATCAAGAGTTTTTCTGTCTACCCCCACACCACCAATCAAATAAAAACATGAACTAAAAAAGAATAAACTTCAGAAACAGTGCTTGATAAAAACCATCAAAGTCACACACCTGTGAGTTATCTATAGATATGCATAAGCCCCTTGATCACAGTTATGAAATTCAGATAAAAGATTGACCCCCGAGCTTAGAGAACATTGCACGCGAGAGAATCATGCTCAGCATCACATTGAGGAACCACAATATATAAGGGAACAAACAAGGGGCAAACAACATAGAAATGGAAACCATAAGGAAACTAAAATGGCTACGGACTGGTCATGTAATGAGATTAGCAGACAACCAATGGACATCACGACTCACAACATGGATCCACAGAGATCAAATGCGGATCCAAGGCCGGCAGAGCATAAGATGGCGAGACGAATTGAACAGGTTCAGAAAGGTTTGGCTCCACATCCACGATAGAAGAGTGCGGTGAATCCTGGGCAAGGTATATGCCCATCGACAGACGGTAAAAGAATGATGATGATGAATTTTAAAACTCATTTTCCATCAGAGTTCTCCAAGCAACGCTTTCAAGCATTTGATCAGCTGAGCTCACCTTCAATTTTCTTACTAAGTTACATATGCCGTAAAAAAACTCTAGCATCATTTATATATTTTGCATTCGCATTTTATTTGGAAATCGACACAAACATGATATTTCTCTGTATTTTTTTGCTTACGTTCAACCACAATAACCGGTAAAGGAGACTACTCTCGAATTAGAATTGAATGGTTATCTCTGACAAATGTTACAGAGGAGGAAAAGGCAAAAGATACAATCGTCGTGTCCTGCAGGTAGATTAGGTTTTTAGTGTATCTATAGACACTATCAAACTAAAAGCGTATCGTAGATATTTATTAACCCTGAACGGGTCTAGTTCAATAGCAAAACATTCAGTGATGTGAGAATTCACTAAAAATGATCCGTTGAACACTGTAAATAAAACAGCTCTGTACTTATATACTAGGATCGGATAAGTTTACTACAAGAACACAAGAGCAGTACTCAGTTAGATTCAATTCATGAAGACTAGATTGTCAGCCATCAGTCTATGGCTAGACCCCCAAATTAATTTTTACAGGTATGAATTACCTTCCACTTGACTTCATCTTTCCCCTTTTATGAAAAGAGGTGAAAAGCAAAAATAGCAAAAGTCGTTAGTGAAGTGAAATGCTCAAGATCATGTCTCTTTTATATTGATGGTAAGTGTTTCTCCGCTTTCGGCCATTTCGGTTAACGAAAATTTTTATAAAAACACTTTACTTTCAGATAACCGGAGAAACCTGTATTGTATTTGAAACTTCACTTTCCAATTAACTTCTGTTGCTTACATCGTATTTCGATAAAATATTGTCCTCGGAAGCATTTATTTAGCCAAATTATGACTTGTAAGATTCCGTAGCGGAGTGGTCTCCAAAATTTGAAAACCCAAGGACCCTATCTATAAAGGATTATTCTGGCACACCCCCACGTCTATCGCTTAGGTTTCAGAACTACAATGATAAAAAAAAGAATATTCAAAAATCATAATTTATATGATTTACATTCATCTGGATCCTAATACATGGCACAGGTCTGTTTTACCATAATTTTGTTGTTCGATAGCTGTGCAACGGATGGTGTGGTTTCTCTACAAGATTCGCAATTTCAGGTTTAGAGGAACTATGCTCAGGATCTCTATGCATTATTTCTGGACCCTTGTAGTTCAACAAACCCAAGTTTCGAAACTGCTACAGTAGAAGGAAGAGGCACCAACCCCTCAAGTTTCAATTTGTCATCCTAACCCTTAATGCTATCATGTGTTCTGCGTTCCAATTGTATGTCAATGTGTATCGAATTGAAATTCAAGTCTGATAAGAATCAATTTTTATGTGAATAACATTTAATTAGCTTTTTCAATGAAGTAATTATAACGGTCGATTTTAAGATATCAGCACAGAAAATGCGAATAACGCTTCTTAATTGCTAACACCTTTTCAGAACAAAGGAAGCAGTGGATTTGGAGTATAGCAATTTGTAAACATTAGGAGATTTCCTCATTTGAAAAGAGAAAATTGAACAAAAATGCAAGCATCACAGTTAATGTTCTGGTTTGTTTCAAAAGCGATTTGCAACTCTTTAAATATTTACACCAATGATATCTGTCAAGCGAGATCGACAGAGTTGGAAGCTACTAGCTGCAATCTAAACCTGATCTCTGATATCACTTTCCTTTCTACTTTCGCTAGTTGGAATTCTCAGTTGAACCCAAGATTGATATAAAGCCTGCGGAACTTTGCCTGTCTTGGGATCTTCAGAATTTTAGAAAATATTGATTTTAAGAAATCAGATTGATGCAAATAGCGCATGTATTTTTGTTTGTTTTGTTTTGTTTTGATTGTGGAGGGTCAAACATTCTGGATTCGATCCATTAACACACGCCGCACAATCTAGTCAAAGCACACGTGATTAATGAGGTTTGGTATCATGTCTGGAAGTGCAGGGCGGGAGACTTTTAGAGCGGTTTGAACAGAATGAAAATCAAGGTAATTTGATTACTTACAGTCTATTCCCATGGGTCTGTGAGTCTGCGTCAGTGCGATAAACCAGCTTGCTTTTCATGATCAAAGATGAACGAAACCCCCAATAGGATCTTTCTATTTATCTTTTGTTAAATTTTATCGTGTAGTCAAAATGCCTACGACTACTTATATAAATAGACTTCTACAAATGTTAATCAATATATATATATATATATATATATATATATATATATATATATATATATATATATATATATATATATATATATAGCAACGCCTGTAATGCTGTGGCCCAAATAACTGTTTTGAACACCGAATTCATATCTTTGCTTGTTCATGACTTATGTTTGCTCAAATCGTTTCTTTCAACGCGGCAGTTGAGCATTAAGAAATGGATATATGATCAGATAGAATGATTATAAATTGAGTTTAATTATGTTGAAACTCGTATTTGAAATGATCTCCTGTAATTACACGGTTAGTATGTATACATACTATATATACTTATATAGTATATGACCTAGATAACGTAAGTAGAATGAACAATTGAAGAAAATGGGGTTGCCGTAGGAATCGAACCTGCGACCAATAAATCGATTCATAAAATTAACGACGAAGATCTTTGGTGATTTAAACTTGCACCGAGGCCCTTGACTGTCCGATACAGTAACCATTATAGCAAGATAGCGAGTGCAAGAGAAACTTTTGTCAACTTTGTCGATTCAAAGTTCAAGAAGTTCCGAAAACACGCCAGCTTTATCATTTTCCAATTAAACAAAATGATCTCACTATAAAGTTTTACTTATCTGAATTGTCTTTTCTACATCCAACACGAAAGCCTTTGTTCAAATATGAAAAAATTCCCATGTTATAAAAATCCAAATTTTTCTTTACATGCAGAACCTTACGAGCACAAACACACACATGCACACTAATGAATATGAATGAATTGTTATATAAACGTTCTCGTGTCTCGGTGCTGTTGTGTTTTGATCAATATTCATACAAAATTGGATCCAAATATTCTACAAAAAAAATGGATGCGTGCGTACACACGCACAAACGCACGCACACAAGTGTTTATAGGAGCATTACTAAGTGCACTGATATACTCATCGAAATGCATTGAAAGATTTTTGCATGCAGATGTTTATTATAAACAACTTGTAGTAGGAAAATTCATATATATATATATATATATATATATATATATATATATATATATATATATATATATGATTATACTATCATATTATCATATTATTATTATGTGTTATATTACATGAAAACTCTAACTTAAAATGATATCCCGTCGTTAAAAAGATAATATATCACTTGGCGTAGACAACATGAATAGAATAAACTTTTTTCAAATAAGAGTTCCTGCATAATACAACGCAATTTATAATTATTCTGTAGCATCATACATATATATATATACATTTATTTCTTCAAACACACACAAACACACACACACACACACATATATACATACACACATATATATATATATATATATATATAAGAACAAAATGAACCGATATGTAACTCTCATATATGATAATGATATCTCGACTGATATCAAAGAATGGCTTGGCTCTGCGATCGGAGATTGTACAGAGGGATTGCCACAGCAGTTCAACCATGGACGATGTGCGTATCTCCCCTCCGGCCTGAGCGATGGATCTTTGAGGTCAGCTTACCCACGGCCAACCCAATCCCCAATGGTCCACCCAGGTGGCACGGATAGTAGCAGGATTCCAAAGGTCGTAGTTTTGACATGAATGTCCTTCTCCTGGCCGATGTGCGCTCGCTGTAGGGGTCAGACGTTCCTTTGCAAGAGTAATCCAACAGTAGGGCTTGCTTGTGGTTGGACCACCGGGCGTGAACGAGCTGCAGTTGGTAGGTAGCTGAGTAGGCTATAGAGCTCTACCGTCTCTTTGGAAGAGAATACGGCTTTGTGCAACTTAAAGCACATAATCTCCAGATGACATGACTGTTTTTAGATGCAGATACATTGGATGGCACAGCTGCCCGTAGCTTTGAGCAAAGATCTTCGGACGCTCCACTGAAGCAGATGTGCGCTGACTTTGGAGGTATACTATCCCTCAGAGTATTACCCGAAAGTGTAGCAGGCTGTGTGCCAAGATTGATGCCATGGGGGGGATCCTTGTTTATGTGTAATTCCAGATCAACTTTACCTGCACAACTATCAATAAGATGTACAATGTTCCTTCGTAAATCTAGCATTTCGGAGATATTTGGGATTTTATATTTACTTATGTATAACGGCTTGTAGACAAATACTATTTTTAATAAGTAGCAAAAGCAGAAGTTTTTATTTTACCAGTCTTTTAAGAGCTTTGGTTCCGGACCATAACTATCCGACAGTTTGATCTGCGGCGCCCATGATAGAGAAATGTGGCAAATCTTGGGGAAGGTCTATGTCCAACGACAGACGTCAAGTGATTGATGATGATGATGATGATGATGATGCTGATGATGATGATGATGATGATGATGATGATGATGCTGCTGCTGCTGCTGATGATGATGATTTTTGACCGAAGCCAACAAATGACCCGGTGATATTTCTAACACCAATCCACAACATGGTTGTTGGTATCTTCCATTCTTATCCTAGTCAAGCCGGTGTTCTTGCAAGGCGGACACAAAATGTGTGCTCGTTTGTGAGGGGTCTAGTTTGAATCATTTTCTTTTTTCTAATCTTTGTCGACCTCTTTTAACTATGACAGATGGAAGCAAAATAGAATTCTACAGACTACATATTAGTTGGGAGAATAATTCAAGAATAAGTACAATTTTAGGAGGAATCAACAAGTTAAGATATATAACAACTTACAGGCAAATATTATTAGCATACGGAGCAAAAGCAGGAGAACACACACACACACACACACACACACACACACACACACACACACACACACACATATATATATATATATATATATATATATATATATATATATATACATATATATATATATATATATTTATAATATATATATATATTTATAATACACATACATTCGTGTGCACGAATATGTAAAATATACATGAATGGATAAATAGCTTGACTAAGCAGACGAGAATTGTTAGGAGTTGTAAAAGCAGTAAGACCTTAGACGGCGAGGCCAGAGTGCACATTATTCTTCCAGCCTGAGCAATGGATTTTTAAGGTAAGGCCAGCTTTTTTAAGGTCAACCCTGCCCTTTAAACCAACATTTGGCTATGATCCAGCAAGGTGGCATGGATAATAGTCAGAGTGTATTTCAAATTATTCAATACTGAATTAAGTGCATTGACAAGGAAAGAGGTGATGTTAAAAAATATTCGTGGTATAGAAAGAAAAAAAGAAGTTTTTTGTCCATTATTAGGCTGTGGACATATTGATGTACCAATGTATATATATATATATATATATATATATATATATATATATATATATATATATATATATATATATATATATATATATATATATAGATACGTGTCTAAACGGATGTTTTATAACTTTCCAGCGCACATACTTACGCGTGAATTTCATCAAATCAATGGCGGCCGTCTTCCCTAAAGTTGACTAATTTCTCTGTCTGACATTCACCCAATTTCATTTGCTCTCATTAATTTTGCAATAATCGAATCTTAGGCTATTCTTTGTCTTCATCTATTCAAAATGCAAATGTTGTTTTCCGTTCAGCGTCGTTTAACTACGCTTAGCTGCAACTACAAAGTGTCTAGATTCGATTAGAACGTCGTCATAATTTTCTTTGTTTCTCTTGCTTTTGTTGTTGTTGTTGTTGTTGTTGTTGTTCGACCATCTCACACCGACAGTTGAGGCTTTAAAGAAGAAAATGAAGCTGACGAAGACGACGAAGACGACAAAGACGAAGATGAACGCAAGCCAGGAGAGAAAAAAAATAGTTTAATAATGGAATTTTTCATTCCAACGACTCATTTGGGTCGCAGTAATTGATTAAAATTGCAGTCAATCATTTGACCCTAACCTAACCGGAATCAATATTCTGCTTCGCTACATATAAAACAAAGGTCACGGCAACTGATTTGCAATAGGTTTTCAGTAGGCACATCTGTACTGTGTTGGTCCTAGATGACTGTACTTGGTTTTTCGACTTCATATTGAGACCTGATTTTGAGTACCAAATTTCATGGAAAGAATACATTCCGATTTTATTGATGTATAATAGATTTTCAAATTCATCAACTAATTTCACAAGCAATACACACACACACACATGGTCCATTCATGAATCAGCGAATTTATTTAATGAAACTTTTTAAAAAAATCATTTTGATATTGTTAATTGAAAGAGCTGTAAACTCACGTTGATTTTACGTGGAGCATATACTAGAACTTTTTTGCAATTTTATTTTGTGAACACATACAGTTTATATTAGCTTACAAGCCGACATTTTCAGATAGTCAGGTGTGAAACTCTCTTCCTGTATGTTTCGAGATATGACCGGAGACTATCTCCTTGTCATGACATCTGATGAGTGTAAGTGTTTCAACACAGTTTGGAGAGCACATAAATACACCTGATATAACACCTCTCCAGGACAGTCCATTTGGGACCTCGAAAACTTATTCCAGCATCTTTTCTACTTTCAAAAAAACCGTCTGCAAAGTCATTTGTCGGGATTGACACCAGCTGCCCCACCTCGTTCGCTTTAATCTCGTCCCCTTTCTATTCATGAAAAGTGATATATACATATATATATATATATATATATATATATATATATATATATATATATATATCATGTGCCTAATATTCAACAAACGGAATATATCAGTACAAACATACATTTATATATAACTGCTGTCTGTGGATGACAAAAATTATTAATTATCATTATTATAATTAACGGTAACTTCTTTAGGGTTGAGCACTCTCAGGTAGGGTAACTCGTCCATCATAAGACACTATAGCAATGCTCTTCTAACTCTGAAATGGAGCACTTTGGTGGATGTGGAATTGTGCATGAGTAAAAATATCACTAAATTCGGTCCTACTGACCGTCCAGTTCTGCGAAGGGCAGGAGTAGAATTTCAACCTCTGGGTCTGAAACGAAAGTTTCGATCCTACCTCGCAAAACTAGGAGGGATATAGGTTAGTCCATAGTAACATGGAAGAGTTGTAATATAACAAAACAGCAGTCTCTGGATGACAAAATCATTAATTAATATTACATATAGTCACATGCGTGAGTATATTTAGAGAGAACAATATATAGTGTGCCTAATTTTTTCAAACGGAAGGCAAATTTATCGATCAACGCCGGATTTATTTGTGAAATTCTACAAAAGACAATATAAGAACAAAAAGGAAAAAAAAACCCTGTCTGTTTCTACGCAGTTATGACGATTTCAAAATGGCTGTTGTGTCGTGCATCGAAAAAAAATATGGTGATCTTCTATTGGTTCGCTTTTTTTAGTTTTGCTCTTGTATTTTGTCATGTTCTGTTCTGGTGACATTTTCTTGTTTTCTATCTCGGTTACACCCGATCTCAGCCTCTATCCATGCGACCACTGACTGTCGAAGAACAACACCCATTAGCACAGTTTTCAAAACTGCGTTTGTCACACATACCTCAGATATGTTCACCTTATGTATGTGGGTAGATGCTCCCGTAGTGAATTGAACATTAATACATAGCAACCCGCTGATATATATATATATATATATGTATATATATATATATATATATATATATATATATATATATATATATATATGTGTGTGTGTGTGTGTGTGTGTGTGTGTGTGTGTGTATATGTATATATATATGTATATGTATGTATACATATATATATATATATATATATATATATATATATATATATATATATATGCACATACACACACACACCCGCACACACACACACACACACATATATATATATACATATATATATATTGAAACATGGGCTAAACTTGAAATTTTCGAAACAATTCAAAGTATACCTACTTAAGGTTCTATCATTTAGAGCATTATTGGGAGACAGAATCAAGCTCTTCAAATGTCAATGTCGTTTTTTTAATGTTTTTTTTTTCCTCCAATTTGGTTCTTGGCTAAGAACTCCACTGCTTTAGACAAATTTGGTGCTCAGCTATGATTTTTTTAGTGTTGGTAAACGTGATTGAAGCAGCCTGGCTGATGTTAGGATCAGATTTTCGATATCCCTGCTTTTGACTTGAACCCAACGTGGCACCTGAGGCAAGCTTGTAACCGATATTCCAATTTAAGATTAACTTCTAGAAACAAAATAAATGTAAAACTATTAAAGCAAAAATCAAGAAGAGGAATAACTCTAAGATAAAGAGAATGATCAGCATCGATCCGTAAGCAGGCTAAAGTGAAGGGGAAAAAAGATATCACAGAAGACACATAGCAAGAAGGAAAGATAACCGATAGTACAAAAGGTCAGTCAATTTGGGCCCAAGGGATAGCAAACGTAATAGAAGAACAGACATCAGATGGAGAGATGGAATAGAAAGGTTTACCGGTCAGGCATTGCAGAGAATAGCTCAGTGTTGTCACCTCAAAATTTTTTTTTGTGCTAATTTCACAACCAAAAAACACAAAAATCATTAGACTTATAAGAATGACCCTCAAACATCAAAAAAATTCTCAAATGGCCAAAACACTACCCCCGTCAAATAGCCCAGATCAACCAGAGTTAAATGGTACGAATCGATATGGTCCATCATCTCTTCTATCTCGCTGTGTGTAGATTATAGTACATAGTGAAGTTGAATCCGTCGGAGGATTGCATTTAAAGGGCAACACATTCACCAGGAGCAAAAACGCAGATTTTTTTTTTCCGCTTTTTGTCGAGGAATTAAAAATCTGCCTTTCCGTTGGGCTGCTATCATTCATTAAGATGTCGCTCACGTCATTGATGAATGATATTTAATGAAAACTTTTTTCTTCTGATCTCTATAATGCTTATACGAATTTACTCAACGAACACAAAAATACGGTAGTTACTTTCTGTACACGGAAAAACGTCGTTACTTTCCGAACACGAAAATACGTAATTACTTTGTGAACACGAAAATACGTAGTTACTTTCTGAGCACGAAAACGCTTAATTACTCTAATTGTTCTACAAGGCTCAAATCCGGATAAACATTCAGCAAACTAACCTCGTAGATAATTATTCCGATAATGACCACGATCCACACGTAATTGGTTCTAAACCGATGAATGTTTTTTTTTTCTAAATATAAGTAGGGCGCTGAGTTTTGCGTGCACTTATCCAGCGAGGCTCTGCATGTGAGTTAGTTTCTCACTAAGTACTCCATGAATGTATTCCCATACCAAATTTGGTATTCTCCTACTAATATCTAAAATTCCTACATGTGGAGAGAAAAGTGTGCAATGATCACCAGGGTTTTTTTACGTAATGCAAGGGGAATAGAATAACCTTCCTCTATTCAATATGCTTGATGGAAGAGTTTGTTGAACCGGGCGTCTGCAGTAGAGCGATAATCAACAAGCCACTCTAGCACTGGACGCCCCACCGTTGTGGCTTTGTGCCAGGTTAAGCCTACGAGGTATCTGCTTTTTGCACCAAATGTAGTGCGATGGTTAGCGAGCTTGTCATACCCCATACACGTGGGTTTGTGCCACATCAAGCCGAACTCATAAAGATAAAAAGGGAAGCATACCCTGGAGCAATGATTAGCAAATACATATATTGCTGGGTACATATTGCTGGGTATAAATAATATGCGTCGGTGTGGTTATATACTTGCGTCTGTATGTGTGCATTTATGTATCATCATTATTTGCCATTCGAATTCCAGTATTGGACCAAGGCCTTCCATGACGATCGTGGCTACGCTGACCATTACCATGTTTTAACGCTAAATCCCTCAATCTCATTGCTCCATCTTGAGGCTTCCTACTGCATTTCACATTCCATGAGCATTGATTGGTTAGTCTTTTTTCCCCTCGGTTGTCAACTCTTCTTGCCTAGTGTACTGCTCATCTCTATTTTATGCTTACTTATTTGTATAATATCTTTCATTTTAGCCCCCCCCCCGCCTCTGACCATATTGAACTCTTAGAGTTATCCCTAGCATTGCGCCTCCAATGGCTGCCTGTGCGATTCTTAGTTCTCAGTTTTCTCTCTCTCACTATATATATATATATATATATATATATATATATATATATATATATATGCGCAGGCATGCATGTATGTGTGTTGGGGGTCTGTATCCGTAGATGAAGATATACGCATGCGTGAAATGAGCAAATATACAAAGCTTTCTCTTTCTTATTTTTCTATTCTATACTTAACTCTGAAATGCGATCTCAAGTCAATAGTTATATTAGTAGGAAAGAACAATGGCGTTTTTTTTTCTTTTCAACCAATAACATTTTGTGTGTCACCTGTTGGTTTACTGTCAGACGAGTGACGCATGCGCTCCGACAAGCACCCCAACGAAAATGCGCTTGAGAAAAGAACCTGATGAGAAGACAAGCGTGTTCATCTCTTCTGTCTTCACGGTGTTAAAAATACTTTATTTACTTACCGCGAGAAAATGAAACGTTTATCATTGCTAAGCAAGTTACATATCACTCTCGTTAAATATATTTACAAGACTTTAGTAACATTCCACTCTCAAATCCTTTCAACATGCATACATAATATGACAAAGTAATTGTACAAACATATATATATATATATATATATATATATATATATATACACACAAACGCATGTATTAATTAAGACCAATCGCCTCTAATAATAAGGTAAACATTTTCAACCAATATCCAGTGATCTTTTTCTGAACACTGTAGGAAAGCTTTTCCATAAACTTATGAAAACCACGATGTTAGACGTGGGTATTAGAAAACCTTCTATATCTTCCACGATTATATTTGTTCTCACTCAGTCTGTACCACTCATTTTGTAAACGACTACTTCAGTAACATATTATCAGAGGTCATACGTGATCAAGAGCAGTACGTCTACTTACAGGAGATCTGTCTCCCAAGTAGTTCCCTCTCATTGAACTCAGCTCATGTTTAGTGCATCAGGACCAAGAAAATTATCTAACTCTTTGATGATGGAGATATAAAAGTAAGAATAAAGAAAATACGTCGTTTCTTACCTGAAGTAAACGTCAAGGACAATTAAATTGAGAAGACTTACCTGAAACACAAAGAGATACAAGAATATTATAAATAACTTCAAACAAAAACAGATCATAAAATCAAACATGATGTTTTTAAAAGAAAATCGAATTAACATCATTTGTTGTTAGAATTGTCTTCAAGGTCAAATCATAATTGCATACAGTGTTTGTGCGCAGATTATGTTTTAGTATTGGATAGCTTGTCTAATTTTTGTTCATAAATCTTAGCCAATTAGTTTGGCTGTCTAATAATGGTTTACAGTGTGCTGTGGCAAAGTTGTTCCATATATCTCTGACCGCTTCCCGCAACAGGCCAATGTTCCCAAATTTTCTCAAAGCCATATGTTCTCCATGGTGTTAAGATCTTTTATATGATGGAAAGCACTTGGCTCATCCTTTTGCCCAATATATATATATATATATATATATATATATATATATAGAGAGAGAGAGAGAGAGAGAGAGAGAGACAGACAGAGACAGACAGACAGACAGACAGAGAGGGAGAGTCCTGATGATATCATTCTCGATCACACACTTTCTGTACGTGAGCTAAGGATGTTGCATGTCTGTTGTTTGTTTTTTGTTTTTTCAAGCAGCGTATCGGAGAAAAAATATAATTATTTTCCTTTTTGGAAGCCTGACAATAGATCGAGAGCTCGCTCAAAATAAATCAAAACATCTAGCATGGACAAGCTCGAGTCTCGTTTTAGCGAAAAACGTCTCGTAGGACCGTCAGATTTAGAATTGGCAGCTGGCATCAAAGATCGGGCTCGTAGCCTGAAACCAACGTGAGTTGATGTTCCGTGGGCTTGCAGCCTGCCTCTTCGAAGACACGGTGATTTATGTCATCCACAAACGGTTCAGCTGTAGAGCTGACCCAAAGTTCTGCCCGGCTCATTAATCATGTCTAAATTATTAGGTGCCAAAACTTCGGCTGATTGGCTGCATTAAGTGGACCGCAGACAGAACGGCAGATCAATGGATAAATAAAAAGGAAAGATTAATTGCTCTATCAATAATAAACGGGGAAATTGGTCTAACGATCAACAGTACGAGGAATGAAATTGGCGAAGCGAGTTCAAACTCCGGCTGTGACAGTTTACATTCAACCTCGCACTAATACCCTTGCAAAAGATATGATTCCATCTTTCAACTCCCAACTATCGATAAGTACCAGGGAAGCTGGAGCCCTTTAGTCATGGTTCTGAATTAGTGTGGGAACGGAATTCCAGTCCAGAAAGTGGAACGCTGTTGAGGCCGCAGGGTACAAAATTTGACATTTCAAGCTGCTCCTGTTGGATTATATCAAAGGGACTGGAGGGAGACTCAGTCAGTTTTTAGCAAGAAATCATTACTCTCCCCCAATGTTTCAATAACAGTCTATTATCTACACTTCAAGCTTAAATTGTTTTTAACATATATTTATCTTGCAATTTCAAATGCTACTTTGATATTACAAAAGTCTTGTCGGTTGGTTTTACTTATTTGGGGCAATACTTTGTTTCCTGTAACTGTAGTATCATTGCTTTCAGTATCAAGTATTGCTGACAAAACCAAACCCTGAAACCAGTAATATCAAATACATGTAGACAACATGATACAACCTATTGATCTGCTTCATTCTTAGTTAACAGATCAGATATAAAAACGACAGCTCCAATTGTAATAGATTGGTTTTGAAACGAAATCGATATGATTTCTTCGTTCTTCTTCAGATTCCTTTTGTCTAAAGGTGATGTAAAGTGTTCGTCTCTTGAGAGACGACTCCCACTGGAATGTGACCGTTCTGGTTTTCTGTTGCATGTATCAGCTTATTGATCCTTGGAAGTTACAAGTCTGGTTTTGTCGAGACCAGGACTTCATTCCCATAAGTTTTTTATGGCCACCCTTTGCCAGGATGTAAGTACATCGTAAGAATACCTTCAACTTAATCATGCAGCTTAGAGTGTACTCAACTAGTTGCTGAAGGTACAGGGAAATTTGTGCTAATTATTATTTTTTCAGGAATCTAACTTGGGATCTTTTGCATGTGTGACAGACGTACTAGCCATCATACAATCAGAGTGGACTCTTGTGGTCAGATATGGTCAAATTTCAATTTGGATTTGATCATTGCCACGAGATCATGCGTTCAAAATACTGGTTGCAGAGAAAATGAGAACTTCAACCAGTGATAAAGTTTCTCCTTCAGTCAAACAGGAGTTTCGACCGCACAGAAAGGCGTGAATATTTTCCTTCCTTACTCTCTGCAGCTGACACTGACAAGTGTGGATAGCTGGTTACATTTTCAAAATGTTTTCATGCTTAAGTCACAAAATCATACGTATACATTAAACATGTGACCTGATTACGAGCTTTGCTTTCATCCGACCACTTGTTTAACTGGCGTGAAACACTGATGTATATCCCTATGCCCTAAAGCCAATCAACGCTGTATCCATCATCATCAGCATTCACCATCCCCAGTATTCTCTAGAACTCTTTATCATGGACGTCATGGGACAAACGCCTTCTGAACTCACGACGTTGTGAGTTGTGATGTCCATCAGTTGTTAGATATTCTTGCAACATGACCAGCCCATTGTCATTTGGATTCTATAATATTCCAGACTCCTGTTTTTTCTCTAATATGTTGTGCTTTTTGAGATCTCTCCATGTGAGGTTAAGCATGATCCTCTCATGTGTACGTTGCATGGTTCTCAGTTTGAGGGTCAGTCTTTTGATTAGGTCCCATAGTGTCCTAATTACTATCTGTTTATTTTTGTTTCCGCCATCTAAAGATTATTCCAATCTATAATCGTAGTGATTGATTTTTTAAACATAATTATTGCTTTTTTAAAAATCGAGATGAAGAGTTACTGTTAACTTGAGCTATGTTCTCTGGATACATCGCATGCTGATCAGTTTATTCAGTCAGCGGGGCAAAATGTCGTTTTTAACACAAACCAACATTTTCTTGAGAATCTAATCAAAGATAACAGAAAAATAGCTGCTGTTCTATACAGTGTGCCTAGTGCATGCTAGAGAAGGCTAAAGAAATATGGATCTTGTGATGCCACCTAAATATAGGTAATCCTGAATTCTACAGTTAATGCTAATTTCACATGATCCCCCGAAAAGAAAAGAAGAAAAATAACTGCAGTATCTCGAAAAGAACAAAATCAGTGAAGGGATCTTTCTTGTTTCCTGTTTGTATTGATGTTCCATAAACCTCCTATTCACTCATCCAGAAACAGAAAAATCCCCGATATTGAATCGTGACTTTCATTTCTTTACGAGCAGTGAAAAGACGCAACCCGTTTCTAATAATAAATTCCATCAACAAAGTATCCATGATTTGGGGCTCCCCGCCATAGCCTCTTATCAAGCAAATCAAAACTAAAGAAAAAATCGAATACGAGCAACGTTTATGTCACAATAGATTTCCGTTTTTTAGCCAGCTATCTTCGAAGAAAATGAGACTAAGGAATGAAATAAGGAGAAAGCAAAAAGAAAGAAGAGAAAGCGGGGGTAAGAAAATAGGAAAATAATGAAGAAAAAGCAAAACATGTTTCAAGAAGTTTTGAGAGCAGCAACAGAAGAAGAAAAAACGAAGAAGAAGAAGAAGAAGAAGAAGAAGAAGAAGAAGAAGAAGAAGAAGAAGAAGAAGAAGAAGAAGAAGAAAAAGAAGAAGAAGAAGAAGAAGAAGAAGAAGAAGAGGAAGAAGAAGAAGAAGAAGAAGAAGAAGAAGAAGAAGAAGAAGAAGAAGAAGAAGAAGAAGAAGAAGAAGAAAGTATACTGGAATTAAGAAAGAAAAGAACAAGTCCATCAATAATTCAATTAAAGGATAAAAGGTTAAGGAGAGAGATAAAATCGAAAAAAGACAAAATAGAATAAAAAGATAAAATAAATACGTTTGATGAGAAGAAGAAGAAGAAGAAGAAGAAGAAGAAGAAGAAGAAGAAGAAGAAGAAGAAGAAGAAGAAGAAGAAGAAGAAGAAGAAGAAGAAGAAGAAGAAGAAGAAGAAGAAGAAGAAGAAGAAGAGAGTAAAGCTGGGGAAGATGGAAAATAAAATACATAAAAGTGAAAAGAGGAAGAAATAAAAATAGATTGATTGGATAGAAAAACAAAAAAATGAAGAGAAACAAGAAATTGGGAAAAGAAAAAAAAAGAAAGAAAAAAAGAAAGAAAGAAGGAGAAGAAGAAGAAGAAGAAGAAGAAGAAGAAGAAGAAGAAGAAGAAGAAGAAGAAAGTATACTGGAATTAAGAAAGAAAAGAACAAGTCCATCAATAATTCAATTAAAGGATAAAAGGTTAAGGAGAGAGATAAAATCGAAAAAAGACAAAATAGAATAAAAAGATAAAATAAATACGTTTGATGAGAAGAAGAAGAAGAAGAAGAAGAAGAAGAAGAAGAAGAAGAAGAAGAAGAAGAAGAAGAGAGTAAAGCTGGGGAAGATGGAAAATAAAATACATAAAAGTGAAAAGAGGAAGAAATAAAAATAGATTGATTGGATAGAAAAACAAAAAAATGAAGAGAAACAAGAAATTGGGAAAAGAAAAAAAAAGAAAGAAAAAAAGAAAGAAAGAAGAAGAAGAAGAAGAAGAAGAAGAAGAAGAAGAAGAAGAAGAAGACAAACTGCTATTAAAGAAAAAATAAAACGTGAGTTGTTAGTGCAATTAGAGGATAAGAGGCTGGTGAATAACGAAGGAAAATGATTAGAATTAAAAGAAATAGAAAAGAAAAAAAGAGGCAATAGGAAGTAATATGAAAAGAAGAAGAAGAAGAAGAAGAAGAAGAAGAAGAAGAAGAAGAAGAAGAAGAAGAAGGAGAAGAAGAAGAAGAAGAAGAAGAAGAAGAAGAAGGTACAAAAAGATGTAGCAATTTTGTATTGGTAAAAGATTGAAAAAAATGTGATCAGTGCCTGTGGAAGGTGGATTCTTCTGTGTGCCAACTTTCTGTTTTTTCTCGAAAATAGAGAAGCAAAACGTATCTTTCCTCCTACGCACGGCAGCAGTATTGATAATAAATGATCGCTTTAAAGCTGTGCAGAAGCAAAAACGGCTCCCAAATCCAGTGCCTGTCAATGGTTAAAGTTTCCTTTTAAGTGCAATCGATCGGCACCTTTTCGCCATCTGTTTGTGCTTCTCTCTCTATACATTCACAACTTCGTGTGTTATGGATTTTACAAGAACATGAATGGAATGCTGGCACGAGATATGACATTCGGGTTTTTTTGACGCCCTTGATGCCAATTTTCTCGACTTCAAATGAACCATGTTTTGTAAAAAAATAGGGTTGATTTAAAAAACTGAATTTCCACGATAAGAGAAACAATCGAACTATAAGTTTGACGGGTTACAAACAATCATCTATAATATTATTCTACGTGTTAGTATGTACCACGGTTACGCTTCTGGGTCATTATTCATCCTCCTTATATATTCCATTCTTTTCCTTCCCACTCCCCACCAAACTTTTCGATGTAATTAACAAGAATAAGAATGAAAGAGAGTGACTATACTTGAGTGGTAGGAAAAAGACTTTATTATCATTATAACTCTAACACATTTAAAAATCTGAAACCTAGCGAGTTATAATCGTAGTAGACAACAAGGATATAGACAGAAAGCAAACGTAATCAATGATGAATAATTACACATAGGATGTTGACTGAATTATTTCCGTGCTTTTGGTATTATAGTTTACTAGAATAACAGTAGAGAACTTACAAAGAAAAATATAACAGAAGTGCAGATAATTATTGAAGTACCCCCGTATTTTTGCTTAATTTTTTCTCTGCTAATTAGTATGATTAATATAGATATATTACATATATATCGTATTACTTAACAACATTATATATTTTAATTGCAGAAAAAATATATGTGAGAGTAATGAAAATATCTTACTTGTCAGCATCCGTAAAATTTGCACAGTTTCAGCTTGCTAAAGATTATTTTTCATGCAGACTATTTCTCATGTATCTCGGTAATTACTGAACTCAAGTGGGTGTGATACGAGACAGATCTAAGTAAATTGGGGTAGGAATGTTGTGTGACGCCAATCTTACAAATAGAGGAGATTAGTCTTTTTTTGAAAATCAGCATTCGAAATCGTGGCTTCTTGTCTGGGCTCGAACATCGACCACTGGTATCATAGTGAAAATATTTGCTTATATTACCTACGAAGCAGGCTAATTTTTCAGATTCTTTATCGAACGTACGAATGAAATTGATTAATAAATAGTTATATTTATGCTGATTTTCCATACGCTAACTTAAAACCAACTTTCACACAGAGCTTGTCAACCAAAACAGACGATGTTGTTATGGTTGAGTCCGTAGGAACAATCTCCCATGTGTATGAATCTGCTTGTCTCCGACACAGTTCAAGATTCAAAGACTTTCTTTTACTTGATCCCTCCCAACACCCTCTTCGTGGTCTTTATTTTGCAATTCCGTTCGCAAACCCTATCCCCAACCATTCCAACTTAAGGGTTTCATCTTCAAAGAGGGAAGAGGGACGGACAGAGGGTAAGTATTGCATACGCTCAGCCCCGTGTCTCTTTGTAACCTACATTTGCCATTCAACAGAGACCATCACTTTTCACCGATTCATCACAGATTATCACTCACTGACGCTTTCTCAGCGAAACCTTTCTCTATGTGTTCTTTTATGAACCAAGTCGCTACTTGTCTCCTCTTTCTGCTAATTATCACATTTTCATCCCCCCTCAATTCTCCTAATTTTGTCTCCTTTTTTTAAAACCAAACGCGCATGAAATCATATCTCCATTTTTTTTTCTTTCCAACTTACCACAATTCCTTGCCAATCGACATATCCTTTGCTGTGCACCGTTATGCAACAAAGATTTTTTTTTTCTCTTTTCCAGTCGGGCTGAGGTTCTACTAAATTTCAGAAGATTTTTTTTTTTGTTTCGCATTTTGATAGAAAAGCAATCAATATTGATTTTTTTTTCATTCTTTCCCCACTATATGAGTTCGGTGTTAATTCCATTTAGGACTTCATCACCCATGATGGAATAATTGCTTTTTCTCCTATACCACAAATACAGGTATTCCTCGCATTTCAAAAGTTCACTCCAGGTCAATTGTTCTTTTTTACGAATAAAGGCAAATAGCGAAAACTAACAAGCAATTTGTTTTGCAGCACATCCTCCCCTTTTTCCCCCCATACAACCCAGGTCTTGAACCTCCAATCACCTCAACCCCCATCGACTAATTCTATCCATCCATCGTCACCATTTGTTGGGGTTTAGGGAACGCTTAAGAATTTTCCACATAAATTGATGGTAACCAGTTTATGCTTACGGAATTTTTTTTATCGGAAGCTTTACTTTCCAATATCGGAAGAGACCTATCCAAACATTTCAGCTGTAACTTGTCAGAGTGTGAAACTTCCCATAGTCAAAACCGTAACCCGGTTCTCCTTCCACTTTATCATACGAGCGTATTTTTACTCTATTCGTAAGCAAGACTACATGTCTATTCGTGAAAGGAGGTAGGAATGTAGCAGATTTTTTTACGTGCGTTGATACTAACCTGATGTTTACATCGAATCTTTTCAGACTTTAACATAGATTCATACACTAACCGAACGGATAAAAAATATTATCCTAACAATGTTGCTCAATTGCCGTATTTGTTGACATAGAGGGCGCCTGGGGGCACATAAGATATACGATAATATCACAAAGGAACATCCATAACCAATTGTAAGCTATCGTGAGTGGAGACTTGAATATCCGAGTTATTAAAAAGCTATATAATGTGAACCCCATATGCTGCCAGGTGTAAGTGGAAGATAATCATATCTTAAATGAAGAATACTTAGTTAACATATTGCTTGTATGTAATTAACTTCGCAAGTCTCGCAATTTTATTTGCTCTAATTGATGCATATCTTGTCTAGACATGTCACTTTTTTTCAGATAATGATATATTGCAAATTACCAAGGCAAAATATAGATCTCTGTCATATTGCTTTTAAAAATGTCGCATATGTTTGGTAATTTTTTCTTGTTGTTTAATGAAGACTTTGATAACCTGTCTTTATGTAATACAGTTACTGAAAAGACACAATCTCAGAAATCAATGTTCAATATCTTGAGAATAATATTTTCAATTGCTGTTTTCTTTTAAAGAATGAAGACAAATAAAAATATTCTAGAACATGAATTCAAATAAATAATATTTTACTGCAGCCTGAGAGAGAGGGGGAGAGAGAGATGGCACAGTGAGAGAGAGGGAGAAATCCGAAGAGGCACTATAATAACGAACTATGATTTTTCTGTTCGTTTCTTTGTCTACTTAAAAGTAATAATTTTGATGATATAAATATCTCCTACACCATTTTAAACAGTGGACTCTCCCACTTTGATACGTTCAGATCAATTTTGATGAAAACGTCAGATAAATTATGAGACTATTTACACCAGCAGCAGCTTTGGAGTAATGAATTACTCAGTCTCAGAGTAAGAGAATGTAGAGAGAATGCATAATACGCAAACAAGCAGACTTCAGAGGTGACTATTCAACAGAAGACCAGCTACACACAATAAACTAAGCAGAAAGTTATTACAATACAACAAGCCACCTTGTTTAGCCTTTGTGAAATATGAGAAAGCGTTTGACTCGGTCGGATACACTGTACTCTTCAACTCAATGTAAGAACGAAGCGTTGACAAGTTTTCATGCAAGTCATTCAGAACTTATACAAAAATGGCGCTGGAATAATTGGACTACACATAGTTACAAACAAAATAATGTTAGGAAGAGAAGCGAGGCATCAGGATGCAATGTCAACCAAGCTATTTACGGCGAACCTTGAGAATCTCTTTCGAAAGACTGACAGGGAGAGAAATGGTGTAAACATAGACAAACGAGAATACTATATCTAAACTACTTGAGATTCGCCGATATCGTTTTTATGACGTCAAAAGCAAAGAATAAGGAAATATGTTGACTGATCAAGAAAAAAGAAAGTGAAAAGTTAGGTTAGAGGTTAACAGAACGACGGCAAATATAATTGTCGACGATAAAGTTCTCTCCCTCCCCAAGACAATAAGAATGGAAGGTGAGGCTCAAAAAAAAAATTGAAGGAAAACGTTTCCTTAGTCAGCTAAGGAAGTTCGAGAAAGACAATGGAAGCTAAATAAAACGACACATAACGATCACGTGGTAAACGTTTGGTATGAATAAAAACTTAGAAAAGTGCATTTTGGCAATGTGCTTAAAACGTAAAATATACTATGAATGCATAATACCAGCTATGAGTTACGGATGAACAAGTGGGTGGACTGGACACTTAGCAAGAGAGGTTTGCCTGTAAGACGTGACATTCATCATCGCAACTGTGCTCGTCATTGAAGGAGAGGGGACTTATCATGACAATGATGAGGATACAATGTATATATATATATATATATATATATATATATATATATATATATATATATATATATATATGTGTGTGTGTGTGTGTGTCAATGCAGGGGATTAGGCAACAGCAAGTCACCTCAAGTTTCGAAATTATCATTATTACCGTCATCGTCATCATCATCATCATCATCATCATCATCATCAAAATTGGATATAGAATCCAAGAGAATAATTATGAAAGTTTTATGTCAATCGAAACCCTATTTGGAATAACTCCCGTTCTTACACAGAGGATGCACCACTTGGCCTAGACAGCATTTATAGAATAAACGTATATTGGTTGTAGATTTTTATTCCTAATGCGATTATATATATATATATATATATATATATATATATATATATATATATATATATATATATATATATGGGAAAGTCTAGTTTGTTTCTGAAAATCATAGAAAATATTCTGTGAGAAATAACTGCAAATAAAACAAGCCTCTAATTTCATCACCCACCTCATCTTAATGTATTTAATTACCTGATAATTTGGACTAATTAAAGTCGCCATACAACCATCGCTCCATGAAACCCGAGGTTAAAACTACAGACATAAAAACGAAAGAAAAAAATTAAAATAGCCTAAACGGAGGGTGGGTTAGGAAATCGAATGAAGCCCGTTCGGTACCAGACTACGTCAATCCACTTGTTCGTCATCTTAAAAGCAGCGATCGGCTTCTCTGTGTCGTCTGCACGGGAATCGGTAAGACACACCGTAAGAGATTGTGCTATGGATGCGTTAATCGCGGAGTTGATCGTGTGAGGAGATATTGGCATGTGTGAAGAAGTTCCTTTATGTAATTATGTGAGTCTCGTCATCGTATTAGCTGAAGATTCTGATGAAATATCGGATTAATCATTAAAAAAATAAGACGCCAGATATATTTGTACCGATGGTGCCGTCATGTCTGAATGTTCAGCGAAGAAAAATACTCTGAGATAAAATGAAGCCGAAAGGAAAGAACAGATAGGAATAGTGAGAAAGTGAGAACATGCACAAGTTATATCCGCTCGAAGATTTGTTGTGTGAATACTTGTAAGATTTATAATAATGATTCTTGAGATAACGATAGTGGTAATGGTAACGGTGGAAACGGGAAAATAAACCGTTGGAAATGAAGATGAAAACAATCTGGAGAGCAAATGTAACCGTAAGAGTGCACAGTGCTCTTCGCTGGATACAAAACAAAAAAAATAGTTCGGAACACAGTATCTGGAATCTTCTATTAAATCATCCCCGAAGAGAAGACATTCGGCGAAAATTAGAAAAAGATTAGAAAGTTAAACAGGTAACAACTTGGAGCGTCTGAAAATAACTCTGTGTTTAAAAATATCAACAATGAATCTTAGGGTTCGAAATGTTCAAAATATAAAAAAGAATTCTCTGACATCTTGAAATAAATGAGACAGGCCGAAAAAAAGGTTATTATCACGAAATAGTGATATATTTGTTCCCGATCTCGACCCTTAACCTCTCATTTGTTCTCAGGAGGGAAAAAGATTATCCTCTTGTCTCATCAATTATTTCCAAACTTATGTCTCTGTCTTATACTTTGTACTCAATACGTTTTGCTTAATTTCGATTTCTCGACAGTGCAATGCTCTTGATTTGTTCGGTTTAATATCTTTGGATTATATTTTCCATTTACTATGTATTTTCACTGATGCTTCAATACTTATACTACCTCTACTGATAATTCTAGTGATAACTAATGGTAGATTTACCACTACTATCGTTTATACTTCAGAGGGACTACTTCTCTCTTTTAATCCATTTATTTTTACAACGCCAATAATGATTATACTTATAAAAGCTCTATTCTCTCAGTAATTCCTGACCTTTGACATCCATTTACCCTCAATCTACAACTTTCATGTACACAGCAAATTGTGGTGTTAGGGCAAGAAACAAAACAATAATCACGGTTTGCTTTCTAGCGCCAACTGTATTTGAGCCCCTTTATGCCGTTATAAATGGACAATCTTTTGCATTTTACAAGGAAAGGAAGCAGAAATCAATTTAATATCTCAACCTTGCCGGAGAACCACAAAATTTGTGGACCTTGGGGATGACAGTAATTCCAATTGGGGTGGAGTTTCTGGAAACGCCCCTGAAGGGTTTTACAAGGAAATCTAGAGGAAATCGAGACAGCACCCCTAAAATTAGCAAGCTTGCTGAGGTCAGAACTAAAGTATCAAGGAGGCACGTTGTCACTTGATCTCCACTGAAAGTCACCAGTCAGTGGCGTGAAAACCCAACGCGTAAAAATAATAATGACAGTAGGTATAATGAACAAGTTGCAGTTGATATCCCATGCTTTCCCCCCAGTAATGCTAACCAAAAACTTCCAGGTATAAAAATAATGATTTATAAGTTGAAAGAACAAGAACAGAACTAGTTGTGCATGTCGGGACCCAAATGTCCCTTAAATGTGAGCCGACAACATCTCCAATATCTATTCGTGCGCAAGATGAGTTTTGTTTTTGGTGTGCCGAGGAATACGTCGGCGAAAGTCACGCTTCAATATTTGCACGCATACACCTTTTGTATTTCTTCGCTTTGAAGCTTTCAGTGGGCCTAATAATAATCTTAAACCGGACTACGACGAAACGCACACTTGCTGATCACGTTACGGCTTGTAAAATTTCAGCAGGAGCATGTCTTTATTTGAAAGTGATCACATTATCCAATGTGTTTGATGAGCGTCCTGTAGAGAGAAAAAATAAGCGAGCCATATGTTGCTAATTAAGTGAAAAAAAAGAAGGAACAAGGAACGTGTTTGAAAAGGTGAGAATTGAAAAAAACAGCAACAAAAAAACAAACAGCATATGTCTCCGTGTACTTCGACCGCCAGCGCATGCCCAGAAGAAGATTGAATATCACATATTTATTGCCTCGGAATATAGAAACTTAGAATATCAGATATCTTTTCCAAACACATACAAATCTATGTGCTGGCACACTAACGAACCAGTGTACTGAATAGATAGAAAATGACACACAATGTGAATGATCACCAAATATTTACAGCGAGACGTTCGAAAAGTCAACGCAAACATAATAAAATTCTCTGTAATCACCCACCCACCTTCAATCCTCCTCTAAATCTATCCATCTATATCTATCTATGTATCTATCCATCTATCTATCTACCTGCCCAGATGCACGTACGCATGCGTGTGCATGTGCATTAAAGACACATTCATCAATCTGTGTTAATGTAAATAAATAAATGAAATAGTATACCCGAGACCGTTCTTTGAGATCACTATCGTATCTCCTAACCGTATCTCCCGCTAATATCAACGCTGTACGTTTGTTTATTTTAGCTTTTTTTTTGTTGTTGAAAACGTGTGATGATTATTTCGTTCCACTGACTTCGTTGAGCTTGTGTCTTGAATGCCAAAGCATCAACCGCTTCTTACCTGATTTTTCTCTCGAATGAGAGACAGAGCTTTTCAAGGAGAGAATGTGCTTTTATTTCAAAGTGAGATCAAAATGTTTCGATTGCTGTTGTTTTCGATCTTTATCAGGGAAAAGAAAAATGTCCCCTGCGTAGATATTACACTTTTATGGTGTTTTCGAAGCGTTCTTCCAGAATCGTATGCCTATTGCCTTACATGTTTCTCTCTCAATAAATCTCGAGGAAACTTTGAGATAAGGTGATAATATCTCTGAGTCTTCATTGTGTCTGCTTTCAGCATATTTTGAGAGCCTTTTTGTTTAGACGGTTGTTGGTAAGACATGAATGCGATATCATGATTTAAGTGAAGAGGTTATTTCTGGACTGTAACAGGTAAGCTCAAGCAAGAAGAAGGTCTTGTTTACTCGTGACTGGTGAAAAGTATACGGCTATTTTGAATATCTCAAGAAAGATTTGTGCAACCTCAATTCTAGAAACCAATTAGAGGGGACTTTACTGCAAATACATGAACAGACAATTTCCGGTGGGGCGACTCAGTTAGTGGGTAAGCGCCATTGAGTGAGCTTGTGTAATGTGTGTGTTACATTTACCATAACTGAGCCAGCCCGTTCTTCATGCCTCGGTTAGGAAATATAGGCAAAACATCACCCTTGTCCCTTATCCTCCAACAATCTAGATTTGGTTCCCTGCTACTTCCCGCTTTTCCTAAAGAGATAACAGACCGTGGATGAGAACAAAGAGAATGGGAAGAGGCATTTAGAGGATATCACGAAAGAGGACTTTGTAGGCTGTTTTCAAAATAGAAGGGCGCTGTGATAAGTGTATGATTCCCAAGGGCATTCTTTGCAGGAAACGGGGCGGGGGGGCTAAAGTGCAATTGTCTTAAGTGAGCTTTTTTTTACCTTAATATTAAATGTTTGGATTCTTTCCAAATAGGCCTCATCTATTTGACGCTGTGAGTTCTCAGCTAAAATACCCACAGTTTTTCAAGTAATAGGAAAAGTAAGGAAACTAGTCAAATCAATGATTATCTACATTTTTCTGGGCGTAATCAATTGAGAAAAGCGTGAGAAATTTTGATCAACCATGCATCGATTGGAAAAAAACCCAATTCATTAAAGGTTCATCTTGAATCTGGCTTTCCCCATTACGTTTAGATTCGACCTCACCTTCATATTGTTTTAGATGACAAATATGCATGAAATGTAATTGACGAAATAAACCTTTGATAAAATAGAGCGTGATAAATTAGTTGTTGCAAATCAGCCTTGCTTGAATTCTGGTCCAGGAGATTTCTACATCCTTCGAAAAATAAGTGCTGCGATGGATCAATCGATAAATGAATAATGATGTCAAGATCATTTTATATTTTGATTCATGTTAAATCATTTATATGCAAGACTCAAGCAAGATATTCAGTTGAACTCACTAAATCTTTGGGAAATTAAGGTTTATCCATATGATAGTCCTATTATATCGGTAACGCTCGTCTCAATTCTTGACTACTAACTTATTGCCAATGCGTACACAAGTACAATACTATGCTAAACCTATTTAAATTCTGTTTACCCCCCTTTGATAAAGGTAAATTTTGTGAAAGGTTTGAATTTCATTCAATTGTTTTTTCATAATCCATGTCTAGCAGATGATATGGCAAATTATAAAAATGAGTGAAAAGTGATTGATCGAAGAAACGTTTGATTCTATTGTACCTGTTTAGTTATTTGTGGCAGATAGAACTTGCAATTAAAATTTTGAATGTTGATCGAGAATATCTCTTAATATATTCTCAAAAATACTATAAGAATTTCATACATTTACATCTAACATGTTTGCATTCTCGTCAAATCATTTGTACGTACAAGCAAGGCACAAGCAAGATCACCCGTAAAATATACCCGGACCTTAAGAACATGTATACTTTTATTTTATTTATTTTATCAATCAAAACACATGCAACATAATTTACTAAAATTTCCAAAGCGAAATGAATCTTCCGGGGGTAGTGCCGAAGAAAGAACGTGAAAAGATGCTTTTTTGACTAAAAATCTACAACGTACAGAAAGTTCTTGATGCAAACAATTACCAATTTGATATGAACCAATGAAAAATTAGAGTCCCAATCAAGAACCACGATTTTTACAGAACAATTAAACGACCACTGGTAAAAAAAACACCAATCATGACACTTCTGGGAGAGAAATATCTAACTTAAGCTAACCGATTAATTTAGGTAAGAATATGTCTTCTGATTTTATAAGTAAGCAGTTTTTACGTCAAATGCACTAAATACCTTATCCAGTTCGCATGAGAAAATATAAGTAAAAAACATGATGTTCCCTTAGAGATTGGCTAATTTTTAATGATTTTTTTCATCCCATGATCCAAAAGCTAAGGTAACTCTCCTATTTACAAATGACTGTAGGTGGTTGAGAGAAAAGATGGATTAGTGCGTTTTCCAATGACATTAGTAAATGAAGTGAACAAAAGCTTTCTTAACCAGGGTTTGAACTTGCCTCCTTACCCTGTACCGTTTACAGTTCCGCCGCTCCGTACCTTCACTGTTTACAATACGATATACACAATAGTTTGAATGCATCTGGATATGTTTCCTGCTTAACGCAATGCTTGTTAGATGAACAGAAAGACAGGCAAATTGCACGTGTGACTTTTACAGGCAATAATTTCTCTTTGAATGGAAAGGAATTTCCTTGCTCGTCTTTATTCCTCGTGATATTCAAAAAAAAAAAAAGAGGTGAGGGAAGAGAGAAGAGAGCACTTACAGCTAATTAGTAGAACAGACTATAAAGCTGACTTGTAATATGTAACGATGGGGGTGATACTTAAAATACACCATGACTGACTATTAACAACCGTCATTATTGTTAACATGGCAATTCTACTCAACTCAACAATGGCTGTGTGGATAAAAATAATATCATTAAAGGATAATAGGACAAATCTTATAATAATAATAATAATAATAATAATAATAATAATAATAATAATAATAGTAGTAGTGGTACTACTGCTGCTGCTACTACTACTAATGATAATAATGTTAGGAATGATGAGGAAAAATATTGATGCAAACCTAAAAAAATCCAGGAAATCCATCGTCACCTGAGATACAAAAGATCATGCTGATGAGCCCTATTCACATGAATAGAAAAACTACTATCTCGATCCAATACTCTTGTCTGAACTATATACTCAACCTGTATTATATTCTTCCCTGGATTTTGTATTTGTTGAATTCCCTTTTTCTTTTCATTTTTACTAGTACTTTATACTATGTGTGCGTCTGGGCTCTATAGGTAGAAAACAAAAGAATAATCGAGGAAAACGAAAGAAAAAGAAGGACATGGGAAGAGGTAGAAAGAGGAAGAAAAAGGGAAAGGTGGAAAAGAACAGATAAAAAGACAGAGGAACTAAAAAAAAGAGACAGATTAAAAAGGAAAAGAAAAAAAGAAACTCTATAGATTCCTTTGAAAAACTCCCATTTACCTTAGGTATCTGGTGAAAGGCTTAGTAAATGATTGTATCAAACAGTAAATCAAGAAGATAATAATAATGAACTTGCCGACGAAATACCTGGAAAGCACAGCGTATATGAAATACAGAGAATAACTCTTACTTTTACTGCACACATAATCAGAAAAATCTTGTCAACGTGAATGTATGCACTACCTCTAGCATAAATCACTTCGTGTATATATGGAGGTATTTGAACGAGCACTGACACTGAGTTTTTTGTCTACGTTTGCATTCTTTGCGGATATGTATTGGTCTGAGAGTCTTCCAGAGATTTCTTGGATTTTTGTAGAAAAAAAAACACCAAGGCATCTTCGTACAGTAGTGAAAAACAAAATAAATCAACTAAAATAGGTGAGCGAATTGAAAAGAAAAACAACACTGGACAAATTTCCTGCGATGTGTGGGGCCCTAGAAGTAGTTGGTGTTGGAAAGATATTTTCAGAAACAGTCAACCAAAACTGTCACCGAGACTGCTAACACGGGTTTCTTCAGTTTTCAAGGTGATCCGGCTTGTTAGCTGACTATATATGTACATGTATCTATGTATCTATGTATCATGTGTACATGTTGTAGCAAAGGGGCTGAAAATATAAACATTTACCCCGCCCCATTATGTATAGAAACAAACTTTTTTTTTAGGAATTCCCCCCCAAGTAAGTCCCAAGGGGATTCAATTTACAATATGTGTCTATGGTAACTAGGGCCTTAGATTGTGCCCGTTTGTTCGTTTTCATTTATTTCAAACTTTTAGAGATCATTGCCCAACAAAAAAACGAGAGAAGTTACTTGATTATTGACCATCTCTTTCCAAATTCTTTAATTGATCACTAACAACATGGCACAAAATTAATTTCAGTTTTTCACCATCAACTCTCCAGACGTTATATCTCTGCATACAATAAAACTGTTTTATCGAAAAACATGGGCGTTCCTGAATCAATGAATACTTTGAAGGCATTTTGAGCTGGGTTACGGGGTGAAAACCTAACCTTAGCTTAGTCGTTGAAATGCTTAAAAAAACGCTCAGCTTGAATGAACAGAGCAAAAATCACTGTTTAAAATGGTATATTCCATGAAATTAGTTAAATAATACCTCGTTCAAAAATTAGCTTTAAAATCTTAAACAACGACAACCTAAATTCGTTTTACACCGACCAAAGTATTCGAATGCACATCTTAAGCAGACACGTAGACTTGCTTGCAGCAAGAAAACCGTATAAATAAATAAGCGAAAAGATATACAAGAGGGAAATATTTAAATCAATGCAGAACATGTCCAGCAGAAATTTGTTTTTGTCTACTCCATCAGCTTTCGTTCATTTTTTTCATTCTTTTGATAATATCTTGTGCCAAATTTAAATTCCGTCTCAGCTTACGCTAAAAATGCTATCTTATTTTTTTCTTAAACCATTACAACATTTCCTCTGTGTTGTATTGTGTTCGGCTTCATGAGGAAACAAAACAAATTCTATTAATAATTTTGAGCATTTAGCATACAGATAGTTACAAACAGGCATACCCATATACGGTGTTGTATTAGAATTTTTATCAAAACTAATTTCTAAAGCAGTTTACATTACGCATATTTGTGTATTCAAAAATTGATATTCATAAAGATGACTCTTTCTGGAAACTTCTGTAATGGAAAATATTTCAAGTCTGACATATTAAATCAACGTAGAAGAAATATCCATCACTAGAATCTTTATAATTTCCCACCTCTTATCTTTGATTCCATTCTCTATTTGTATCATCGTCCTCATTACCGTTTCCCAGTCATCTTCGTCCCCATCTCTTTCTCTTCATAATTTTCTCCGTTTTATTATTCATAATTATCATCATCTGTAGTTCCTATTTTTTTTCACCTTGTCCATTCACTGCTTCGACCTCATTCCTGACTTACTTTGTTTTTACGTATGATATTCATAATCAGCGATTTATCTACGTAAAGATTATTTGCCTCCAACGCACCTGTATTTAGCAGCTTTCTGGTTGGATAACCTTAACTCGTATCGATTCGTGAAATACCCAGACATGCCACAGAGCATAATTTTCGGTTGCATTTAAGATTGGATCGGAAATAGTTTTCACTTCGAGCCGAAATTCATTCTGTATTTTCTTTTTTTTTTTTTTGTCATTTTGATTATTATATTATTTTAATATTTGCTTCAATTTCTTCTCCCACCCCTTCAGTGCATATCTCTCATTTAATCAGAAAGGCTTCGAATGAAGATTATTAAGTAAATAAATGATTGAAGAAATAAATAAAATGGAAAGAACGAAAAGTTCAAGAAAAAAATTGAAACATCAAGAAAAGGCCAAACAAAAAACAAAAACCCCAAAAAGATCCAAAGTATTTCTAGATTTTTAGTCTCCAATACAGATTTTATTTTGTATCAGTTTATTTCTTTGTGCTGAATAATCTCTGATTTTGTCTCGCCACATCCAACCAGTCACGATTTACTGTAATTCGTTATCCTTTCACAGAGAAAAAAATACAATGAATATCAATTTTCCATTGGACTTGACATTGATCTTAGATATAAAAAAAAATTAGCAATTATCAGAACGTCTTTCAAGCATTGATCAGCTTGAAATTCTTTCATGTATCTAATAGGAAAATATTCGGCATACGTGCAGTTGTAACAATCCAGGGAACGTGAATTATACGCATTAAGAGATAGCATCACTATCTAAATTAATTAGTTTTTCGGTGATACAGTTATCATTGAATATTGACTTGCGTTCTCAATTGTACAACTATGGTTATTCATGATTATTTAAATATGCAGTAACATGTATTTTTATGAATATTGATTACTTCATCAATCATGTATAGATACATAGCATAGATATCGATGATGTAGAGATAGAGAGCATAGATATCAATAATGAATAGATGGATAGCATAGATAGAAAAGACGTTTTTACCTTTGAAAAAAAGATTGAGGACATGATATAACGCAAATACTAACATTTTTTAAAGTTCTGCCTTGAATCATCTCCACGATTAGAAAATTAGAATAATGTTCTTTCTTATCATAGATACATTTCAGCAGGTTTATTCCCAGTCTCCATCAAGTGGATGTATTAAGTTGCAATAAGAGTTCTGCATGATGCCTCAATCTATTTGAAAGCACAAGTAATGTATAAAGGTACGCTCCAGCATTAATGTACTCTCCATTGCTTTTGATCATCTATCAACTACATCTATCAACCATCTTCCCGATGCCGGATTTGTAAAATTGAGCGAATCCAGACTTGAAATAAAAGACGTGAGTCTTTGTCCCTCAAAACAGTTTGGAAAACTCCTAAACAAATGCTGGGCAGTTGGAACGAGGTCAGGGGAATATGGTGGATGAATCATACTTTGCAGCTGAATGCCTTTATGAGAGATCTTTGGTTACTAGAGAGATGTGAGAACGTGCATTATCGTTATAAAGAATGGCTGCTTTTTAGTTAACTAACAATGGCTGTTTTCTATCCAAAGCTGTTTTCAAACGCCGAAGTTGTTGACTATAAATTTCAGCTGCACCTTTGGGTTATCGTTTATTATTATTATTATTATTATTATTATTATTATTATTATTATTATTATTATTATTATTATTATTATTATTATTATTATTATCATTATTATTATTATTATTATTATTTTGAATCTCACACCAGTTCATTATTATTATTATTATTATTATTATTATTGTTGTTGTTGTTGTTGTTGTTGTTGTAGTAGTAGTAGTAGTAGTAGTAGTAGTAGTAGTAGTGAGAACGGAAGCATTTATATTCATAATTTAGACGGGAGAGATCGAGATTTAATAGCCTTGTGTAGCTTATACGGGAAGAGGTACCATCTGTGTATATTGTTATTTTAGCTTACCTGGATAGTTCAGGTGGTATTGTCTCAGACTCGGGTTAAATTGATTTTTGGTTGTATTTTTACGCATAGAAATACTTGAAACCATCAATTGAAGTGGACTAATATCAATCTCATTGCTTAAACAGAAAAGCAAAAATAAACAGCTCTTATCACCATTTTTAAGGATGCCGGAATATCGGCTCTGTCTAGGATCAATGGCGTAAACAAAGACAAAACCTAAAACGAAATTATAGAATCCCTCTTCCGTTGTTTGTTTTCTTTTTTTTCCTGCAGATATTTCGAGCTTTTTTCTCGAGCAAGAAAAACCTAGGTTTTCTTTCTATTCTTTTCTTTATTTCTCACTTTGTTATACTTATTTTATTCTTTCGTATAATTCTGCAACATTTTTATCTATTTGTCTTGCGCTAGTGTTAGACCTATCTTGAAGGCATTAAATTAGATTATTTGAAAGTTCTCCAAGACAAGACGATCAATAGCCGAACGCCTAGTCTTTGTATCGAAAAACCTTCGCAACCAAACCAATGAAGTGGCAGAGAAATGCTCAGTCTACAGATTTAAAATACGAACACAGGTGGCTATGTTTGCTTAGGTCTGCATGCTGTGTTCTGAGTATAGGAAAAACATATGTTAGAAAGAAGATACGTTGACACTCTTATGTATGATTATGTAGAGTTGCGAAGAGAGAAGCGATTCAATTGAGGTTACTGATTCAATTGACACAATGTTTCTGCTTTCACGTATTTCGGTTCATTTTAAGCGCGGCTTAATCAGTAAAGCAACAGACAAAAGCAGCGCGGGTTTTAAGTTCTCTCCCAGATTTAAAGCTGGAGGCAGTTTGTTTCCAGGCATAGAATTATATACGAGTTTGCAAACATACTGTCAAGTCTCTTTGTCAGTGTGGGTTGGTAAAAGGGTTATCCGCATGAAAAAACATGATCAGAGCACTGATTCAATCCCTGCGAAAAGAATCACATATATATTTGATTATCTAAGGGATGATGTTATAAGGAAAGAAACTACAGAATTCGTTCCAGTGGAAGAGTTCGAAATTCAAAATGGTGGGTGGGGGATATTCCCACCATCAAAATTGTCACCTCCAAGGGGAAGAACCCTTCGTTACTGACAGAGAAACAGAACAAAAATCACACTTCTCATCTAGTGAGCCATTTTTTTCAATTCATCTATAATTCAGGTATATATGATTTTGTGTTTTTGCTTTCTTTTTTCCACCTTAGCGTATATTTGCTCAGGAAATGGAGCCACAGACCGGTTTAGAATTCCGATTGAGACCGTTCCTCTACTTTTCACACTTATGCACTTGGAGAAGGCAGGAATCCACATATCCCTGCATACTGTACCATATCTAAATATCTTGCCAAAATACTCTGTCTCGCTAGTCGACGGGAGAGAAGAGACCGTAAGTGAGTACTTAAGCAACCCATTACCTCTTAAATACCAAGTCTGTTGGAACATTTATGAGGTAGGTATTTATATTTTTCTGTATTCTCTAAAATATCTGTGAAATGGAACAGAGAATAATATAAGATATTCAGCAGGTAGGGTATGCTCAAAATTGCCTAGTTTGTCATATTCGTTACAAAGAAAGGAGATTCGAAAAGCCAAGTTGTTACCTAATAAAAAATTATAACCATTACTTGAAATTCTGATTGTATTAACAATTCCTGATGACCAATATAAATGTTGATGACTTGTAAATCGAATATGAAGATTTATTTGAAACCACAGATCTCAATGATTCGATTTCAATCTATAAAATATACTCTTTCAACTTCATGTCCGTATAGGACGTGTAAAATCTCGATTAGCCACATAATAACACCATAATGATAATGATATCCATTTTCGAAGGTCGATATTAGATTTAATCCCACGTAGATAAAGTATGTAGCTCAAGGTCTTTATTGTCTCGACACTCCTAGAAATTCCTTGCAGGCAAATAAAATTACAAAAGACATTCAAATCTCTCCTAGTTAAATGGGAGCTTTAGTATTGGGAATGGATATTCATTGGCAAGGCTATCATGAAAGTTTAGCCTAGAGCAATTTCCCGTCAGAGAGGCATTTAAAAGGATAAGGAATAATTACAAATATATATATATATATATATATATATATATATATATATATATATATATATATATATATATATATATATATATATATATATATATATATACCAACGTCTGTCTTTCTGTCTGTCCGTCTGTCTCTATCTATCTATCTATCTATCTATCTATCTATCTATCTTTATATATATATATATATATATATATATATATATATATATATATATATATATATATATATATATAGTTCTCCTTCTTTTTATGTGATTACAGTCACATGAACATCGTAGAGGAACGCATCTATCCATTAACTTTGCGAAGCACCGAATCCCATCAAAGAACCAATGTTTGTCACAAAATTCTTTGTAAAATATCATATGTATGCATGTGTGCGTGTGTGTGTTCGACTGAGATCCAAAAGTAGAACGTGCCCATAAAAAAACCTTCCCCAAAGCCGTAACCCAAGACGTACTTAATAGCTGGTTTCGATCTGATATTTTCATAGTATTATGTTCGATATATGTGATCAATATAGACCACTGGATTTAATGTATTGACATGGAACGGAATTAAGTCGACAAATTAATTTAAAAAAAAAATAATATATCAATATAAATACTCTTTTCATCATTAGGCTATGGACTCAATGGTATAACTAAGTATATGCGAACATCTTTCAGTGTGTTTATTGCTGAGCATGTTCATATATCTGTGTGTGTGAATGCGTGCAAATGGAAGAAAGAATACGGCATGCGGCTGAGTAAGTGAAGATTAAATAGGAGCTGGCATTTGTTTTAGGTACAGTTACTAGCATGGAAAATAGAATTGGCGAGCCGAGTTCAAATTCCTCTTATGGTAGTTTGAAAATACTTCAAGCTGATACTGTTTGGAAAGCCACATATCCACCTCTTCCTACATGTCAGCTCAGAGATTACTTTCTGCATCTGGTACCAAGTAACCAAGTAAAATCTGTGGCAATTCACTTGGACATCGTCAAATAACCCTATTACCCCGAGGACTCAGCACAGTACACCGACCATCTACTAGGTTAATGGATAATTAAATAATTGAATATTCAGTTTACCAATTCATTAAACAATCAATTAAAGCAGATTAAGAGTGTAGCACAAGTTCGAACTTATTTTTCAAATCGTCAGTCCTCCATATCTCCTCTGATAATGAACAGTGGAATTCCCTTGCTTCGGTATCTTCCTCTCCCAAGACTCTTCTTCTGGGGGGGGGGGGGTTAACGTTTTGCTGATAAAAATACTTCTCATACATCAACTGAGATTAAATACTCTTCAGTTGAAACAAATTTACTATATTATTTCTTAAAAAAAAACATTTCATAGAAATTCAAATACATACGTGGGATTTTTCACGGGTATTAATTAGTATGTTCATAGTATTTCGCATAATTCGTGTACAGCTGTCACATTTAAGGGCACAGAAAATGGAATCTGTGAGGCTAGTTTGAATTTTGACTGTTCCTGTTCTTTTTGCACCAGTGCACTAGGAAAAGGCATGACTCCACACCTCATAGATCTGAGTATAATCTTTCGAATCGTGAAAAAGTTGAAACCCAAAACTGCAACATCGATACAAAAACGTTATCACACCTTTTGAGATGGGTTTTTCCATCTACGTTGTTTTGAACATAGTGTTTTCACTGATACGTTCCTCGTTATTCCCCAATAGCGTTCGAAACATTATGTTAAAAACTGGAATAATGAACAGAAGTTAACGAACTGACAATTGTACAAATTCAATCATGAGTGCACTGGCAAGAAAGTTAGAAGACGGTAAAAAGTTACAGATTCTAGCGTTCCGGGGGGAGAACGTTAATCGAATTTCCAAAGGAGTATTTTCTTGAAACTTCTGTTCTTGCCTTCTGAAAAGGTGTTTTGTATTCACAGTTACGTTGAATGTTTCTGTTACTGTACGTTTATATATCTCGTGTTAAGGAATACATTGACACATACATACGCACACGAAATGTATATGTATAGACAGGTCTTGCTAGTCACTCAACAGAAACCTTCATGTAACGTGATCTAATTGCAACATCCTGTGTTGGGGGTGATCAATTAAAAAAGACTGGAAAAAAGGGTGATCAATGAATGTCACTCCACACGCATTTTTTGGATGGTGATCACTAAAAGAGCTGAATTAGTGAAAAACAAGCGTGAACAATGCCGTACACAAACCGAGGGACTAAACTAAAATTAATTTACATTGTAAAATGAATCTCTCATTGGAAACCTATAATGATTGGAACTGCAAATTGACATAGTAAAGAGTAAATGTTTGAATTTTCAGCCCTCTAGCTCCATCTAACCACCGATACGAGCGACAGATACACGCACAATAGCAAGCCAGACTTAATAACTGAAGAAACCCATGTTAATGTTGACTATGTTGATATTGACAGTTTAAAAGTGAGTGTATTGGTGTGTCTGTTTATGTTCGCGTATTCCAGTGCTTCTGGCCGTACCGGTTTGTCCACGGACATAAATTGCCACTGTAACTTTACTAGACTCTTTCTGAAAAAATATCTTTATTCTAAGTCAAGTTTTTTTCTTATCCTTTTGGAGCTTTATTTTGTTTGTTTTAATAAAAACGACTAGATTCTTCAGAATTACTATTTTTCTTTTACTCCTTTTCATGTTGGAAAACGCCAGTGCTACCATAAATAGAATTTGTCAAGAACATATCTATTTTTCGAAGTATATATATATTTTTACGTAACTTCAAATTTTGACACCATGGTTGTTCAGTTATTGACTGTGGCAGCGATTAAATACATATGTTTGAACGGTGATACGTCTAAAGAGTTCGCTCTTTCACGCAAACCATGAAAGAAGTACAAAAAGCCCTACTCCTTTTTGTCACATGTTATGAATAAGCATCGCCTGTTATTTTCTGTCAGCCTATTAATGTACGTAACACTTGTACGTGTTTCTGTCTGTGCACCCGTACATAGCTGGGTACGAATACAAATAAATCTAGCTCACGCAATAACGAAAGTAAAATCTCTACTCTTCATTCTTGAGCGAGACAACACCTACCCTGCCTTCTTCACTTTCATACATACGTGCACTTGTAGTCCTGTTCCTTTGGAATGCTTAGAGACCTAGTGCACTAAACTTTAAAGGAATTCTTTAAAACCGTCTTCTTGAAATACTCAGTAGGATTAATCGGTTGGTTATTCGCATAGCTAAATACACTAGAAGAGCCTTTCCAGTTGCTTTCTATGTTCAATGGCTACAAGCGAAGAAATTGGCTATTCAATAGCGTTATGCAACGTCGATTTTGTGACAAGTGGTATCTATAAAGCTCTGCGTATTTTGTCGGTAAGATTTTTTAAATGATAAAGAAACAAACTAAATAACTGTTCTGTCTCCACACCTGAGATGTTTATAGGCACATAGACATATCAGTGGGCTATTTATGTATCAGTTTTCCTTAGAAAAAGTTTTCTTTGCCTTAATTTCGTAATCTCTACCATCTATAACTATCAAATTGACTTTCATATTGAAAAGAACTTTATAAAGAATAAGGCATTACAGATTTTACCAGAATGCAAAAATAAAAACTATCGAGATACTAGGGAGAAAATGTAGCGGAAACGTAAGAGTTTTCATCTAAATATCAAATATTGAAAACGTGCTTTTTTTTTCAAGCTCTGAATGCCAAAAATTATCATTGATGTGACCAATGTTTTTCCTTCTGTGGGAAGATTGTGAATCCCTGATCTTTCTGACATTTATCAGTTGAAACGTAGCCTTAATCTGTATGTTGGATGTAACCAAGTCTACATAAACCAGTTTTACAAAGACGAACATAATGACATATAGCAATGTGTTTCGACATTTACCAAGGACACACGCACGTACAAACACAAATAGACGTTTATGTTATTCGAACTTTGAATCCTGAAAAGGTACTTGACAGATCGCAAAGATGAAAGATTATTTCTGTGATCTGAAATCAAAGCTTTCATTTTCAACATTCCAGCTGTATACGAAGAAATTAATGTACCTATCGTGGTTGTGTGGTTAACATTGGCCAGCTCATTCGCCTAGGTAAAGGCCGGATACAATATGCACAAGAAAAAAAGCTGAAGAATGCATTCAAAGGATGAAGACGAAAAATTACGCGGCGCAAGCTGGTTAACTTTCGACGCGGAACTGGAGAGTAATCGTGCTTAAACTATTATTGTAGTGAATGCAGTATGTGGCTGTAATGTGCCGATGTAAGCGATGTTCTCTTACAAAAAGCATAAGGGCAGCATCTGTTGTCCTACACGCAGTGATAAAAACATATATTTGAAGTTATAAATCTTCGCATCAAGCACCTTGATGTATGTGATTTACTACGCACGAATCGAATTAGAGTTGGCTTCACCCAATTATCTTCATGTGATTAAGAGGTTAATTATGGAAAGAGAGTTTATATAATACTTATTTTTTGTATTGAATAGATGTCTATTTTTTTCCTCTTGAGCTTTTCTTTTCCTGGACCGTTTCTCGTTTTTGTTTTATCCAAATTTACTCTTTTTGTAGTTTTTGTTCCACTTATTTCTTTCTTATTCCGATTCTCAACTCTATTTTTGATTCGTTTCGTTCCTTTGTGTATGTCACATCACGAAATGTTAACAGATTCCTTCAGTTTTCAAGTGGGTCTGTCTGTCTGTTGGGTTGACTAGTTGGCAATGAATATATCATGCGTACGGGTAACACCAATGGAGCTAGAGGCCTGAAAACACCCTAAATAGTAGTTTTTCCATGGGGATTCAATTTGGAACGTAGGGTTTATGCTAAATTAGTCTGTGTCTGGCAGTGTTGACGCTTCTCTTTCAGTTTCTATTGCGAAACTAACCAGACCTGTCTTCAACAGTCCTCTTTTCTTTACCTTTTTTCTTTCTTTCTTTCTTTCTTTCTTCACTTCATAGGCATGCCCCTGAATTAAAAAGGTATCCTCACGCATATTCTCACGCAAACACTGACGTAAGCAAAATTATAATAAATCAATCTCTCTTTCTATTTTTCTCTCTCTTTCTTTCTACTCTCCCCCCTCTCTCTCTCTCTCTCTCTTTCGTTCTTTCCACCCTCTCTCTCACGTACGCAAACATACAGCCTCACATGAGAGCACGCACGCACGCACAATATATACGCACAATATACCCTTCATAATCACAAAGATACATATGTAAATCTGTAGACGAACAGAAAAGAAAATTCCAATTGATTCTCTGGAAGCAGAATTCCTAGGTGACAGCTAGCAGACAATCAGATAGAGTAGGTAATAGAAGAGAGAGCCTTCCCACAATACCTCGCAAAGCAAGCAGAGCGGGGTTGTTCATGGCTGAGGCTGACATTTGAGACGCGAAGTGAAGCTTCTTCTTTTTTTATTATTATTATTATTAGGTTATTTTTCCATTATTTTTCTGCTCACTTATTTGTTGATGCACTGCCAAACACACACATAAGACATCATTATATTATTTAGTGAAGCACGTTGTTTTTCTACACTCTCCCTGTAAAGGTGAACTCGTTAGTAATTTTGTTTCTCTTATTTTTCTACGTATATGAATTCTAGAGTATGAACGTAATTTATGGACTTGTGCTGTCTTCTTTACACACACACAAACACACACACACAAACACACACACACACACACACACACACACACACGTATATATTCATTCATCGGTCAATTATCTGCATATGCATCTTTGAGAATAGAGAAAACAGAAAGGTTTACATGTATATATGAAACCATGCAAATGTTCATGCATCTGTACAAATGTTTATATATATATATATATATATATATATATATACATATATATATATATATATGTGTGTGTGTGTATGTATATATATATATATGTGTGTGTGTGTACATATATATATATGTGTGTGTGTAAATATATATATATGCATGTGTATATATATCCGTGTGTATATATATGCGTGTGTATAAACGTGTATGTGTGGAATACAAGTGTACATGTGGTACTATATACATATGTGTGTATATACCTTTGTGTATTTGTGAAGATATATATACATAAATATAGAGTGGGGGAGAGATAAAGTGAGGGTATATATATATATATATATATATATATATATATATATATATATATATATATATATATATATATATATATATATACATTCATATATGTATGTACATATATATCTAGAGAGGGAGAGAGAGAGAGAGATATGAGTATAAACCTAACCTTCCAAATGCTGGGGATCAATCTATATGCTTTGAAATTCAGTACACGAAATCTTAACGTTCCTCAAGTGTTCTAATAATGACCACTAACGTCGTTGGAAATAAACAATTATTTCAGTGACAAAAGCAGATCCTACCGATCAGCATACCTACCTAACAACACAATAACCCACCAACATTTATACCTATGTACATACGTGTGCGCGTATGTTTTTGTGTTTGCGCATTCATACAGGCTGTAGGGAATTTTTTTTTTTTTACAGTTTTGACTTATTGTGTCTGGTGTGTTTGCATGTGCAGTGATTGAACACATACGATATTCTTAGAAATAAATTTATGCACCCAAACATGCATTAATGACTTGTGCTCACTACATACACGTATGATAGAAATGAGTGCATAGATTTTTCAATGAGCCTGACTTAGTCCAACACAAAACCACAGTAGAGGGTATCAGTAAGGATCGAACTCATTTCACTACCAAATGGCCAGACAGATAACTTAGCTAATGATTGTTCAAATTTAGGAGCACTAATAATGAATTGTCGTCGCTTAGTCTGGCACAAGGTCACAAATGTGGCGCACCCAAACGAAGATCAAGCCCACTACATAGTAGTAACGGTAGACAAGTCAAGATCACTGACCTTTATCGCGCAGTGAGGTACCTACGGTAGATATGCTTATATTCATTTCTCTGTGGCTACTTGTGTATGTGTTTATGTCTCTGATCAACTATTTTACTGGTAAATATGAAATCCTCAAGTATTGCGATATCTGAGATAAGCATTTATCTCCAAGATCTTTGTCTCAACACGCCAACCAGCACTTCTTTCAAAGATTAAACAAGCTGCTGCCTGTTGCCTTTGAGAAGAACCTGCTTTCTGTTAGATATATGAAGTAAAGAAAAGGTGTTTGTAGCCATATCTAAACTCGGTTGAAATGGACCGAACAAGAATACTGGCATTGGTGGCTGATCTGCAGGATTTTAAATGGAGTTGAAGACCCTGTCAGATGATAACTTTCATCATTATTCTGGCAGTAATACATTGTCTACCTTCCTCAGAATGAAAGGCTTGTACAGGCGAACCATAATCAGTCTATCTGTAATCTAACTACGGTTGCGTCAACGTCATCTTTTACCTTTGATAGCCTGCAGATAAACTTACATGTGAATGACTGATCGCAAGAGACTACGACGTTCTGTTCAAGAGTTTTTATTATTTTTGTACTTGGTGCATGAGAATTTTTTCTAGGTTATTGCAATAATAATAATAGTAAAAATAATGATAATAATAATGATAACACCACCACAACCACCATAGCACTGCTAGGAAGCGCACAGATACCGAGGAAAGTTCTAGAAATGTAAGGTCTGCGACACTAAATGTTAGAAGTGGCCTCACAGATGAAGGAAAATGGAAGCAGAGATGTGAACCACAGCACAGGCTTGATAGGCGAGAGAGAGAGGAGATATGGGCTAAAGACCTGAGGAGACTTATTGTCACTCACCCTTCAGCAATGACCACCAGACAACGGGTGTGAAACTGTAAACTACAGTATTGCTGTGGTCTATGAGAATGAGGAGAGGAGAGCTGGAGACTTGAGGAGACTTGCTGTCACTCAACCTCCAGCGGTAACCACCAGGCAACTGATTTGAGATTCCAAATAATAATAATCATAACTACAAGAAGAAGAAGAAGAAGAAGAAGAAGAAGGGACCCACAATTTCTTCTCTACCTCGAGGTAGCATAGCAGCGTGTTCAGTAGGCAAGCCATAATCTTCAATGAAACTCAGGTTTTATTCACAACACAATTAACTGAACCCACCGAACAATCTATCATTTAGTGACAGTTCTATTCGTATCAGAGGGGGGCAGCGTCAACTGATTTGCATAAATTTAATTTCTAACACCTCTGATAAATTCTGAAAGGAATATTTCGAAAGGAATTATCTCTATGTATTCAAATATTTCAGCCTACTTAGAACCTGTACAAAATGGTATGCATGAGGTGATTAGGAAGAGAGTGAAAACAACATATATTGAAGTGACTGAAACCTCTATTGAAATCCAATGGATGGAGAGCAAAGATCTGTAAACCATGACCTTGCAAGGAAATGATGAAGAAGAACGTCTTAAACATTCTGTTGTAGGATTAAGAATCACTGGTGCTGACTTTGAAGAGAACAACATATACCAAAATAGATTATCTCGTGAAAGAAATGAAGCAGTGGAAGGAATGCAATTACATGGACGGTTTCACTGAGCTACCAATGAAGTGGAGACAGATGAAACGTCGGAAGAGTGGCTCAGGAGTGGAGATTTGAATAAGAGAAACGGAGAGTTCATTGGCTGTTGCTCGAAACCAAGCACTAAATACTAAGGCAGTAAATATGGATGTGCATCATACATCTTCACCAAGTAAATGCCGCTTGCGCTACGGGCGAGTGGGTAATATTGATCACATGGTTGCAGGTTGTAAAATGGTGGCCCAGAAAGAATACAAGAGAAAACATGATAAAGTCCGTCTCACTTCGCACTTGGCACCCTGTAAGAAATATGGCTAAAAAAAAACATCAGATGAGCGGTAAAATCATATACCAGAATGTGTTGAATGAAACCAGTAAACCAAAGATTCCGCAGGACTTTGATATACAGATGGATAGGGTGATTGAACACCGCGGACCAGACATCATTGTTCAAGAGACAAAACAATGAGTGTCTCATAATCACAGGCAAAGACGTTGCACGTGAAGAAGTGGACAAAATGGGAAAATATGCCAACTGGAGAGTGGAAATTTCGAGAATCGAGATATCCAATAGCAAAAGTAAAAGTCGCACTAATAGTAATCGGAACATCGGGCTCGATCTCGAAGAAGATATCATGCCATATTGAACGATCAGATATCAAGACGGACATACAAGTTTTCTAGAAAAAAAAATTTGCCCTCTACGGGACTTACATATCAAGAAAAGTTCTGTCTGAAAGTCTTTTGTCAAGGTTTGACAGTCACATTGAAGAACCAGTATGCACAATTTCCGAAAAGTATACTACTACTACAACTACTACCACTACTACTACTACTACTAATAATAATAATAATAATAATGATGATGATAATAGTCATGATATGCAAAAGAGAGAGGAGACGTTAGCTGAAGACCTGAGGAGACTTATTGTCACTCAGCCTCCAGCGATAACCACTGGGCAACCGGTGTGAAACTGTGAATCGTAGAATTACTGCGACCTATGAGTACTAGGAGAGAAGGGCTGGAGACTTGAGGAGACTTGCCGTCACTCAAACTCCAGCGGTTACCACCAGGCAACTGGTGTGAGATTCCTAATAATAATAATAATAATAATAATAATAATAATAATAATAATAATAGTATAGTATAAATTGGCGGTGGTCGTCGCTTGGCCATGTACCCAGCGGGCATTGGAAGAAGAAGAAGAAGAAGAAGAAAAAAAAACAACTCATATCGAAGACAGCCTCCCCCATTTTTCGGCAAAGGGCCTCCTTTTTCAAGATGAATTCTGGTGACTTACTTTGAAGACCTAACTAACTCAGGCTAGATTTTAAAATTTACTCTGTGATTGAATGTCTTATTATTAACAATAATAATAATAATAATGATATTAATAATAACAATGCTACTTTGACTACAGGCTGCCCCTGATGATTTTGTTCTGGGCTTAGTTAAAGAAGTTTTCTTTAGATTCTAATGATACCTAACGTTTGGCTTTGAGATGAACTCTGATTATCTTTGAACATTGTAATAATATTTTACTTTGGTTGATTATTCTTGATATTTTGATGGTATCTTTGTACCTCTGAGATGGTTTTCTTTGTGAGTCTGAGGAATTTTCTCTTGCAATGAGAAGGCCACTGCCGAGTTGAAAAAAGTTGTTTTTTTAGACCTGCACGTGGGTAAGTGGAATTAAAATTAAATTTAAAATTATTATATTTATAATTTATAATTCAAAATGAGTTGTCCCATAGAAGTATAGAAAAGCGAGGGGCGAGTATATATATATATATGTGTGTGTGAATGAACTTTTCCACTTGCAACCTCCTCCCCCCCCCCCGCCCCCGAGATTAGTATAGTATAAATTGGCGGTGGTCGTCGCTTGGCCATGTACCCAGCGGGCATTGGAAGAAGAAGAAGAAGAAGAAGAAAAAAAACAACTCATATCGAAACTTATACTAAGTCAAGACTTATAACATTTAAGGGAGACATATGATCTTTTATGTATGCAACCCCCCCCCCAAGAAAAAGGCTTAGTGTTATTTCTTTAGTTCAACAATCAGGCAAATATCATATCACTAGATAGATATCTCTGCAAGCCTGAATGGCTTGTCCTTGTGAGGCCATACCCTGGGTGGTAGGAGCTGGTGGGGCTCTTTGATTACCACTGTGCACATAGGTCTCAATGAATCCACCAAGGTATGGCGCTACCTTAAAAGAACCAAAAGGGCCGGTGGGGCTCTTGGGCTATTTCCGACTCACATCGGTCTTAACCAACCCACCAAGGTCTGGTACTACCTCCAAAGAACCAAAAACCCCAATCATGACAGTACAACCAAACCATTTTACCGCAAAAAACGGGGCACAGATCCAAGACCTGTGTGTCGTAACCGGCAGGTGTTCCCTTGTTAGCCACCAGGAGGGACCCGGTCGTCATCCTGTGACTGCTGGCCAAAATCTCGGCTCGTGTACCCTTAATGGCCTTCAGGAGGGACACAGTCGTCACACAGCTACTGTTGGCCAAAACTCGTATACCACTAGCGATATCCAGGGGAAGCGCAGTCCTCATGGGGCGACTGCTATAAAGAGAAAGAGATGGACAAGGGAAGAGAATAGACTAGTTATGTACTGTTACTATAAAAGCAAGCCTTCAGTGCGATCTTATAGAGAACGTATGCTCCAAATATGGAGGGGAAAATCTGCTGTGGAAGTATCGAACCAACGCCTTGCTGACCAAGTAAAGCAAATTCAAAAGAAGAAATGGTTGTCTGAGACTGAACTACTAGAGATTCGCATTAATGTAGAGAGAGATTCAGGTGACACATCTGAAAAATGCCCCCCCAGCACAACTAGTACCAATAACAAAACTAGAATAATCCCCCATGAGACCCCCACAGTAAGCTATGCACCAGAGGGTGATGACGAGGCACCAACGGAAGAAGAGAAAAGCAAAATACAAGCTTTGAAAGAGATCATGCGAGGAGAGAAAACAACACTCCCCTCCCTAAGAGACAAAGACAGAAAGAAAGTCGGAGAAGTGACCGAACAGGTCAACTGCCTCTTACAGCACATAGAAACAGACACCCTCCTAGAACTCAACAACCTAATTTATGCAGGGGCGAAAATGGTAGCACAAAGTTTCACAACACAAGATAGGAACCTGAGCAATAATAGGGAAGGGAAACCTAACTGGGAGAGAAGGTTACAAAGGCAGATCTCCCAACTACAGAGAGACGAAGTACTGCTTAGAAATACACCACACACAGACAGACCACGAGTAAGACTTTATAACAAATATAAGGTAGCGCAAAAAGGCATCGCAACTGTAGTCGAAGAGTTACACCAGAAAAGACTAGCTAAAGAGGCAAGACTAAAAAGATACAGATTAAGATCGGCCCAATACACACAAAACCGCACATTCCAAAACAATGAGAAAAAGTTTTACCAAGATTTAAATGGGGAAAGAAGGCAGGACATAAAACCAGATGCCACAGAGGCGAAGAACTATTGGAATAGCATATGGGGGCACCCAAAAAGACACAATGTAACACCGCAATGGCTAGGAAACATGAGAAAAGAACTAGAAGATATAGACAAGGGAGAACCAATAGTACTGAATGAGACCACATTGAAACATACTCTTAGGAAAGTAGCCAACTGGAAAGCACCGGGTCCCGACGGGATCCATGGGTATTGGTTCAAAAAGTTCACCACGTTACACGGTAGACTCACCCACCTACTCCAAAATTGTCTAAATGAAGGCAAAGCACCAGAATGGATGACTAAAGGCAGAACCACCCTCATCCAAAAAGACCTGGGGAAGGGGAACATAGCAAGCAACTATAGACCAATCACTTGCCTACCACTTATGTGGAAAATCCTGACCGGGCAAATAGCAGAGAGAATATACATGTCAATGGATAGAAGGGGGCTACTACCAGAAGAACAGAAAGGGTGTAGGATAGGAACCAAAGGGGCAAACGATTTACTCTACATAGACCAGATGATCTTAAAAGAAGTAAGGAAAAGGAGAAAGAATATCGCAATGGGATGGATAGATTACAAAAAGGCATACGATATGATTCCACATAGCTGGATACTCGAATGCCTTAGAATGTTCAAAATTAGCGAACCGGTGGTTAAATTCATTGGTAATTCGATGAAAAACTGGAAAGTAGATTTGACAGCCGCAGGGGACAAACTAGCCGAGGTAGGGATAAAAAGGGGAATCTTCCAAGGAGACTCGTTGTCCCCACTATTATTTGTTCTAACAATGATACCGCTTAACAGAATCCTGAGAAACAGCAAAGGATACCACTTCTCTAAAACAAAAGGTAAGGTCAACCACTTAATGTACATGGACGATATTAAATTGTTTGCAAAAAACAGGGGAGAGCTTGAGACTCTGTTCAACGAAGTAAGGGAATATAGTGAGGACATAGGAATGGAGTTTGGGATAGAAAAATGTGCAATCATGGTGATGCATAAAGGAAGGCTTTCAATGACTGAGGGAATTGAACTTCCGGACAACAACAAGATTAGGGCATTGACTGCACAAGACCGATACAAGTACCTAGGTGTCCTTGAATGTGACACGATAAAACGGGAAGAGATGAAGGAGAAAATTAAGAGAGAATACCTCAGAAGGATAAGGAAAATATTAGAAACCAAATTAAATAGCAGAAATCTAATAAAAGGAATGAACACCTGGGCTGTGTCAGTAATTAGGTATACAGGACCATTCCTAGGATGGACAAAGGAAGAGCTCCAATCAATGGATAGGCGAACAAGGAAACTTATGACGATGCATAAAGCATTACATCCTAGGGATGATACAGATAGGCTATACGTTAAGAGAAAAGAAGGTGGTAGGGGGCTCATCAGCATAGAAGATTGTGTCCAGAGAGCTAAAGTAGTCCTAGATAGATATGTGCAAACAAATAGTGAAGAAATCATAAAGAGCGCGAGGGATAGTGCGACAAACAATAAAGTAGAAAACAATGGAACAGCACAGCAAACTAGAAAAGAAAAGTGGGAAGGGAAAAAATTGTACGGCGAGTTTAAAAGACAGATAAAAGAAATAGCAGACGAGAAATCATGGACGTGGTTACGAAAGGGAAACCTTAAGAGAGAAACAGAATCGCTCATCATGGCAGCCCAAAACAAAAGCATAAGGACAAACTACATAAAAGCAAAAATCGACAGAACACAGACAAACAGCAAATGCCGCATGTGCGGTGAAAGAGATGAGACAGTAAACCACATAACTAGTGAATGTAGCCAACTCGCCCAGAAGGAGTATAAGCATAGACACGATAGAGTAGCAACGATGATACACTGGGAACTAAGTAAACAAATGGGATTCAACCATGGGGAAAAGTGGTATCAGCACAAGCCAGAGGCAGTTTTGGAGAATGACAACCACAAACTACTGTGGGACTTTGACATCCAAACTGACCACCTCATCCAGGCAAGAAGGCCGGACTTAGTAATAGTAGACAAAAAAAGGAGGGCCTGCCAAATAGTAGACGTTGCTGTACCTGCAGACCATAGAGTAAAAAAGAAGGAGGGTGAGAAAAGGGAAAAATACCAGGACCTAGCAAGGGAGTTAAAGAAAATGTGGAACATGAAAACCAGGGTAGTACCGGTCATAGTGGGCGCACTAGGAACTGTCCCCAAAACGCTGAGGGAGAGACTGGAGGAGATCGGGATTAGGGGGAGGATAGAGACCGTACAGACCACAGCACTGCTGGGCACTGGACGGATACTGAGGAAGGTGCTAGAGATATAAGGACTGCAACGAAGCGTAGCTCTATCATGATATGCGAAAGAGAGAGGAGACGTTAGCTGAAGACCTGGGGAGACTTATTGTCACTCAGCCTTCAGCGATAACCACTGGGCAACCGGTGTGAAACTGTAAATTGCAGAATTGCTGCGATCTATGAGTACGAGGAGGGGAGGGCTGGAGACTTGAGGAGACTTGCTGTCACTCAAACTCCAGCGGTTACCACCAGGCAACTGGTGTGAGATTCCGAAATAATAATAATAATAATAATAATAATAATAATAATAATACAGAAAATGTAGATTTTGTGAAGATAAAGCTGGGACAATCAATCACGTAGGAGCTAACTACAAGGCTGCAGTGATAGGCACAATTAGGTAGGGAAGATGAGCCACTGGGAACTGCAAGCAACTACATTCCGGCCATACAAGTTGATGATATACGCACAGACCAGAATCTGCCCCAGAAAATGAATCACAAAATTCCCAGGGAAAACCCAATACAAGACAGGATATGAAATCTTGTTGTAGCGAAAAGATAATGAAAAAAAAAAAAGATGTGTCAGATAGTGTAATCTGCTGTCCCGACAGACCACGGGATTAGATACGTAAATAAAACTGAATAAATTGTGGAACTTGATGATGACGTTAGTACCAATAGTGGTTAGTGCCCTGGGAACGGTCCCCCAAGACCTTTGCTTAAAAAAAATTGGAGGAACTAGGTATCAAGGGAAGGATTGAGACTATCCAGATGACTGCCCCATTGAAATCGGCCAGAATACTACGGAAAGTCCTGGAGTATTGAGGAGAATTGCTGTCAGTAGTTTTCCAGTGTAAGACACCAGACAATGCTGGCGTGAGAACTCAGATAATATTGATACAACAAAAAATCTCTCATTCTGAAAAAAAAAAAATCCTTGACCGGCCCCCAAATCAATCAATTCTTCTTTAGCCCATGGCTCGATTTCACACAAAATATCATAGAAATTCATTGAAAACTTTTAGAGGTACTGTGTAGAAATTCAAGCAGACAGACATGAATGAATACATACACCGATTTCAATCAGGTTGGCAGATGTAAATAATGATACTAAAGACAGAAGTTATACAAAGAAAGGTTGGCAGCGTTACGATTTCCAAAATGGCCAACGAGTGTAAAATGTTTCCGATGTTTCACCTCTTCTACGATTATTGATTAGTGACGAGCTTCACGTTGAGTATTTCAAGTTTACGCCGAGTGTCTAATCAAGCCGACATCGTTCCCAATTTAGAATCTTTAATCAATGCCATTTCATGATTCAGGCCGACCTTCATCTTTCTTTAGTTGAAATTTCAAAAATATAAAAACAAAGAAAAATATTGCTACCTCTTCTGTTCTGATCGACGTTTTCTCTTCGTTACCCGGATGGATTCTTTTGCAAATGTATTCATTTGTATTTAAATTTTGATCGCATTTGTTTATATTCAATTTTCTCCTTGATTCCGTCATGTGCATAGAGGTGCTTTCGTGTTTTGTTAAATTAATATATCTATCAGTCTATCTAATTCTGTTAAGATTTATTCGTTGCTTTTTTTTTAAATTTCATCAATCTTCATTCATATGTCTGCTGTCTACCTCGGTCTGTTTCTATCCGTCAATCGATCTTAGTCTCTACGAATGAATTTGTATCCATCTTTTTTTTTTCACCTGATTATTCTAATTCATCTACCTCAGTCTGCATCTATCTGTCAATCTCTCAGTCTGTTCAGTTCTATTTGTAACTGGTTTTTCTAATTAAATATCTTCATTCATATCTGTCAATATCAGTTTATCAAAATCTATCTAAGACCGTTCATTTCTATCTATGAGTCTTACATACCGTACACTGTTTTTCCTTCTTTTTATCAAAGATTGCAAATTATGATGACGGTCTCAGCGATGATGATGAAAGTGTTTTTTTGTAAAATGCTTTGAAGCGATTCATCAACTATATCATCATCATCATCATCATCATCATCATCATCAGTCTTTTAGCCACAGTCGTTGGACATAGACCTTCCCCAGGATTTGCCATACTTCTCTATCATGGGCGTCACGGAGCCAGTACTTCCTGAACTTGTCTAGCTCGTCTCTCCATCTAACACTTTGCCGGCCTCGGTTGCGCATGTGGTCTCGGGGAATCCATGTTGTGAGTCGTGATGTCCATCGATTAACTGCCATTCTTGCAACATGGCCAGCCCACCGCCATTTAAGATTTTTTATGGATTCTATGATGACTCTAATTCTTGTCTTTTCCCGGATGTACTGTGCTGTTTTGTGGTCTCTCCATGTGAGGCCCAGCATTATTCTTTCATGTGTACGTTGCATGGTTCTCAGCTTACGGGTCTGTTTCTTGGTTAAGTTCCATGTTTCAGCTCCATAAGTGACTATTGGGAGGATGCACTGGTTATACACCCTTCTCTTTAGGATTAAATATACATTTCGCAAAAAGCGTAAGATTGGCTCTTGATATAAAAGGTATACAAACTCTTGCTTCCTGGAACATTAAAGGTAAACTTGTTATAAAGGGGTCTCCATTGGTTACCTCAATATTGTCGATTTTCTTCTATTTTTAGTCAATATCATGGAAGTGAAAAATGTGGTTTTGGTTATCTTTCTCCATTGTTTGGGTCTGGAGGTCGATAGCTATTTATTTCAGTGTTCACATCAAAGATATGCCCAACATGTTATCTCTTTGGTAATATTCGCAACACAGTCAAATCAAATTCACTTCATTGTCCACCTTAAAGGAAATTAACGTGTCATTTTCCTTGATATCAGTAAACACAACGCTCACTTCAATTTCACTTTGCGTTAAAGTTCGTAATAAATGGCTGTTTAGAAGCTCAGTACCGATACATAGCAGAAACAACACATTTGATATGTCTTCAAATTAGCGTCAACCATAAAACGAATCTTCTAAACCTTTTAGTCCTTAATGATAAACCATCTAACGCCATTAAACCCTCGTTCCATCAATGTCGACAATAAAGTGACTTTAGCGATCCTATTAAAACGCGGCGAAGTCAGTGAGAATGTTAGTCTTACGGAATGAAAATGGGCTGTTTCTGGTTTATCTCAGTAAGCAGCCATTTTAAACCATTCTGTGTTTCTTCTTACCAACAGCCATCTCATAACAAAATCAAAGAATCATTCAGTCGGTAATTTTAGATAATAGTCAAGCCGCTGTATACGTTTTCTTACCCCTTATCTGATGTTGGAACAATGACTCATTGCTTTTAGCTCTTCCAGCTCTTCCAGCAGGGTTTCCTTGAAAACCTCAAGTTGGCATTATAATTAACTATTCTCTCACAGACTTTTAATTACATTTCTGTGTAAGTTTATCTTTTCTTATCGGTTTCTCGTTCGCCACCTGCTTGGATTTCTTTCTCCCACCTATCTTTTGCAAACACACACACACGCACACACACACACACACACACACACACACACACACACACATATATATATATATATATATATATATGTATTTCATGGGCGTGCTGGAACGATTTCGTTAAGGGGAAAGAGAGCTTGATTTGCTGGAAATTCAACACTGTTTTGTTCGGATTTTTTTTGTTTTTTTGTGGGAGAGGGAGTCGGTGCCCTCTGAACCCTGCATCGTACGCATCTCAGATAGAATCTAGCTCTATCTGACATAAACAAAATGTATGTATTCAATCGATATATTGTCTCTACTGAGAGTGTTGAGCACTGTCGGAATAAAGACTTTTTTTTATACACGACTTGTATATAATTCACACACACATACACACACACACGCATATATATATATATATATATATATATATATATATATATATATATATATATATATATATATATATATATATATATATATACAATCCGAACTTAGCACAATGGCTTTTTCATTTTCGCTTTCATACCAAAACATTTGATACTAAATCTGTTGTGCTAAATCTGTTTATGGAAACCTAACCTTTTAACCACTATAAAGAACATGTATAGGACAGTGATTATCTAAATTTTGTTCATCAATTAATAAACCAATGAAATCTCCATACTTTTTCCCAATAGTTCAGTCATATATATATATATATATATATATATATATATATATATATATATATATGATGCATATCTTGTCTCAATTTGTAACAAATAGACAGACAACAAAAGAAAACAGATTTTAACCGTTGTAGATGTTTAATCATAGAGCTAAATATAAAACGAAGTAAACTAAGTTATTGATACATAAAAATGATATTTACAATAGATTTTATGAACACGGTGAATGTAAACATTTCGTGCCTCTTGCAATCTTCAGCAACCGATCGTCTGTTGTTTCCTACACCCGGTGTGCGAAGTATAATATATATATATATATGTATATGTATATATATATATATATATATATATATATATATATATATATATATATACGTTTGGGTGTCAGTTAAGGTATTGCTCATCTCATTCTACCTTTTTGTGTTTCACCTTTCATTAATGTCTTGTCCCTTCTTCTTACCGACTCCTTTTCACGCCACCCTTCTTTCTTTTTTCTTACTAAAAGACATTCCTCCGTTCTCTTTTGTTACCGTTAACTTCAATGTTATTTTTCTTTTCTTTTTTCCAAGCTGTTTTTAACTTTTCCTATTTTTTTCGGTTCACTCAAGAAATATCTCAACTTCAGTTTTTGTCGCTACTGATCTTATTCTTTTGCTTACAATTCCTCTTTTTGTTTGTTTTTTTTGTTCTCAGATCTTGTCTCACGATCAGATTTTATATTCTTTATCTTGCACCTTTCGCTGAGAACATTCAGAAGCACCTGGAATTCCAAGAAATGAATGACAATTTAACCATCTACATTGTGTGCAGACATTAATAAGATCAACTCTCTCTCTCTCTCTTTCTCTCTGAGGCATTCTTGTAGCACCCAACATGCAATAGGGTTGTCAGATGTTGCTTCTTCAGTGCATGAACTGATTCATCCCCAATAAAATGGAAATTCAATTATTTTCAAGTACGATCAAGTTACCTATTGTCAAGTCCTGTGGGAACTCTTCACTCTAGAGCTACGAAAGCCACGAAGGTAGGCTCAATTATTTTGAAAGTTTATACCTTCCATCATTGTCTTCGTTCTTACCCAGCCTGAGCCACTAATTTCATCCGCTACATCAATAGTAACCTGTTACGTACGGTCACTCGTCAGCAGAGATAATTTAAAACAAGCCCAGTTACTGAAGATCTTTCTCTCTGGCAGAACCTCCTCACTGCACTGAAAGGACGAGAATCGGTGGATACACTCTGATTCTTGTGATAAATAACTGTAAGGACTGGGTAGTTTTTGACACTACCCACGTACAAATGCGTGTGGTACCCGACAATAAGTTTGTCGACGAATCAGGTTACATCCTCACCCAGGAACGATGGAATGGTTATTAACTGAGCCCACCATAGATAGAGAACAAGACCACAAGCATGGTACGGCATGCTGGGAGGAAACACACTATTCAGAAATAATGACCTGAAAGACTTGCTCGTTAAACATTTTAACACAATGAGGCATTTGGAGACATCTAAATAGTTATCGTGGTAGTAGTAGCAGTAGTAGGAGAATAAGAAGAAAAAGAAGTAGTAATATATGTAATTGCTGCAGAAGTAGCATGGCATAAGTGGTTCACAGTATTTCATGGTATTATGGTATTATCATATCGTACATGATTCATATATATATATATATATATATATATACTCAGATACACAAACACAAAAATATATACATGCATCTGTATGGATATATGGTAATATATTAAAGAAAGTATTGAGCAAAATGTTAATTTCATTGATTTATTTTCCAAATTTCTAAATCTAAATGATAGATTGATTTACTTGAAGAAAATAATATAATCTATATGACCATGGCATTTGTATTATTGGGGTTGATCTTCAAACACTTTTGAGATTTCTGGAACACCATTATATATATATATATATATATATATATATATATATATATATATATATATATATATATATATATACATATATATGTATATATATATATATATATATATATATATATATATATATATGTGTGTGTGTGTGTGCGTTTGTGTGTGTGTGCATTTGTGTTTGTGTGTGTTTGTGTTTGTGTGTGTGTCTCTGTGTGTGTGTGTGTGTGTGTTTCAAAATTCCTCTGTTGTGGCTTTGGTTTCGATGTAATGTCCTTGAATTCGGAAATCAAGAGAAAATTGAAATGCGTAAACAAGCCAGGTACGCGAATGGTGAAGAATCGAGAACATTATTTATCTCTTTTGATGTTGGAAAGGTTAATGTATGACTAAAAAGAACACGTCATTCCTTACCTGGAGTAGACGTCAAGGACAATTAAAGTGAGAAACTCTATTCAGCAAGGAAGACTTACCTGTAAAACAAAAATAAAAACAGATTTTAAATAACTTCAAATACAAATTAACAAATTTCAGAAGTGCGTAGGTGAAAAAAGAGAATCAAATAGTGTTGACTAATAAAAGACGAACAATAAAAATACTAGCTGAATGTTTAATTTCATTTTTTTTCAAGGTGATATTTATGACTTTTGATATTGTTTTCTTTTTTTTTCACGATATCAGAAATGTGTTGAATGTACGCGTACACCGCTCAATAGAAAATAAACAAACAACCATGCCCCCTCTTACTCTCAGTCACGCTCTGTGAACGATGCTAAATGATGCCAACATTCATTGTCTCTTGATTCTGATGTTTTATTGGTAGTATTTCTTTCTGTATCTCTTGGCATTTGTGACAGATTTTTCAAAGCAACCAAAGCTAAACAAAAAAACTGGAGTGCTACTTTACTGGAGGAATTCCTTCAGTATGTGATCATTTCTTTCGGGTGCGGTCTTTGATAGTTGTGTTGTGCGTGATTTATCTGGAATCTGCTCAAGTGGTTGTAAAGCCTAGCCTTGATAACGAACTAAAAGTACAATGACAATAGAAACAGTTCTTGAACTGGCTTTCTGCGATTGATAAATCTCGATATTTGGATCTAGAAATTTCAGTATTGGTTGGGTAGAGAAAGCTAAAAGATTTGGAGGCCTTATCGGGCGAGGCAGTATGACCCCACTCATTGGTGAAAAAGAAAATTTGCATTCGGTAGACATGCACTATCACCTAATTGTGAAAAAATGATCATTATATATATATATATATATATATATATATATATATATATATATATATATATATATATATATATAGAGAGAGAGAGAGAGAGAGAGAGAGAGAGAGAGAGAGAGAGAGAAAGGGAGATGAGTATAAACCTAACTTTCCAAATGCTGACGATCAATCCATATGCCTTGAAATTCAGTACACGAAATCCTAACGTTCCTCAAGTGTTCTAATAATGACCACTAACGTCGTTGGAAATGAACAATTATTTCAGTGACAAAAGCAGATCCTACCGATCAGCATACCTACCTAACAACACAATAACCCACCAACATTTATACCTATGTATATACGTGTGTGCGTATGTTTTTGTGTTTGCGCATTCATACATGCTGTAGGGAATTTTTTTTTCAAAGTTTGGACTTATTTCTGTCTTTGATGTGTTTGCATGAGCAGTGATCAAACACGTACGATATTCGTAGAAATATAAATATGCTCCCTAACATGCATTAATACGTACAGACTTGTACTCACTACATGCATATATAATAGAAATGTGTGCATAGATTTTTTAATGAGCCTGACTTAGTCAAACACAAAACCTAATTGTGAAAAGAAGATCACTTTATATATACATATATATATATATATATATATATATATATATATATATATATATATATATATATATATATATATATATATATATATATATATCATGTCCAAATATCCTGTTTATGATCAAACGTCAGTGAAAATGTTCAATTACAATTTATTGAGCTTTCGCAGTTTCCGTAAATTTGCAAGCATAGGGGGAAATTTTTAAACAGCCCCCTCTTCACTTACACCCTTGTCAAACGTTATCATATTTTCTGCTTTATTTTTTTTTTTTTATATACGCATCGCATAACTTTTTGTCTTCTAGTTATGTACTGCAATGTTTGATTAGTCGTCTACCGTAACTTTGTCCATGTTGATGAGACATTTCACTTGTTTATCGTATTGGTGGCGTTAGTTGTGGTATATCTTGGGTTAAAGCCCGACAAATCTACCGTACAACTAACGCTGAACATTATTTTCGCAAAAACGACGCAAATGAACTTTCTAAAGAGAGAGAGAGAGAGAGAGAGAATCAACAGATTGTGTGGAGTAATACAAGTGCAGATTCTCATTCCTAGCCCACACACACAGCTTAGAGTGTACCCTATTAGCTGTTGAGAGTACAAGGATATTTGTTTCATAATGAAGATTCTTCCTCGCTCTTTGCTCATACTAAGAATGGAACACGGGACCTTCTGAGTATATAGCGGGCGTGCCAACCATCACACCAGTTGAGTGGTGGAAACCCGTAACTACGAGGAAAACTGCTGAAATTAACCAAGAAACTGATCATCTGTCTTATTTGTCTACAAAATAACGATTCTAAATTGCATTGTATTCGACGAGAACGTTGAACAGCTAATAAAGCACTATCTTATAATAGCACAAAATTCTAATCAAACTCGAACTGCTTAAATCCTTATTAAATCTTTATCTAAAAATAGATTTCAGATTGGTATTTCGTGTAGCATATTCGTTTTTAGCCTCAGAGTCTTCCGGTGCACGGGATTAACTTTCCTGCTACGGCACAAACAAATTTATTTGCGTATATTTTGTGTACATGAGGATTAGTTTCTTCAGAGATTATCTTTTAATCCATAATTTCATCAGTTAATACTAACCTATTCTCTTTCTGATCTGCTGTTTCCCTGAACACTTAATCCTACCTTTGTACACAGAAGATAACCTCATTTAAATGCCTTCAGTTTAACAGTTATAATTTCATTAACGTTGTGTTTCTTGGCTATTTCTTTGGTCAGAAGCGGGGCGTGGGACCCACAGTCTCTGCAATCGTCAGAGGAGGAGCCAGGAATCTGTTGGTGCAATATGTCAGAGGAAACGTGAAAAGAAACTTTTTGAAAATTAAAAAATAATGTAAAAAAAATAATCTTTCAAAAAATTGCAGGGTGGGTACAGTCGGACCTAGCGCCATCACTGCTATGGTTACGACAATTCTGGCCGAGGGCGGATCGTTTACAGTGTATCGTGGGAAATAATCTCTCTCTCTAGTTTGTAGCGCTCTGGCGATGGGACCCGGAATTTGATTCATGACATTTCAACAAGACTCTGTGGCACCAGTTTCGCCAACATCACATGATTTCGTTTTTAACTATATTGCAAATAAATCAAAAGAAAGATAATCGGCTTTTATCGCCATCCCTCTTCCCAATGAAGAATCCTCTTTTAAGTCAATGTTTCTTTCTAGAACTAAATACGATTATACAATTCCTTCTTTTGCGATACGTAGAATGATGTTAATTTTTATTACCGATTACCAAGATATCGTTGTGTTGGCGCTGCCATCACAAGAAATATCGGAACGACTGACAATCCATCTTTGAAAATATCAATCGATCGTATAGGCAAAGTTAAACGAAGCATAATCATATTCATCACAATCAAACCAAACTTATGTCAGTTCAAAATGACTATTTGTTAGTTCACAAGCTCACATATACATACATATGCCAGCATATATATATATGTGTGTGTGTGTGTGTGTGTATATGCGTGTGTGTGTATGTGTGTGCATTTATGTGTGTATATAAGTGTGCGTTTATTTACGTTCATAAGTACATACGTAGTTACATTAATAGATCCGCAGCCATTGTTTTTCAACATGACCCCCTTTGTCAAAACACTCAATTCAAAAGTGAATATTTACGCTTCCAGTGCTTTCCGTGGAAAGTATTCCATGATAACAACGGTTAAAATATTATGATCTTCTTTTTTTCTAGCGGTACCTCACTTCCTCTACTTCCAAGATATCTGTAACTATAAGCAACTATATGACCCAGTTTCCTATCTGATCGGTGGTCTCACAGCATTAGATTACCCAAGAGGGTATAACTGTGAAAAAAACAAAACAAAAAAACAAACGAATGTCATTGAAAGAGTTAATCATATATATCGACCATTATAATGAGAAAATTTGAGATAAGAGAATTCAGCTAAGAACTTTGTGCGCGGCAAAGGACTTATTGATTCTCCCTCGTACGCATGCACTTAACTATCTAATCCATCATCAACCTCCTCACACAAACATACGGGGTGTTAATACGACATGTAGCAAGATGATATATTGGGTTGCGAGTTCTTGCAAGTTCAGATTTCACTCCAAACTAATTCTTATTTCAAATTACATGTTTGTTCATCGATCTATCTATGTATCTAAGTATGTTGAGTTTTACAATGCAACTTATGTCTCTCTGCATTCTTTTTCCTCAACACGCTGTTCCCGGTTTTTGTCTGAGTGGAAAATTATCTCTATTGTTGAATACTTTTAAAACATTTTGCCCACTCTCGTTCGCGATGTTTTTTGACAATGAAAAATATGCTTACTGCTGCCTCTTTTGAAAACTCCTTAGTTATGTATTACCTTTTGTTGCCTTTTGATAGAAGTAGACGTTTCAAGCAAAGTTTTGGAAATGAAAAAAAAATTGGAAGAAAAAGTTTACGCAATATGGCTTTCAGAATGCAGCGAAGGATTCTCTGCATTTTTTTGGTCACTCTTCAGCAACACGAGCTGAATAAATGTAGGTTCTTATATGTACAATGTATACATGTATTCAAATAAAAATCAAAGCGGAGGATTCAGTTCCCCCGAATGAGTAAATTCGAAATGTAGTCTTGATAAATGTAGTTTTTCTCCAGGAGTTAATCGTCTATAAAAAACAAAAAAACAAAAAACAAAACAAAACACGCTCCTTTGTGCTGAACTTATTATAAAGATGAATAGCGTCAACGAAAAGAAGAAAGGATACAAGAATCCGTTTTCATATTTACATATTCATTTTTTATTCAAAATGAGATGTTCTGAAACGAAGCTGTTCGTTCAATTCGATCTTTTTTTTTATGCTCATACAAATCTGTTGTATTTTCGTTAGGCGTACCCAAATCTATATGGTTGAATTTCTCGACTAAGAACATTATTATCACATGATTTGAAAAGGGGCAGTTTTTTTTTATTAGAAACAAATGCAGATTTGGATATCATTTTTTTATATTGATTGTTAAAAAAAAAACAAGCAAGTATATTGCTTATCAACTTTCCCCCTACACATGCAATATATATATATATATATATATATATATATATATATATATATAATCTTATTAACAGAAATCCATATTTGTGAATATGTGTCAATGTGATCAACTGCTCAGCATAGAAATAAGGTGTTTTTCTTATTAGACAACTAACAAAACATACCTACGTATATATAAACATGTATTTGAAACAATAAATAACTACAGACACTGGCATTCACACGTATTTTAAATGCATATGGTACGATACCTCTCAACACTATATACACCACCGTGGGTGCCCAACGTTACAAATCAAGCGTAATTACACAGAGAAGAAAAATATATTTTATGAAGATTTCATATTAGTAAATAAGAGGGCGTGAGTCTCCTACCAGTCTGTATCGCACACAAAACTGGCGAAAAAATACTTGTCTTTCTTAGATTTAAAAATTGCAAAATTGATCTAACCCCAAATTGATGCTTAGGGGTCACCAAATTTCAGCATTACCTATGTCATGGTCATAATGCAGTCAATTTACTCCAGTACAGGAATTTGTACCCTCAGAGTACAGCCGTATCCCTTGAATTTTAAAATGCCTCAAATGATTTGATCCTATATTCCCTTACATTTGCGAAAGCCAAAATTAACCTGACTCACAATTCACAATTCACACAGAAAGAGAGAGAGAGAGAGAGAGAGAGAGAGAGACAGACAGACAGACAGACAGACAGACAGACAGACAGACAGACAGACAAACACACACACACACACATATATATATATATATATTATTGAATAAAAGATTCGCTACACAAAAACGTTTGTGTTTCTGTTCTGTTTGGGCTTCTTCAGGTGGATCAAGCTCTCCTCAAACTCAACTTGATGTTTAATGTTGATGGTATCGATGTGTTATCAAATGAACCAATTACACTTCGGATATTGCATTATATTATATGGTATTCCTGATATATATATATATATATATATATATATATATATATATATATATATATATATATATATATATATATATGATGGCTGACGTTTTTGAGTACGGCAATCGCATTAAGTCAGTCCAAAAAAATCACTCATTATGCTGAGAACAGACGTGGCTTTTCACTTGGGCCAGGGTTTTTTAAATTCTAGCGCCAATTTAGCACACAAAAGAATCCATGGAATAGATACCCGGTACATGCATATATACACAGAGGTTTAATGCTAAATAAAAAGTGGGAGAGTGCAATTGCTGTCTTCTCCCAGTGAGAACATTTTCTAAATTTAACCAATTCCAGAGACGTTTTGAGATCATATGGGATGAGTATTTGGACATGTACTGACTGATCTATTATTAGTGAATCTTTCAAAACAAAAAAGAATTCATGTTATAGAACTACACCACCAATGACCACCAAAGCCTCGTGGAATATTGTTCAAGTGTAAATATCACATGACTCCAAGTCAGAGTGGTTATTTGTGGTTAGTTTGCTTGTATATGTCTCCAACATAAAAAAAGTAGTGAATGAGAGATTTTAGCGGTAGTCTAGACAACAGAACACTTGACTTTTCTAAGAACTTTTCATATACAATGGTTTACCAACCCTCATTCAGTCAGAAGTTGTTGTCGAAGATCAAAAGATAAAAGATCAAAAGGCAAAACGAGGAAACGTTTCATAACTTGAGAGAAAACAAACTCCCACGGAACTCATGACATGAATAAAATAAAAAATGGACTTTAATCTCATATATATTTAACGGAGAATAAACAGATCAATTTTTTTCAATTGTTTATTCTATTTACGTTGTCTAGGCCTAATGAAACACTCATCGAGCCATAACGGTTGGTCATTTTAAATGATAGTCTCTAGATGATATAACGCAGTTTATAATTATATATATATGAAAGAAAATACTTGAACATATATGAATATATGGTTAAGTACGTATCAAATCTATTGATAAACCTTACACACATACACACACACACACACACACACACACACACACACACACACACACACACACACATATATATATATATATATATATATATATATATGAATGAAATACCTTAATTCGGGAATGTTCAAAGTCGGTCATGCAGTCAAAGTCATTTCTAATATAGAATTTACTAACAAAGACATACAATTATACGCATCTGATAAGACAGAGAGGAAGAGATATCATTTGACAGACTCCAAAAACTTTCAACAGGAAAGGTTATGAAGATTAACAGAGAAATAACGAAGAAAAAAAGAAGATTTTTACCACAAAATAAATCAAAATTATTGAGTAGTTGTACTCATGAAGATATTTATGAATATGGCGGGAAGTACAATAACAAGAAACCTGTCCTGTTTTTTAATACTCCCGAAATAGGGCTATGGTAAAACAGTTGACAAACCTCATCATAAAGGATGAATCACAAATACAAGTACAAATGCAATAAATTACAAGAGCCAAAGAATATATAATGAGCAGTTATAAGACAACACGCTGAAACAGCACAGAAATTAGATTGCAAGTGGCTTGCGAGTTATACGATTATGGATGCTTTGGGCTATACATGAAAATTGACTAAAAAGTTATGCTTTTCCAGCGTTACAATATGGAAAGTATACATGACTATATATAGCAGCGAACAAAATATAAGGAATGACTATAATGAATGACATTAATTGATTGTTATTTCTGGAACAAACTACCTAGATGACTATCTTAACTACTTGTTACAATACTCTACAGGTACAACGCGTAGAAAAGGTAGTTTAATCAGGGAGAAGGAAAATACCCAAATAACCATAAAATCGTATTTCTTTATTCTGGGGGATGATCAAAAGTAAAGGAACAGTATTCATTCTTCCATTTATTGAAAGGCATTAGCGTCTAAAGTGATTCATATGAGGATGATATTTATCATGGTGTATTTTTTCCAAATTTGCATTTTATTGAGACCAATATCACCGGAAACATGGTTGCTCCAGCGTGGAAACAAACCATGGTCTCAGGAAAAAAAAGACAATCATCGATCTCCGTGAGAGTGGAGTGTCAATTCGAGCCATTGCAAATTGAACGATCTAAAAATGCTGTTCATGGATTTATCACCCGAAATGAAAAGTCTAATAATCTGCAAAGATCCAATAGAAAGACTGAGCGATCACGAAAAACTACTAAGCGTGAAGATTTGAACGTAAAAAAAAACATCCAGGGGAAACATTCGAGACTGCGGCAGACATTTTACGTGAGTTAGGTAAAAAATCCAGGTTTCTAAGTGTCGAGGCACATTGTTTCACGTTGACTGATCGAGGCTGGAAGGGAATCTCGGACCTCCACAGCCAAAACTTTCATCAGTCGGAGGAACTGGAAAGTATACAACAGAACATTTTGGACTCCTGGACTGTGAGCTCAGGTTCACTTCAGAGATGAATCCAAGTTCAACACTGGGATCAGATGGTAAAAAACTTAAAGGCGTTGGATAGGTGAATGTCTTGGTCCTCAATATGTTAAGACATATCTGAAGTTTTGTGGTGGTAGTCTGATGGTTTGGAACGTCATTTCTGGTTCTGGCTCGTCTGCTTGGCAAGATGAAGGCTTTTTATAAAAAAAAAACTGTCATCATTTTGTTCCATATCTACACTCAGTAGAGAAGCATTTACCATCTTCATGCAGAATAACGTACCGTGTCATTCCACCACAAAAATAAAGGACTTCATGGATCAGAGAGGACTTTAAATATTGACCTGGCCTACCTAAAGCCCTGACCTGAATCAAATAGAAAATGTTTGAAAGTTGATGCTAGAGCATGTCCAACGTTTGAATTCGAAACACTTGAACGATCTTCGGGAGAAGATTGAATCTGAATCACTCCTGAATTTTGCAAAATAATAAATAGTCTCAGGTGGAAACAAATGCTCGCAAGTGAAAATGAACAAGGACTATCACACTAAATTCTGATTTTGTAATGAATGTGTCAATTCTTAAATGATTTTTCAAGTTTTTTTTTTCTCATTCGTACATCAACTTTTGATTGCCTTGTTTGTTGCACATAAATGGTTTTGGTTATTATGGATGTTTATTTCCCCTTATTAAGCAATAACTTGGATAAAATATAGCGATGTGGTTGAACAATAAGCTGGAAAAAATTATAAGTCTATTTCATTTCTATCAGTTATAACAATGAATAACTATTATTATTATTATTATTATTATTATTATTATTATTATTATTATTATTATTATTATTATTATTGTTGTTGTTGTTGTTGTTGTTATTATTATTATTATTATTATTATTATAATAATAGTAATAATAATAACTGCTCTCCTCATTTTGCCCGCTACTATGTTTATATCTTATTAGAAAATAGATATATATGATCCGACTGAATGATTACGAATTGCATTATATTATAGCGAAATTCTCATTTGAAACTATATCCCGTTATTACATGGGGAATGCATCATTTGACCTATACAACGTGCATAGAATAAACAATCAAAGGTTGGTGCAGGAATTGAACCTGTAACCGATAAAGAAGCTGTTTCAACGCGGCGTTATATATATATATATATATATATATATATATATATATATATATATATATATATATATATATATATATATATATATATATATATATATATATATACATATTGTTTGAAGTTAAGTGTATTGTTATAAGGTTTGCAGACTGAATCAATAATTACGAAAGAAGTTCGAATGGAAGCTTTTTATAGATAAAACCAAAACATTCGTTTCGATTCTTTCTGGCAATTTTTATGTTTTTATATTCATTTCATATTTTATCACTTTTCGTGCATAATCTTTTCTTCCATTTGCCACATTCTCAATGAATTGACTGTTGCTGATTTCAAATCTACAGATTACCGTCAGATGACTACGGAAATAATGTTATTGTGCTTATGATTATCACGTGTTATCATCAAGAATTCTTCACACGTCTGCTTAGCATTCCAAATTTTAAATAAGAACACGTTTGGACGTGATCGTTCAGTTACTTTTCCCTCGCGTTTGGAGATCCAAATTTCTTCCTGATAAGTTATTAATCTCGATCTATTCATCGCTATCAACCTATCAAATCATCATAGCCCAACAAATTGTTTAACCAACCAGCCAAGCTGACTACAGATTCTACTCTCTTTGCTCGTCGAGTGCGTGTGCGTGTGTGTGTATCTCCAAGTACTCCTCGTCACATTTGTGGGGCAACAACCTTGAAAATGTGCATAAGCATCATCTAAAATTGTTTATTTGTTTGTCTTTTCTTTTTGCTTTTAGGGGTGGGAGGTCTTTGGAAATTTTAGACAAACAATGCCCAAATCTTTTACTGATGATCATTAGATAATTTTAGATAAAGGATTTGTTTTTGTATTTTTTTTAGATGATTTTTTGATGAATTTTTTTACGCATTTAGTTTTTGTAAATGCATGTGTTATGGTAATTAATTCATACCACGTATAGATATACATCTGGAAAAAACCGTCAAAAAAAAATTCACCAAACTGTCGATATGTTTTTGTTTTTTTTAGTTTTTAAGTTGGTCTGACTGGCCATGTTAGTATGTATCAGGCATGAAAGTCACTGGAGCTATAGGGCTTGAAACATTTATTCTTTTCATATCTAGTAATTAGTCTGTATTTTTATTTTTATTTTTCCTCCTCCAGATAGATTTTTTTAGCTGAGGATTCCAATCTGCGATGTAAGTTATGCTAAATTAGTCTCTAGTTTGTGTCCAGATGTATAAACAGTAGTTTTTTTTTTCAGGATTCTGTCCAACAAAAGGTGAGAGAGGTAACGTTATAGATCATCCGTTTTATCCGAATTTAGATAATTCGACCCAAACTACATGCCAACAAAAGAGTTTGATCACAAGACAGTTTCTATCGAGCGACCAACCAGACTAATCTCTCTCTCTCTCTCTCTCTATATATATATATATATATATATATATACATATATATATATATACATTATAATATATACATTATATTATATACATATATATGTATATATATGTATGTTATGTATATATTGTTTTTATATATATATATATATATGTATTATAATGTATATATGTATATATGCATATATATACATATATATATATATATATATATATATATATATATATATATATATATATATATATATATATATCAAGATGGTTTACGCAGTGCTATAGGCTATAGCACGATCCCTTGGTATCGGGCTGTGAATGTGAAATGTATTTGAATGTCTCTGAATGCAAAGTTTAGTGAAAAAAAGGAGGAGCGATCCATGCAGAAGTTGAATCCTCGACAGACCGAAGCTGCGTTGCATGGTGTTGAATGAATTGTATAATTCGTTCGTGTTGCTACAACTGAAGATGTCAGTGAAGAAAGAGCTTATAAAATTCTGATGAAAGTGAGAAAACTGGATGAGAGTAAGTGGTCACAAAAAGTAGTCAGAAATACGGATTAAGATTGTGAAAATAAGGAAAACCATATATATGTATATGTGTGTGTCTGTGTGTGTGTTGGTAGGTATGTATGTATAAATATATACGTAAAAGAAAGAGGAAGAAAGACATAGATAGATAGATAGATAGATAGATAGATAGATAGATAGATAGATAGAGAAATGGAAAAAATAGAAAAAAAATAATGGAGGAATGATGACGAGAGAGATAAGTAACAAAGAATAAAAGAAAGAAGGAAGGAAAAAGAAGGTGATACTGAATAATATGGACCGATAAAGATGGAATAGAAATATCTGAAGAAGAGGAGGAAATTGAATTGAAGAAACAGAAAAGAGAAAAGAAAGACTGAGAGAGAAACGCAATTCACAGAGAAAAAACTTGAAGTAAAAGAAAATATTACTTCGGTAAAAATCAAATGAAAGTCAAAATACGTTGGTATATCAATAAGTCCGTAGCCTAATATTGACAAAAGCATTTCTTTTGCACAACAAATACTTATTTTTGGACATAATCTTCATCTTTGTCAATGCACTTAAATCAGTGGTGAATATTAATTACATAAGTCGATCGTTATACAGTGGACCTTTCAGTTCAAAATGCAGCTGTATGTCAAGAAGTGGACTTCTTGATCAACTCTATATGAGTCTAAGTACGTGCAAGAACATGCATTGGCGTAAATGCATATATACGATTTCTGCCGATACCTTTAGTCAGCAGTAAACTTCGTGTGATCATTGTCTCAGGGGTTATTCCGAAGGAGACGGTGTAAAATAGGTGTTATGGCTTAGCAATTTCATTTCATTGTCAAATTCATCGAATTTGTGTAAAGCATCTTCCACAAGGCTAGAGAGGAATACCTAAAATGGTTTCTGCTACAATCCAAAAGTATAGAATTCCTATAATAAAAATCTTTCGATAGCCGAAATGGCGTTAAGCAAAGAAGCAATTACTATTACTCCGTATGAAAAATAATTCTGAGCGTTCCCAGGCTAAAGAAATGGTGATGATGGTATGTTAGGCTTAGTCATCGGTGATTGCATGTTGGAAGATACAGGAGATTGGTGTCCTGAAAAGAAAGGGAGGTGTATATGCTGCATCAATAACGTGTCTGAAGATGAACGTTATTTTTGCTTTTCGCCTCTTTTTTTTCTGTAAAAAAAAAAAAACCGGAGAAGTCGCAGAAAGCGAACTTTCGAAAAGGGGTGATACTGATACGTCTCCGTGAGTGCGTACAAGAATGGACATTGATACGCATATGCATGTGTGTGCGTGTGTGTGTGTGTATGTGTGTGTGTGTGTGTGTGTGTGTGTGCAAAAAGGAGACGTGAGGTATGAAATGAAGAGAGCAAGTGCATGAGAAAATGAAGGTTCTGGATGAGACGAATTCGTACGAGGTATATTCGAGTATAGATAATAAGAAAAAAGAGATACGCGAGCGTAATTATTAAATTTCAAGCCGAAGAGAAACCTCTATAATGCAACATGACGTTCTGTTTGCTCGATCGTTGATTGCGTTTGTCTCAGTTTTCGACGCCCGCCGTAAATCCTAGAGGACTTGAAGTGCTTCTTCTTCAATTCTCATTCAGACATCTTTTCGTTCACTCCTTTTTTTTTCATTTTTTTCTTTTTTAGATTCTTTTTTTCTTTTTTTTTTACTTGTTCAGTTTTCGCGCCAGTAATATCTGGCGGCTTTCAGTGGAGATCAAATGACACGCTGTCTTCTCAGTACTTCAGGACTCTCTCGTGGATAGATCGAGAGGGAGAAAAGAGACCAATTTTCCATAAGTTTGAAGTGGTTGTCAGAAGGCAAAAATCATGCAAAACTGTCTTGCGCTTCAACATTTTCTTTTTTGATAGACAAATCCAGCTTCTATCTTTAAGCTGAACATACATAGACGGATATATATATATATATATATATATATATATATATATATATATATATATATATATATATATATATATATATATGTGTGTGTGTGTGTGTGTGTGTGTGTGTGTGTGTGAGAGAGAGAGAGAAAGCGTATGTGTGTGTGAGAGAGAGAGAGTACGTTTTTGCATTTATGTAACATACTGTATTGAATAATGTGACATACTGTACTGAGTAATCCTGTCAGGTATAAATTGGAACAAAATTATATGAATTTTTATTTATGCCCAGCTACACTTCTAAAAAATCAGTGCATGCAGTGCACGCTTTCCGGGTCGTCTAGAACGTGGATAAATATGTGTGGTGGCAGTGATATGACATGACAAGTAAGTAAACGTCGCTGAGTTATTGCCCCTGAATATTAGGCCTATTGATCTGCGGTGGTGAGAGGGTGGATGAAAAGATTGAAAAAGAAGAAGAAGAAGATGAAGAAGAAGAAGAAGAAGAAGAAGAAGAAGAAGAAGAAGAAGAAGAAGAAGAAGAAGAAGAAGAAGAAGAAGAAATTACCTGCACTGCCAATAACAAGGGTAAAGAAAGAGAAAAAGTAGAAGAGTAAAGAGCATTGAAGAAGAAGAAGTTAAGAGAGGAAACGAAAGAGGGGGAGGACAAGGAAGGAGAAAAATGGATAGGTAATAAAAAGGATAGGTACAAAGAAATGAAAGAAAGGCAAACTATGGCGAAAAGGGAAGTAGGAGAAGAATAGAAGAACAAAAAAAGGGCGAAATATACATGGTGATAGCCCTCGAAACAAAACTAAAGAGTCCATTTAAGGGACAGTCAAAAAGGGGGGAAAATCGAAACCATATAGACGATAGCACAGCTAAAACTGGCTAGAATACTGGATGGAGTCCTGGGGGTATTGGGGAGACTTGCTGCCATTTGATTTCGAGCGAAAACTAACAGACACAACAGGTGTGGGAATTCAACATGTACAAAAGATAATTATGACGGAGAAAGGAGAATGAGGGGATTACATTAATCATCACGAGAGAATGAGGCCAGGAATAGAGAGAGGGAACAGAAGTAAGAAGAGAGTGAAGTAAGTAGTAAGAGGTGAAGAAAGAGGGAAAAGTCAAATAAAAAGGAGTAAAAAGTTTAAAGATAGATGATAAATTACGTAGATGAAGAATACAATAATGACCTAATACGACTACTAATACTACTGCTACTACTACAACCACTACAACTATAACAAGTACTGTTGCTACTACTACTACTACTACTACTATTACTACTAAAGGAAATGAAAGCGGAAACGTAAACCACAGCACTGGCTTGATAGGCGAAAGAGAGAAGAGATGTTGGCTGAAGACCTGAGGAGACTTATTGTCACTCAGCCTTCAGCTATGTCCACTGGGCAACCAGTGTGAAACTGTAAATTGCAGTATTACTGTGGCCTACGAGAATTAGGAGATAAGGGCTGGGGACTTGAGGAGACTTGCTGTCACTCAAAATCCAGCATTAACCACCAGGCAACTGGTGTGAGATTGCTAATGATAATAATGATAATAATAATGATGGTGATGATGATGATGATGATGATGATTTTTAGAAGAAGAAGAAGAAGAAGAAGAAGAAGAAGAAGAGAAATTACGTCTGTTAGATGAACGACTTCGTCTACACGCGTGACTTGTTGCCTCGTCTGAATATGAAACTGGCTTTCGTGTACGTGTTTGTGCCTGAGACATGTGCTCGCCTCTTTTAGATTGAGGCATGTTTTTTTTTTTTCTTTTCCATTTCTTTATTTTTGTCAGTACGTGGTAGTTTCAAGCTGAGAGGCTGTGATGAAATAGTCGATAGTGAAAGATAGAGAGATAAGTAAATATATATATATATATGAATATATATGTATAGAAAGAGAGGGGGGAGAGAAAAAAAGAGAGAGAAAGGGAGGGAGAAAGAGAGGCTGTTTGCGACGTTCTGTTAGCAACCTACCTGAGCTGCAGCGCGGGAAACGAGTAAACGCACCTGATTGGAGGAAGTCGAAATGTAACTCGGTTAAATGAGTAAGGTGCCTGATTGTTTACCTGGAAGATAAGTTCAGTTGGATGGGAAGCTGCGTTTTTTGTTTTTCTAGACTCGTTGGCACGATTAGACATGTTCTACAATCCCCATAGTCTATTGTCTCCCTCGAACCTCATCTACTTTATGCCATTCGTTAAGTTCCTATTTTTATTCATCTGAAGGTGCACCCAGTCATTTAACCGTTCACATTCAACAAGCCATGTTGATATTTACAACTCCCGATTCCAGGTTTTACATGAAACATGCGATATGTACAACGCTCACACAAGTACAACACATCGAATGAAAGGTATAAGAGCATTGCTTAATACGGCAAAAATCGCAATAAAGTTAGATATTTATCAGACTGGGATGGTGTGGACACAAGGCCATGAATGCTGAGCACTCCAGGTGAAATCGTTGCATAGTCAATAGGTTGCATTCATAATTTACGAGCCACTCCGCTGCATTAGATGATCAGAGCATGGATTGTATGTCTTGTCAAAGGAGTAAGAAAATCGCCATGCTGGGTCTCTGTCAAGCAGAGGTGTCAACTGAAAAGACATTTTTCTAGCCGGCCTGAGTAAACAATGAGATTTCAAGGTGTTGATCTTTCTTGTGTCTTGGTCTGAGGTTGATAATATCAACACATTTTTGTCGCACTTTACTTTTCCATTCCTGAACATCTCAGAATTATTCCTGGTGAATACAAATTAAGCTCAACGGTTGGTTAGCAAGAGTCATCTTACTTGGATAGCATATCCAAATATCCTAACCTTATCCTTAGATGAAATCAAATTATGAATGATAAACGACTTTTGCAGGCACACATCTACACACACACACACACACACACACAGATACACATACAAAGACACAAACACAGAGAAACATACGAACACACACATTGACACCATGAGTACTGTTGGGAATATATCCATTTATTAAAGGGGAAGTAAATAATATGGTGAAGTGAGACTTGCTGTAAATCAACAAGTTATTCGAAATGTCCTCCTTTTCGCAGGATACACAGCTACAAACAATCAGGCCATTTATCAATCATTGTTAGCACGATTTCCATCGGAAAATTAGTGGCTACGTGTACCAGAGAACGTTTAAGACATTCCAAATTAGGGTGTATTTTGTTACAAGCAATCCTTTCCAACTCTGACCACAATTTGTAATCTAGAGGATAGGGATCTGGACTTTCAGGAGGGCCAATCGTCAGACGATGAAATCTGAAACTTTGTTACTGAGACAATGTTGAGTCACTCTTTCCCGTTGAGCTAGAGCAGAGTCCTATTGGAACGTCAAGACTACCATTGAGGTACAAGACCAGCTGGTTTGACGCCTTCCTCACAAAAAAGGGTTGAATAACACCTCCGTGATCCACTCCTCACCAAACCATGACTGAAGAGTGATGGTGGCCTCGTTGCACTAAGTGCGTAAACTCAGAGGCTTCCATGAAACTATGAGCATCATTTTGGCGATTGAAACACTCTTCAACTTGAAATGATAAAATAATAAAAACCTTGAAAAAATATATAATATAAACTACTGGACACACACACAAACACACACACACACATATATATATATATATATATATATATAGAGAGAGAGAGAGAGAGAGAGAGAAAATTTCATCTTCAAATGTATTTTTTGGAGATTAGGCCTACCATGTTGGAAAGCCATTATTGTAGACAAATAAAATACCAAACAAACACTCATATAAGCGTGTGTGTCTGTGTTTGTGTGTGTATGTTTTGTGTACACGTGTTTGCAGTCATCTGAATATACATATGTGTTTGTGTGTTTGTGTGCGTGTGTGTGTGTGTATACGCACATATACATATTATAATGTAATAAAAACTGCACTTCAATCATTTTTCCCAGATTTTCCGGTGGGCATTCACAAACCAGGGTTGCCAATTAAGATGTGAATTTTCGATTCTTCAAGTCACTCTCAAATACAAAAATCAAAACAGAATATCTCAATTGACAACACTGGACATTAAAAGATGAAAAA
>OY735199.1:28686202-28713702 GCA_963457665.1 Thysanoteuthis rhombus | reverse complement strand
AGCAATCGACTCGTCTGTATCACGACAAATGCCCTTGCATTCTGCGACTACCCATCTGAAACCGAAACTTTCATTGTTTCAAGTTTTATGGTGCTTTTTCGTTTGTCCTCACCAAAGGTTTTTTTTTGAGTAAAGAAACTAAAAGTGATCAATGAAGGATTAGGATTCATTTTCTTTGTCTTGCCTACTAAAACCTCAAATCGTGGAATATGTTTGAGGTCAAAATTTAACGGCAAGTCTATCTTTGGGAACTGCAACACCTCAAGCTTTCTCTCAAATATCCAGTCCTTTATATCTCTTCAATTGGGTTCGAGATCAGTCAAGTTATCCGATATCTAAAGCTTTGGCCATAGAAGAGGTAAGTGCAGTCAAATGTCTGAAATTCTGTGAAAAAAGCAGTATAGGGTATAGGATCTTCAAGTTTTTTCCTTAGTCTGCCACAATACAGAAATCTTTTTACACAACTCATTTTTGCTAGACTTGAATCACAAAATCAGAAATAAAAGAAATAAAAGACGTTTGGCCTTTTGCAGTGAGAAATCAGACCGTGGACAAGATTAAGACGCACGTTACAAAACAGCTGATTTCGATCCCGAGAGAGGATTTACACACATTTTCGAAAGATGGGAGGAACGCTGGGATAGGTGTATGAAGTTGCAGCGAAAATACTTTGAAGAGGACTAGGGGTGACATTGCTATACGTGGATCATGTGTTCGTTTTATATCAAATGGATGGATATTGTGTTCATCGGAGAAGAGACATTCCCCTGCTTATCTTGGTTATGTAAATTTAAGAAAGAAGAAGCCAGGAAAAGAAATACAACATATTGAAAACCAAGTCAGATCTTCTTTAAAACAACCCATCGCTGGTTATTGATCTTGAAGCTGATTAATGTCACCCATGATAGACAACATAACAACCCATGAATATACCTTTGAGATATGTCTATTATCAGAGCAGACTTCTGACACACTCTCACTACCTGACCATGTCCGTTCGTTTCGCGCTGTTCGTTGTCACGTACTCAGTTAAGTCATTGAGATGAATCGCCGAATCTATCAAAATGATATATACTATAACAAAAGAAAATAGGAAAAAAAACTTGAGTCCGTATCAGAAAAACAAGAAGAATTATTGTCGCCAACATCGAAAATTTCCAGTCACGTTTTTTGCCTATCCCAATGGTATGATTATTTATTTATTTATTCATTTCGAATTTTCTTCCTGCCGTTGGGAAAAGTCTCGTTTTTAGTGAGATGAAGATGGAACAAGAACAGAAGGAAAGAGAATGAATGTATTTATTATTATATTTTTTTCAGTAATGGCTCGACCTTACATGAGAGAAAAAGAAAATAATGAAGAGAGAGAGAGAGAGAGAGTGAGGAGAGAGTTAAGGAAGAATGGAAAGAAAATATATTTATTTTATCAAATTATATTTGTCTGGAAATTTTATACTGCAATATCATATTTTTACGTGAAATTATTACATATTATATTTTTTTTCGGGAGAAATCGTATTATATAAATACCATTGTCATGAAATGTGTACAGATGTCATGCAGAAATGGGAGGGGTGACTTCAAAAAGAGGAAAGGAGTAAAGCTATGTGACTGATTGCGCCTACTAAAAGGGTTCTTCAAAGTACGGGTTCTTTCTCATCACTGGGTCGTAAGGCCATGTTGGCTTGGTCGCAGCCTCACAATAAATACATGAATAAATAAAGAGAAGGCGAGAAAAATAACAATAACAATGAAATAATGATGATTTGAGATACGAATAGATCTAATAATCGTATTAATACAAAAATCAAAATTTGTTTTCATTGTTTTGAATGATTTTAGCGCATCAATACAAAAAACAAAAGACAAAACAGAAATATAAGCTAAGTCACTTTCATCCAAATGAATGAATAAACGCACTGATAGAAAAAATGAGCATATTTGTTTAACCAATCTATGAATACATTGCATAAAAATCCCATCATTTTTCACGAATATTCTGGGGGTCATGTTCCTGTGAAATTCGAACATTTTCTTCAGATTCTCTTTAAGGCTGAACGGTTATCTACTCCAAAGCTATCGATAGTGTACTGTAAATAAGCGTCAACATCTTATCAATTTCATCTGATTTTTTATTATCCTTAAGCGGAAGACGTCATTGTTACGAAAAGGAAAAAAACAAACAGAAAAGGTCTCGCTGCTAATTAGATTCCTTTATGACATAACAGATCTTGACAAGCATACGAAGAACATTAAAGTTGGATGTGAAATATTTCTCCAATCCCAAGCCGAACTTGTATTGATCAGCCTCATACACTATCAATATCAATACGTATTGAACTGCTATAGCTACGATCATCGACCCGACCGAACAACAAACAAGACGGCAAGCTATACTTCCTTTTTTTTTCCACCGGGTTGCTTTCGTTACGTCAGCGCTACCGGACACACCATTTGGCTTCGAACCTTGCAGCTTCGCGTGAGTACTTCAGTAGACAAATAGACAGAGAAAATGGTGAGCCAGTGAGCACTTTGGCAAACCATCCTCTAATAATTACCTCTGAGGTAGTAATAACAGTAAAAAAAAAAAAAAAATGTTGCACCCATTGTCAACCTTGACTGGGGCCAGCATACCATAGATTATGAGTCTGACCGCAAATTGCCGTCCCATCCTGTGCCGGGCTAATTTAGGCTTTTGTTAACATCTTATTTTCTTATGATGTAGTTTGACCATGTGTTGATTTGTTCACAACTTCTCGGTCGAATGTCTGTCTGGCAGTGCATTGATTGATAATTGAAACAGGTCTAGTTACTCACTCAAAAGAAACCATCCAGTGACCAACGTTTTTTTTTCAGCATGTCGTATCGAGGGTAATCAATTAAAACATTGGAAAAAGAGGTGCTCAATGTATTAGTTACTTCTTCCAATTTTTGTCTACCAGTGATCATTATAAATTGTGGATTAAAAATAAAGCAAAAAAACAAGCAGACTCTAGCCAGGGAATCGATTCATCATAAATCTACATTGTAAATTTGCCACCCTCCGAAACCATTTTGTTAGATCATATTCAGTCAAGCTAATGAAACGACAACTTCACAAAACCTCAAGCTTAAAGTCTTCTCCAATACGCAAGTCCTTGCCACAGGAATGTAAATTAAAGCAGCTTGTCATTTGAGACGGATTCAATGGGAGCGGGGTTAAAAGAAAACGTATTAAAAAAATTATATAGATGGAGAATATATGTTGATATTTTCAGCCCTCTAGCTCTATTTATGCAGTCTGTACACGTGATACACACAAATATATATACATGCCAGTGGCGTATGGCTATTTGTATCACGGGTGTGCTCCAGGCTACGGATGCACACGAGTACAAAAATAGTTTAGTGTCTGTAGAAAGAGATGGACAGTAAAAGCCTTTTTGGTATAATGTATGGAAGGTGGTCACGATTGCGAATAATAAAGAATCCCACTCTAGCTCATTCAATGCTATAAATAGTGAACAAAGAAGAAATAAGAGAATTCGTGAAATGTGGTACAAGATTTAAAAATTGTTGTAATTAGCAGATGAATGGTAGAACACAAAAGAGGAAGAAAGAGTTTTAAATTTGCTTTTCAAAGTAAATCCTTAAAAGCTCCTTTCAACTGAAACTCTAACCAGAGAATGCCCACTCAAAAATGTTTAGAAATGAATATTGATTTGAACAAAAATGTCATTTAAAACAACATTTTCAGTTTTCACTGTATTCAAACATTCTCAACATCGTGATACAAATAACCATACATCATCACCATCATCAGCAGCAGTCTTCTAGTGTCCATCGTTGGACATAAATCTCCCTCAAGATTCGCCAAACCTCTCTATCGTGGGCATTGCAGAACCAATACTTTCTGATTTTATCTAGCTCGTCACGCCATCTTACTTTCTGTTAGCCATAATTTCACTTATGATTTCTGGGTATCCACATAGTGATTTGTGATGTCCAGCATTTGTCTGACATTCTTGCAACATGTCCAGCCCATTGTCAATTTAGTTTTCTGTTTCTATTTTTCGAACTCCTGTATTTTCTGTATTATATATTGTGCTTTCATAATCTCTCTGTGTGAAGTTGAGCATGATTATCTCGCGTGCACGTCGCATGGTTTTTAGTTTGAGGGGCAATCTTGTGGTTGGGTTCGATTTTTCAGCCCCATAGGTGACTATCGGCAGGATACATTGGTTGTATCCCTTCTTTTCAGGACTATTGGGATATTCTTGTTCTTGAAAGTCAAGCTTGCTCTGCCGAAAGCTTGCCATCCTAGTATGATTCTTCGCATCATTTATCCTTCTTTTGAGGACTTCATAGAGACTCATTGTCCTCGGTAGTTGCAGTGGTCTACTTTTTCCTGCTGTCCCTCTCCAATTTTTGTCATTTTGAATTTGTCCCCAACATGTTTGCCGTTCGTAACACATGTTTTGCTGGAGTTCATATGGAAGCCAATTTTCTTGTTCTCTTCATTTGGTTCGTCTAACATTATTTGTAAATTGTGAAGGTTCTTAGCAAAGAGGACGATGTCGTCAGCAAATCAGGTTACTTAAGTATTCACCATCTATTCTGATTCCTTTGTGTTTCTATACTTGTTTTCGGGAGATCATTTCGAGGTAGGCTGTGAAGAGTTTGATTGAGCTGATATCACCTTGTCTCAATCCTTTTAATATATGAATGGGTTCTTTATATAACATGATGAAGGAACTGCTGTGTCTATAGATATGTTGCAGTACTCCGACATATATGGGGTCAAAACCTTCGTATTATTGTGTCAATGACTTTGGGGATTTCTGCTGGTGGCATTCTATATTCTACTGCTTTCTCTTTTAGTTGGTTTACTGAATGGAGATGGTCGATAGTTGAGTGGATTTTTCTGAAGCCAACTTATTCCCATGGTTGGTTTTCATCAAACATTTTTGGTTATTCGGTTGGTGATCACTTCGATAAAGAGTTTGTAGATGCAGTTGAGTTGGCTTCTGGCCTGTAGTTTTTGATGTCTTTCCAGTTTCTTATTTGTATAATAGCATTATGATTGCAGTGTTCTACTTTTTTTGAACTTTAGTGTGTTTGAGGCATAAGTTGAATAGAATAGTTTGTTTCTGAGTGATGACTTTTCCAGCTTTTATGAGTAGGTTGATGGTGGTGTTATCAGGTCAATAAGCCTTTCCTTTCTTTGTTGGATGGTTTGCTTCACTCCTTGAGGAGTAACTTCAGGGAAATCCCCGAATAGATTATCTTCGGCTTATGTTTCCTGTTCATTTTTTTGTGTTCTTTATTTTGTGGAATACAGGTTTTTTGTAAAATTCCTGAGCATTCGGTCCCTATCCGGTCTATATTTGCTTTGAGCACGCTAGTCATTATATTTCTTCCTGTACTGAAAGATTTTCCAATAATTTTGAATCACCAACCTTTTTCAAGAATGCTTTCAATGGTTTCTGTTGTATATTTTCTTTTGTCTTCTCTTTATTTCTTTCCGATGGTTTTGCTCAGCTCTGTTGCTTTGATCTTTTCTATTGTTTTTATTGTTGGTAGCTTGATGTTCCTGAGTTTTTTTTTAATGAGATTCTTGGTTTCCTCTGAGAGTTTGTTTGTGGTTTGTGAGTGCTTGAACCTACTGGCGAATTCAATTAGGGAGGTTGATATATGGTTGCTGAGCCCATTGACGTTAACTTCTGATTCGGTGATGAGTTCATACATGTTTTTCAATTACAGATTGAATGGTTGGACGAGTTTGTTTTTTTTAACACTAAATGCTTAAGGTTTGGTTTGGAGCATTTCCCTGTTTTCTATATTGGTGTTTATCAGGATTTTGCGTTTTCTCATTCTGTGGACACTCCCTGCATTGAATTGATTCAAGACCTGACCAGCATATATTTAATTGTGTCGCTCATATCTGCTAGTACGTAGTCTAGTTCGTTTTTGGTTTCATGATTGGGGCTCCCTCAAGTCCACTTTCTATTGGTTTTCTTCTAGAGAAGATGTTCATGATTTTGAACCTGTTTGCTGTTGCAAGATTTTCAAGATCTTAACCCCTTTTGTTCCGTATTTTACATCTGTACTTACCAACGCAATTTCCATTACCTTGTCCTGAAGCCTGCCACAAAGATGATCAGGCCGCTGATACATAAATAGCTAGCCAGACAGATAGAATTAAAAACTGAAAAAACCTATTTTGACAGATTTGGTGACAATTTGGTTGACAGTTAACTTCATAGATAGTTCCTTCAAGGAAACAATAAAAAATGTACTCACTGGGGAGAGATTATTTTTACTCTTCCATTTCAACTTATGTACTCACTCTGTCGTCTGTCTATCTGCCTATCTACGTGATCTGAAAATGTGTACACACTTTAATCATTAAACCATATTCAGTTAAGCTAATGAAATGATAACTTCACAAATCTTCAAGCTTCAAGTCACTTCGAGTCAGCTAGTTCTTGTGGCAAGAATGTAAATTAAAGCGGCTTGCCAGTTAATTTTGTTGATTAACCAGAAAAGGGTGAAGGATTCTGGTATCGTATTCTAAATAGAGCAACAATATCACACATACTGATCTATAACAGATGTTAACATTCCACATTTGGTTCAATTTATAAAAGATTGATTATGTTTTTCTCATATTAGAAAATGGATTCCATCAAAATTAAAACCTACAAATGCGTAAAATTAATTTTGTGATAAGTGAGACCAAGAACTGTTTTATGAAAAGAGTTATTTAGGACATACGCTCAAGTTGAATTTAGCAGAGTCAGAAAAATGTTCCTTCTCTGCCTGTCTTCCTTTTTTTTTTTCTTTTTTTTTTTTTCAAGATCGATTGGTTTGTTGAAGCCAATCGTAATTATTGTTGGTTTCAAGATAATTTCATCTACACAACGTGTTTGGGTCGGCTATGTTTATCAAATTGTACTTGGCGTACGTTTTCTTCCTTGTTTTTCACTGTCGAAGTTAAGCAATTATTGGAACGTAGAAGGCGATGGAGTTTGACAACGACTGGCAAGATGGACAAAAATACAAAAAAACTAGAGTTGAACAAAAAAAAATACAAAATCAATTGAAGAAAAAAAAACTCTCGGAAATAAAATCAGGCAAATAGAAATAAGAGCAAATTCTTAGCATTTTTCAATTCAAGCAAAACAGATTTCAATTCGTGAGTTGAAGACCAATAATTCAAAATATTTTACGTTGAATTTTTCAAATGCGGTAATGAGATCAACCTGTTTATTCATAATGGTAAAAATTGAAAAGAGTTTACTAAATAGGAAAATGTCATATGATTTACGGTGGATTACTTCTAAGCTTTCACGGCCAGGTCGCGTTTGATACATCAGTTCCTATACGATATCTGGAGTTGAGCAACATCAAGCCTGGTTAGAACTTGAACGGATGACCAACTGGGAATACCAGGTGCTGTAAGGAGCCGTGGCGACCCTGTTCATACTCGTAGTCGGAGCTCTACATTACGCTCAATTACGCAAGCCTACAGCCCCCTATCTGAGCATCCCCTGAAGCTTGTAACTAGTCTGGCTGTGAGCAATAAGTATTGAATAAATCCTGGACATAACTAAAGTACAAATCGTGTACTGAGTTTTTATATGAATGACAAGAGTTTTCATTGACTATTCTTATAATTATTGTGCAATTTCACACCAGTCGCCCGGTGGTTATCGCTGAAGGCAGAGTGGTAGTAAGCCTCCAAGAGTGTCCAGCCCTCCTCGCATATTTCCCTCACCAATCACAGCAGCGCTGTGGTTTGTATCTCCAACACCAGCTTTATCCAGCTCTTCACTCTCTTTCCTTTCTATTCTGTGATTCGCAGGCATGGCGTCGTCTATTATTTGGTAGGTTCTCCTTTTCTTGTCCACGATAATCAGTATTATTATTGTTATCATCATCATTTTTTTCAACTGACAAACATACAATAAATCGAAATTTTTCAGTATTGTTCTATAATATCACAATTTGAAAATTCAAAACAGACTTGTTTTCCGTCTTCCTCTAAAAATATTAACAAATTGTGCGTTATCGATCATTTCTTCTTTTTCTTCTCCTTCTTCTTTGTCACCTTCTTCCTTTTCTTCTTCTTCTTATCATCACCATCATTATTATTATTATTATTATTATTATTATTATTATTATTATTATTATTATTATTATTATTACTGAACAATGAAAATAATAAGATGTCTTGAGATTTGAAATCTTTTGACTTCCAGCAATACAGAGAAGAATAATCTATCACAACTACTACTACTACTAATACTACTACTACTACTACTACTACTACTACTACTACTACTAATAATAATAATAATAATAATAATAATAATAATAATAATATTAAAAAAGCAAAGAAAAAAAAGATGAAAAAAAAGAAGCCAGATTCGCTTCATTGTTCTGCCGACTAATATCCACTTTCCCGTTTTTTGACTGAATCAATTTGTTATCCATTAATTACCGACCTTTGACAAAGCAGTCAACTCCACAGAAAACGTTCCAATACAGTGATTCCCATAAAAAAGTTCGCAAAAGACATTTTGTAACCTTTAGCCCATTAACTGCTTCAGTCAATGGAGCGTAGAAATGCGACGTGTGGTCTTATTTCACGGTTATGTGGTCTTCTTTCCTTGCGAAACGGAAAATATGACAGGTATTCATACTAATTTGGTGCAGTTGATTTTACGAGCGGAACATCCATAATGTAGATCTGGAATCAAGCAATAGAAAATGCTACAAACAGTTTCAGATTTCAAAACGAAGATAGCAAGTTAGAGTCTTTCAAAAGGAGGATCAGATCTCCGATGTGAAGATTTTTTTTTTTTTCAATCTAATTTATTTTACTATTTGGCTGTATGTTCAGGGTAAAAAAAAAGAATATTGTGCTTCGTCTCGAGTAATTGTTTGGATAGTTTTTTGTTTACAAGATTAGAAATGCCCAAATGAACCTTGCTCTTTGATTTGCTTTCCCGATGCTATCAAACGCGAAGGTTCAGATGAGAATCAAACAACACTTCTGCGGGTCAATGCTCAAATGTTTCTATTGTTTGTTATATGCATGTGTGTAGACAGATATGAAGAATGAAGTTGACATCGAAAGAAACAGGTACACACACACACACACACATATATATATAGATAGATAGATAGATAGATAGAGAGAGAGAGAGAGAGAGAGAGAGAGAGAGAGAGGATTGCAGCAATCAATCGAGGCCATTTACCAGCCAACCCCTTGTTCTTAACATTGGAAAGAAGTGTTTGTTGCACTATGATTTTCTCCAATAATTCTCCAAACGAATGACACGACGATTTCTCACAATAAAATTGATTTTTATACAAGTTCGGGCGTTTTTTTGTTTTTTTTTGTATATAAGGCAATAGTAGATATGTATCATTATTAGTTGTAATAATGGTACTAAAACACACACACACACACACACATACACACACGCACACACATACAACAGAGCCGTAGGTAATCTGCTTCCTCCAATACTATTTTCACGACGAATTCAGTTTAGTTAACGAAGAAACAACATGTACGCAGCCAAAAGTAAAATTCAAAAATCTTAAATCAATATTTTTTTTTTTTTCAAATTGAACTATCTCTAAATTATGGAATATGTGAAAAATTTCAAATATGAATAGTCTGATTTGTCCTCATATTCAGTATTGTGGCTGTGGGCGCTCTACTGGAGTAGCCTTCAACCAGACTGAGCTAATCTCAATTGATAACCATTAAGGTATTCTAAGTACACAAAAAAAAATGAATGAAAGCTGCAATGAAAATGATATATTTGCTTTTTTCTAGGATTTTCACCTGTTTTTATATATGATTACTCCATTTGGTTTTACCGTGTGCATACCTGATCATGCAGGGACGAATGCGAATATATTTGGCTGCTGACACGTGTAAAAGTGTGTGCATAGGTATTTGAAAGAAGCAGAAAATTTGAAAATGAAATCAGAAATGGCATTTTTGAATCAAAGCAAAAGCTTCCAAATTGACAGTAATTGAATTGAAGAAATGCGGAAAAAAAAGAACAAAACACTAACACACACATAAACGCGGCTTCTTGCATGAAATATATACACGTGCTCTTGCCCCATATTCGATTTGTGCGCTTGTATTCAAAGAAATTTCAATGAATGTAGATATTCATTTACACAAAGCGTGGCACAGATGGAGGAGAAACACAGCTGTGCATTTAGGATTCGATTCGGGCACAAGCAAAAGCTCGCATTACGATATTTGAGATCAGTAGGCTTACTTTCTACCATAGAAACGGATTTCAAATCCATATCTTACAGGCTTGGAATCCTGAATTGACGTAAACACACTCGGTATTCCAGCATCCAGAGAGGAGTAGATATAGGTAATTAACTAACGTATTTTTCCACACAAGCAAAGAAATGTAGTAGTGGGCACATATGTGTGTATATGTTTAAGTATGTATAAAGTATATCCAGGTTGATAAAAAGCATTTTTTTCCTGAAAATACCCTAAAAAATTACCTCCTGTTTCAGCACTCGAACCTCGAGTTGGAGGGATATAAATATGCTTTTGTGAAAAATACTTAGCTACTAAGAGGGTGCGCCAGACAGCTTGTAACGTCTTATCAACCGGGAAATACGTTATATATATAAATATATATATATATATATATATATATATATATATATATATATATATATATATTACAAATCAAGAAAGCAATATAATATAATATAATGCCATATATGATGTGTGATGGTTTACTTCATAAAGTGCTCAATACATGCAATATTAAACATTAAGTTGATTTTGAGTAGAGCCTGTGATATGATGAATTAGGGATTCATTGTGATTACTTCCAGTAGTTACGTGCACTGTAATATTTTGTAGAGATGAAAAAAATAAGGTATCAGCTTTTAGTGCACGTTGGATCTTATTTCCTACCTTTTTTCTTTCTTTTTCTTCAGTGAATTATCTCCACCGTAATGTCACTGTGACTTTCTATTTTCCAACACTGTTTCCATGCATCTCTATAAAACACTTTTTGGTCTGTCAGTATGTCTGTCTGACCGTCTTTTGGTCCATCTGTCCAATACTGAAATGTTAATTTTCTTGGTCATATTATGTGAGATAGATTTGAAATTTGGTCCATACCTTTGGGTGAACCATCCTCCTCTCTTTCTCCTCCCCCACGTCCTTCTATTACTACTACAACCACTATTACAACTAGGCTCCTCCACCCCTTTTTCTATTCCTTCTGTTTATAAGCCATCCTCATTTCCAGCTTCTCTTTTTTTCTTTTCTCGCGGGATGAAAAAAGGTTCGTGACTTCTTTCACTGTTTCAAGTTGGATTGTTTTGAAATCTAGATAAGACATTCGGGTGTACCATTCTTCCGAGGAAATGTTTACATTTCCATTTGTTTATGTCTTCGTCTATAGGAACATGTCACTAATTGCTGTTGTCACGAAGTATCGAGTATCGCTAAGAATTCCCTTGGAAAAGGTGCATCAACAATTGTAATTAAGGACAGATATGGATGTAAGGATGGTGGCTGCATCGCTTAACTTATGTTTTTTGTCAAAAGGCAGTAAACACTCGTTGTAACGGTACTCGTTAGAACTGCTCTTTTAATGACTCGCGCGTTCTGACGGCATATTTGTCTTTACCTTCTCGCTAGACAACTGGCGACGATTAGTTTGCAACAACAGCTAAAAAAATCAGCGCTTCATCTAAAAAAAAAATTACTAAACCTTTAAAATAACGTAAAGTAACGTGGGACATAAGACTGTGGAAGAGGGAAAAAAAATTTTCCGTATTTTTTGTCGGGATTTTTCATTATCAGTGCACGTTGTATAAAATGAACCCATTACAACGACAATGTCGTTATAAATATTTTTTCTATCCATATTTTCACATTTTTTTGTCTTTCCGTAAGTTACAGAAATTAATTATATATATATATGTATTAATTATGTATATATATATATATATATATATATATATATATATATATATATATATATATATATATATATATATATATATATATATATCACCATGATTTACCGCATAAAGTGTTATCATGTTATTGCCTCCCGACAAAGTTTGAACTCGTGTCACATATACAGGGCGCCCATTTGACATTATTTTCCGCATCCCATATATAGTGTGCCTGACTGACTCTATTTCAGATTATTGCTGCTAACTTATTTAAAAAAAAAAAAAACGACCTAAACACTGGGATAAAAAGTAACAATGAAATTGTAGAAACAACTACTTCAAGATACCAAAGTGACGAACAATGTAGCTAGGGAAATCATAATGGGGGAAAAAAAAAGAAAAAATAGCTGTCGTGTCCGCTGACGGCTCCAATCCTATTTAAGAGATCTCCTCTAGGCAGGTTGATCTCGGTGGTCTAATCGGTAAAAGTGACATCCGTGTCAGACGGGCTCTCAGTATTCATTTTTTTTTTTTTTTTTCAAATATTCCACTTGTACTCCAGACGGCGTTGGGGGTGAAGACGGCAGTCACTTTACTTCATTTTGTAAGGCTATTTTATCTATTTACTTTTTTCCACTTAATTAATTTGATAATCCACTTCCAGCTAGCATCACCAGTGTCTCATTAACCGTGCATTTCGAGAACACGATGCCTGCTCTCTCAGTTGCTGGACTCTAACGATGGTGAACTTGGGGTTGGAATTGGTTGGTTTGAAATCGAAGTTTTCCATCTCCTAGACTGGACGACAACCAATGCCCAAGATCCTATTTTACCCTGCAATTTACCTACAGGTAGTGGAGAAGAAAAGGATTCATGTGTTTCCTAAGAGCATTAGTACAGACGCCAATCGTCTCAATCGGAGTTTGAATTCGGTTCACCGATTCCATTTCCCTTGCTGCTAACCACTCAGTAGATGGGATATCAGTTCGAATCTCGTTGGAAGCTCCTTCTTGATCTTCCTCTCGACACTTCTGATACTGAGCTCGAGTTATTGTATAGTTATAAATTTCATAATTTCCATGGTTTGTGAAGAAATTGTGATTTTTCGTAAATATTAGCCCTGCATCGACCTGTTTATTCCCCATCTCGTCTTGTCTCCGACTACTTGCTTGCACTATACTCTCTCTCTCTCTCTCTCTCTCTCTCTCTCTTTCCCTCTCCGTCTCTGTATCAAAAACTCTTTTTTTGTTACCGCTCGTTTTCCCCGGCTTTATCTATTTATTGTCACCCTTTCTCCCTCTCTCTCTCTCTCTCTCTCTCTCATACACACACACACACACACACACACACTACTTTATCTCTCCCTCCTGCTGTTTCCATACGTATGTATGCAACGCACTCACCACTATCATGTTCCCATGCGAATCGAAAGACAGGTACGAACAGGTCATTATCAGGCAGACTGAATCAGTCCTGGGGCTCTGATCGGGCTTGCCTAAATTTGTCCCTCTACCTGAGGGTTTCCATACACAAATAAACGCAAACTCACGACACACACCAACCGTGAGCTCAACACTACATGCCAGTACGCATGCGCAAGAACAAGCATACGTTCCCAAAGAGCAGAACGCGTTAACATACTCTATATATAACTGTTTGTTTGTTACTATTCATAGTTTTCCGCTGACAACTCCAATCCTATTTAAGAGATCTGTCCACGTCAACGTATTACATATGCATTATTCTGCGTACGTAAGATGCATGCATCAGTATGTAGACATTTTATTAAGCTTAATCTGGAATAGAATCATCTGTGAGAATAAAAAGATTGTGACATCATTCATCCAAGTGGAGAAATCCTGCTTGCCCCGAGATACAGTATTTCAAATGCCGGCTTTCTCCAGAGAGTGAACGACGATGTCAGCGAATACCACGTCAGCTATCGAACAGATTCTCTGATACTTTGTTGGCCAAGTCCTCGTTTTCGAGTTCCAAGGAGGACACTCCTCCCGCCTGAGCTAGTTGAATTTTTAAAAGTGGAGATCAACTAATGCTCACTGAATCCACTTGGTGCCATTCCTCAGCAACTCGGTGACTGCCACACTGTAGTTTATCTCTTATATTTATGGCTTTGTTTCATTGTCAGAGTAGCCTTCTATTCGATGAACTGTCAAACTGTCCTAATATTATGCCAATAGTTGACTGCCGGGAGTGGACACATGTCTCTCCTTGGGGCATTAGTGCGAAGTGAAAATAAACCTTCCCAACCGGAATTCGATTTTCTGTGTCGTTAACGGCTGTCTCTCCACACCTCTAATTATATTTTAATCCACTACTAAGGCTATATATTTCAGGCAGTATCTGTTTGTGAATGTTTCTAATGCGTACGTGAGCACGTATCTATTTTATTCAACACTAACTTTAAGGTTTTGTTTTATAGAGAAAATGCTCTCTACTCCTGATGTGCGCTTTCAAGAAATTAGCGTCTGTATGTCGAAATTTATATTCAATCTCTATACTTGCCTTCTCGTTGTACCACTGAATGAATACTTAGAAAATGAAGAGATCTTTTGAAGTGCACTTGAAGGTGTGGCTCACATTTTTCCTGAGAGTTTCTTAAGATTTTTTTTTCTTTAAGACGAAATCAGAAGAGGGATAATAGTTGAGATGTCTTACTATTTTTTTCGGGGACTTTTCGCGAACGCACTTTGCCAAAAAATGTCAGTAATATCATAAAAACAGTTTTCGCCTGATGAGCCGATTTTTGTTGGGCGGACATAGAAGCCAAGAATTTCTGACATTTAGTTTCAACGAAATTTGATTGTTAATTTAGCAAAAAGAATGTTCCAACTTAACCCTTTCACCTGAAGAAAACTGTGAAGTTGACATTGGTCAAATTGAAACAATATCGGGCTGTTTATGGATACACTATCAAGTTAGAAAGGCAAAACATTGTGATTGTTTGGTTTCTGGACTTGGAGTTCAATTCCAAGGAAAGCAATTAGAAAATGTCACTGAACTGATATCGACTTAGCTTAGTAGATCACAGGGCTAAATGGAATTAATTGGTTACCGAAATATTATACTCAGGATATTAATGAAGCTTAGTTCAGTATTGCACAAGGAAAACATTGGGTTGTAAGATTGTGGTGCGCTTGATTTCTATATGGAGAGAACCTTTCTGCTTCGAAAATTTCCGACTTTCAACCATTTGTACTTGTAGGAAGTATGCCACTATCACGGCCCCGAAGCATTCTACGAAGTGCGATGAATTTAATGCATTCGAAGTATCTCAAAATATTACACACTAAAAATGACGAACGTGTGATAAAATAGTTTCGTCTCTGCATGGGCACATCAGTGTCCGTGGGCTACTGATAAAAAAAATATTCTAGACTATTTCTTTTCAACATAATCTGCTTCCCTGTCAATGCACTTAATTCGGTGGAGAGTTATAATCACACAGCTCAAACATCATACGGTGAAAATTTGATATCAAAATTCAGCTAATAACTACGTGTCAGGCTTCAAACCTTTCAATCGATCCTCGTATACTTTCAATAATTACTAGGCCCGGTTCATTATAGCCCCGAGTCAGATGTAAAGAGGTAGATTGTTATATATTGATTAAATGGGCGTTCGTGCTTAGAAAAAGAGTATTCCAAATTTTAGCTTTCAGCTGGTCTCGAACAAAGACCCTTGGCACTTGTGGAAAATACACAACTATTTCAGCGATGCGACAAGCCGCGTAGTGTATTGAATTTATACGTTGGAAATTGTTCGAAAAACAAATAAATATACTTGTAAACCACCGATTTTCCGGTACTATCTGTTTCAGTACCGTGTCAGAGTATCATTGTTTTTTCCGGTTGAACAGAGGCGAGATAATTACAATTCAGCAATGCAACTTGGATCCACAAATAATTTACATGTCATTAATAAAATGTTCTCATGGGGGTTCATTGCCATTATAAAGCATTTCCATCCGCATTATTTATTTGCTCAGAGCCGAAGTTCTCAACGTTCATGAGCCTAGCGAATTCGTGAGCATACTGGACGGCACAATCATGCTTTATAAACCGCTCTTCCATGCACGCATTGTACACCGAGATTCTATGATAGTTCGATACTGCATGCAAAATTTTAAAGGTGGTTTTAAAATAAAGGTGACCATAACACGAAAAGGATTTTCTGTTGCCATAAACTTAGAAGAAAATGAAACATACGGCCCTTATGTGAGTTGGAATCAGTCTCAAATTTCCAAGGATATGCAAAATGACTAGAATGTTTGAGGAGAAAAACATTTTCTGGATAGGTAATCCTAGCTAAAATTCACCATTAGGAAAAAAAGGATTCATTCTTTTAGCAAATGACTTTGAATGTCTAAAGTAAACTTGTAAAGTTGATTTCATTAGCCGACTTGAAAATTCCTATGGAACACTATCATAGGGCCAGGACTGAATAAAAAGCTTCAGTCTGAAATTTTAATCCTATTCTTTCCGACTGTCTGTTCAGACGATAACTCCAAGAGTTCTCAATGAATTCCAATAATATTTTGTCAGCAGATAGGCAATAGGCTACATATTGGAGTAGATTCATGTGCAACTGCATGCACTAATTTGGAACTATCAGTTCAAGCAGGCATTTCATTTATTGAGGATTTACTGACATTTAATTGTAAATAGCTCAACAGAAATTGCTCTAAGGCATATGATTCTTTTGTAAACTTTACACAGCATGAAATATCCTTTCAAGCTATAAATGTGCCTATATTATATGGAAAAAAAGTTTTCTTGCTAAGAAAACTAAAATCTGCCATTATGGAAAATGTCCATGAATTTATTTTGTAACTGTTCTGGAATGTCTATCCAAGTTCTTTCGACTCGCTATCTTTCATCAGTCAACTCGAAATTGTAGTAATTGAAATTATGTTGCACAGCTGCTGCAGTTTGTTATGCACGCCGGTCGACGTATGTCAGTCCAAATCAAAGATTTGTACTGTACCAGGGTCAATCTGAAGGCTTCTCTTTCGTTCCCTACTATCCTTGTGAACAGAGGGGAGCACGACACCATTCACAATTGTTTCCACTCTAATCACGCGGCTTAGGGTGTACTCAGTTAGCTGGTGAGTACAAAGAGAAAATTGTACTAATGAATAGTTTTCCACTCTCTTCTCTCATACCGGGAATCGAACTTGGATCCTTCAGCGTGTGAGTCAGACGAGCTAACTATTATACCACCACACTTTTTTTCGTTTTAGCTACCGTGAAGATTAGCATGTTCCAAATTTCCGATTGTTTCCCAATTTTGCCCCAGGCCGCGTTTTTTATTTCTTGTGATTGATACAATCACTTGCAAATTGATATTTTGATCTAGGGGATTTATTTTATCACGGAAATGCATACAGTATCCTACTCACGAAACTTTTTGCAAGGAACTAGTGAAAAAAAAAAACAAAAAAAACTCAGCTTTTCAAACTTTCTGGACGTCTGCCATTTTTCTTATGGAATGTTCTTTGAAGAAACATTCAATTGTAAAGCGTTGAAAAGTCTGCACAGAAAGAAGAAAACGTCAGCATTTCTCGTGTTATCAGAATTCACAAGAGAACAAGAAAGCAGAATTGGTGAAATGTCGCGCTTGTAGGAGCCTGATAATTGAGATGCACTTAGGAGAAAATTCTCCTAGCAGAAAAGAAAAATGTGTTCTTTTTTTAACGGTCATTTTCAGTCTGTAAACAGAGGCACAAAGGTAAAGATAATAATCCTGCTGTCGCTGGTTTGACTGAGGTTTTTTTTTTGGGGGGGGGGGGAGCTTTCGGTCCCTTGCACAACGCTCGAACTATCAACCAGGGACAGAGATGCGTTTTTGCAATTACAAAAATAAGGAACAGAAAGATCGTGTCTTTACAACTTGAGCAGTTTCTTAATCTGAAGGATTAACATAACTTTGCTGCAAGGCCAAATTGATGATGAACGACAAGCAGAATGCTAAGAATGTGTAAATAATCATAGAACGTACACACATATACACGCATGCAAACACGCGCATGCGCATATATATATATATGTATGCATTTCGAGAGCAAAAAGTACCCAATGAATTTTTAACATCCATTTGAATGCAAAAATGAAAAAAATGTAACTGAATATATGAAAATCGGGGATACTTGGTCCAAATCCTTTTAATTTTGACGCCATATAAGAGAATTAAAATAAACTTTTTGTAATGTGTTGGATACTTTTTGCCCTCACTCTGTTTTACCTCTCTCTGTATATATTTATATGCATTTGAGTCAAAGGACAATTCAAAAGACCATATTGAGTATAATTTAGATTTCTTCAGCTTATTTATTGTAACGTTTCGCCAGTTTATGCTAGCTTCTTCAGAAAAAGTGATGGTATGTCTGTTATACAGAGTCAAAATCCAGTTATTGGCAGGTATTGTGATACAAAATCAAAGTAAGAGGATTTTGTTTTTCTAAAAATTAGGGCTGGGCTGGTCTGGGCTGAGCTGGACTGGGCTGGGCTGGGCTGTGTTTATATATCTACAGAGAGGGTATCAAATAACAGTTTGGTGTATGTATTAAATAGGGTGTGGATTTCTAAGTGTTTTTGAATGTTGGGGTAGTGATAAATTTCAGATGATCACTTGAGCAGTGTGTCTCCCAAAGATGTATCAAGTTGAATTCTTGTGTATATGTGTGTTAAAGCAGGGAGTGGTGTTTAGATCAAAAGAGAAAAATGAAAATGTTTGAGGTCAGGCAACCTCATATTATGGATGGAGAAAACTTTGATAGAAGCGGTGTTATGTGTCGTCTGTTGAGTGCTGACAGGAACTGATTAACAGCTGTTGGTGCATTTATCAAATATAGATACTTAAACCAGGGAGATAAATCCAAGGAAAAAAGGAATACGAATAAAATATTAATTACTGTGTCTGTGAGTTAATGAGTGTGTTTGTGAATGATAGCTGGAATTGAAGTTTTATTATATAACATTTTGTGCGGTCCATAATGTTTGGTGTTGGGGCTGACCTCGATTATTGACAATCTGGATTGTTGGATTATGAGTTTAGATAATTATGGAAATATATTGAAGGAACCTGGTCTTTGATCGATTGTGTTACATTAAAAGATGACTGCCAATTCGACCCATCCCCTTTTCTTTCTCGGTGATACAGAGATATAAATCAAAATGGTGGTCTAATTTATTTCGAAGTGTTGTAAGTGTGTAGGAATGGACACCGATTTTGAGTGCTCTGTGGTATTCACTTACTCTATTTGATTGATCTGGAGGTTTCTCCGATGTATACTTAGAGCAATCCTGACAAGGGATTTAATGCATACATGCCTCAGGGTTATCATCGTTATTTGATTTGGTAATCAAGTTTCTGGTCGTCTTGGAATTGCTTGTAGTAATATGCATGTCTGGATTTCTTATGTTCTTGGGCGAGTGGCGTGATCTGTGAGTTAGCGGGCAATGGGATGCATCTATCAAATGTGATATTGTTTTTGTGATTTTGGCAAGTGTTGCGTATTTGGTACGTTTTTCTTTTTGCATTATGTATGAAATGGCGAAATTCTTACAAGTAAGTGCAATGTTGTTCCATCTATTCTTCAAATATTGGGCGTCGCATATCCTGAGAGCTCACAGGTAGAAACCAATAAGGATACCCATCTTTATTCTATTGTTGTAGTATGAGTAGATATTGATTCTGTCATTCTACTCCGTTGATTTGCGATGTACGGTTAGTTGAAGGTTGGAGTCATTTCTGTGAAGTGAAATATCGAGATAAGGTGGGGTATTGTCATTTTCTTTCTCATGTGTAAAGTCTGTGGTGGATTGAGCAAAATTGATTTTTTTTTCTGTAAGGATAGTCAGGTTAAGTTCCTGTCAGTGGACAACACATGGAACTGCTCCAATTAAAAATTTCTCCGTTCATAATCTGGGGTTGCTTGGCCTCAAACATTTTCAGTTTCTGTTCCGATCGAAAAACCACTCACTGATTTCACAAACATATGCACCAAAATATGAGAGATACAAGGCTCAAATAATCAACAGAAATATTACACTATCCCAGCATCCCAAAACACTTGGATATCCACCCTGAATTTAAGACCCTTCATGCAGACCCATAAAACAGCCCAGCCGTGTCCTAGTTTTTAGAATACTTGAATCCACTTGGTTCAATCATGCACATGAACTTCAATAAAACAAAAGTTCTGTGCAACAATCACATCGAGAATAAGAATATAACTGTCAAAATCGAAGATGCAAAACTGGGAAAGTAGACCACTACATCTACCAACGACAACGAATTTCTATGAAACCCACAGAAGAGGAAGAAATCAAACGAAGAATCACTCTAGCATGTCAAGCCTTTGGCAGAGCAAGACCAACCTTCAAAAACAATACGATCCTAATGATCCTAAAAAAAGAAGAATATACGACCAATGCATTCTGATGATAGTCACTTATGAAGCTGAAACATGGAACCTAACTAGAAGATAGACCTGCAAACTAAGAAGCATGCAATGCACGCATGAGAGAATAATGCTTAATCTCACATGGAGAGATCATAAGACAGCACACTACATCAGGGAGAAAACGGTAGTTTGAGATATCATAGAATCTATTAGAAAACTTAATGGGCAGGCTATGTTGCAAGAATGACAGACAACCGATGGACATCACAACTCACAACATGGATCCCCAAAGATCACATGAGAAACTGAGACCGACAGAATACAGAATAGAGATGAACTAGACAAATTCAGAAAATACTGGCTCTGTGACGCCAATGATGGAGAATTGTGGCGAATCCTGGGGAAGGTCTATGTCTACCGACGGACGATAAAAGATTGATGATGATGATGATGATGACACCCACCTGCAACTAAACATGGACTCTGATATAACAGACTTCTTGTATTTCCATCACTTTTTTGAAGAAGCCAGTATGAAATGGCTAAACGTCAAAATATACTACAGAAATCTCATTTGTAAACAGCCAAATCTTCTGAATTCTTGTGTCGATCAAACATTGTCAGATAAATAATAATCCACATCGATACATTTAGGACTTATATGATTATAGATGCGTTATATTACTTTGGAACTTTATTTAAAATGAAAAGGAAAAATCTTTAATATTTTTATTCTATTTACACTGTCTAGGCCAAATGATACATTCACCGTGTGATAACAGGATATCATTTTAAATAGAGTTTCGAAGAAATATACCACATTCATAATTATTTTTGTCGGATTATATATCTATCTATCACTTTGTAATATAAATGTCTTCATTCAGAAACAAATAAAGCTGTTATAGACAGTGAATGAACAAAATGAAAATTTGGGGATAGAGCAGTCATTTGGACATTGGCACTACCGGTGACTGTTCAGCTCAATGTTAAGAGTAATGCTATGTTGAAACGGCAACGTAATCTGTCGCAGATTCGATAGCTGCGGTAGACCCATTTCTCTCTCAGCGTTAATTCTACCTAAGCTCTCTAGATCATCTGATACATTCACTGAGTTATAACAGGCGATCATTTCAAAGGAAGTTCCAAAGTAATATAACGCATTTATGATTATTTTTTGTCGGATTATATATCGATTTCTTTATAATAAATATGTGCACGTGAGTGTTTGTTTGTGTGTGTGTGTGTGTGTGTGTGTGTGTATGAGCGTGTATTCTTAAACTTTGGAAGCCATGCATAATCTTGATACTGTAGTGAGCTCTCGCCTCACTGGGCGTTCCTGACTTGAGGCCTTATTTCAGACTATCCTTAGTAAACACCTAAATCTCCGATCTTACCACAATGGTTATCGTCAAGTCGACCATTTTATCAGAGCAGTGAATTTCATTTACCTTTGATGTTCCATCTCTAAAACTTTGTGCTAGAATAAACTGTTTAATTGGTAATTATGAATCTCGCTTTAAAGCAGTGCTTAGTAATTTAGTCCTACAGACCATTACTACCGTGGCGAGTTCTTTCCTCACTGGTTCTCCAGCACTTTTGGCACAGTGCTAAACAAATCTTAGCCAAGTAACTACTGTGGTTAGTAGCTTATCTGTCTGTTGCATATCTGTCCTGAGAAGAAGGCTAAGTTTCCTTTGTTTATATCTGCAAAATATTCTCCGTTTCATGTTCTTGAAACAGAGCGTTTTATAATGATATAGAATAGTTGATGTTATACTTTTTTTGTATTTGATTAGAGTGCAGACATGGCGTATTGCTAGCTTTATGGCTCTTATACACGTAAAACACGTATTCTATGTCAATATCTTTTTTTCACACACATTCAGTAAACTTAGAAGCTAATATATACATATTTGATTTTAAGCAGACTTTCCTATCACCCAGACTAAAAAGAGTAGGTCTTGTTATTCAAGCATTAATTTATCCACGCCGTCAAAAAATTACGGCGGAATTAAAATGATTTTGCAATGGCACCGTACTTGAAAAATATCTGTTAAAATACCACGTCATTCCGCATTTTCTTGTTTCTTTGTGTTCCATATGAACCCGGATTTCTACGCATTTACGAAAATAAATAAGGGAAGCTACTCTACAATTAGCTTTTGATAGTAATCTCCCTTACAGAATATTACGGACAGAAAATATCCTTCATTACGTGGCGTATTAGATAGGTAGAATTGAATGCATAGTATAAGTTAAGAATCCTGATTGGTTGTCGGAATATTTCTGGAATACATCATGTGGAAAGTATGTTGCTAAAAGAAATTATTCCAGTGAATACTTTTGGAAATTAAATTATTCATTTCAAAAGATGAAATGGTATTTGAAATAATGAGTCTTTTTCTTTTGATTTTTTTCTACATCTTGGAATACAGAATTGCATTTCTTTGTTTGAATACGTTTGTCATTCAACTTTGGAAAGAAAATACGAGAGACGAGTGCGAAGGAAGGGAATGGAATTAGAATCGAATTCGCTTTGCTGGTAAGGAGACATAACATGGGCTTTTGCGATTATTATTGAGACAGCTGATGATTCATGTGTACTTTCCACACCATACTTCCCCCGACCTATTACATCATGGAGTTGTGGATCTAACAGTGCAAGTCTTTAGTAAGATCAATTATACCAAAATAGATGCTGATATACAAGTTATTTCAAACTGTTTAATGGACCAACCCAACGTGGTGCTACAAAAATAAATGTATTCATTCATTTTTAGGATTCAAGAGAAATAGCCATAGCGACCCGTGTCGGGCCTCTGAGAAGAATTCTGTCGGGTTATACAAAATTATTTTTTCAGGTCCCTTTCCTTTTCTCCATTAGACATCCTGCTTTTATCCACGCTGGTTTTATGCCACAGGCTGTGAGGACAGAAAATGTATGGAAGGTGAGAGATGATACAATGGATCTTTCTATTGATGTCCTGCGTTTGGGGCCTTACGTTATTGTACGCCCCTGTATGATAAATATAAATGAAATAAACGAGGATCAGAGAGAAGAACACACTTTTGAACACGGGGGCGAATGGGAACTCTTTGGTTGAGGGAGACAAAAAGGATTTATTTGCCCACAACCTTACGCAGTTTTGCCTGAATTACATTGATTTAATACATTTTTTTTCCGAAAAGGAGGGAGGGGGGATTTGTCCCCAACCTAGCCCCTAGCTCGTATTCCTATGCCTAAATCTATCTATAGTCTAAATCCAGATATACAAGGAAGATCTGGATCTATCTGGTTACACCCTAATCCTGCCCGATGGATCCAGATTTATCTGGTTAGATCTGATGTGAACTGTCGGATCCATATCAATCATGTGACCCTGCCCCCTTAGTTGGTACGCCTATGTTTGAACATCTTTGATTATGCTACAATACAGAAATCTATATTGAATCAACTTTTTGTATTTCAATGCAAATGAGAAGACATACTTATTATTTTCATTTATCTATTTATTTTGAAGTTATGCTGTATTTTTTACCTGAAAAATGTCCTTCGGTCTTGGAACCCAATCGAAGTCATGCCCAGGTACGATGTACCCCCTGGACCTGCCCTTTATAACCTCTGGGTCTTTCTCATTGATTGAATAAGAGTGTATCTCCCAGTGATGCTTGGAGGTGAGATAAAAAGCCAAGATTTTGAATTCTGAATCCCTAGGTAGGCCTTCCTTACCAGAAAGATTGGCAGAACGCTATCTTTCTACCTCATTTGGCCCTGTACCATGTTAATCGAAACTCAATAAATATCAATATCCACCAGAGCTTTTCATCTTCGACAGCTGATGATTTAGATAGAGTTCACTTCGGTCTCAAAACAATTTAATTCAATTTTTTTATATTTGACAGAAAATGTGTTGAAAAATAAAGAAGAAAAAAAAATCGTCTTTATTTTTTGAGCAATACAACGCCCTCATTTCGTCCGGGTGTGTGCACGCACCAAGGATGTGCCGTGATAGGTATCGGGTTGAGCAACGGTTTCGTTTAGGGCGGGGCAAAGTATGGCACGCGAAAGACAGATACAGTGAACCCTGCATCGCGTGTCGTCTTCGAAATGAGAAGCTCGCTTCCTCTTCTCCCCACTGAGTTAGATTTTTGAATTAGTTTCGATTTTTTGCTATTACATTTCCATTAATTCAAATGTGTTTCGCTTCGTTGCAGGAATCCCCTGATCGATTTGGATTCTGTGTCATAGAAAATGAGAAACAAGGAAGAATATTGCTTGAGATGTATAGATAGATAGGATAGTATAAGAATATAGGAAGAAAATTACTGAGAATAAAACAGGTAATATATATATATATATATATATATATATATATATATATATATATATATATGAAGAGAGAGAGAGGGAGAGAGAGGAAGAGAGAGATGATGGCAAAGAAGGCAAGTGCAAGGTAGTACAAGAGATGCGGAGAACAGTGAAGGGATTCGATGCAAATTAGTTTGCCAGCAGAGACAACCGTTGTAGAATGAACAAGGGGCCTGCCCAGTGACTGAGATGGTTGCTTATTTTGCACCGGTGTCCTAAGTCGATGTTTAAAGAATGAACGGCTAACCTGCATGAATTAATTACAATGGCTTCTTCATCATTTCGAATAGCATGGGAAACCGGTGCATACATACATGTCTTTTATGAAAGTGAACTATCGAAAAAAAAAAAACGGAGGATGCCTGAATCCAGAATGCTGATCTTCAAGGAACTAAGAGCTTTTTCATTCAAATGAGTGTCAAAACACTATTTTCCTATCTCTAGTTCCGTTTTTAAACATTATGCTGTATCAAAGTATACTGAGAGCGTCTACAGTGACGCATACTTCAGAAGACCAATTGAGTAATGTGCTGAATCTAACCCTAACCGCAGGCCCCACCAGGTCGTATTCCAAATTAAATTAATCTTACTAAATAGTTATATAGGATACAAAATATTAAGATTGAACCCTTACTGTTGAGCGACGTATATTCATGCTAAGCACAGACTCCATTGATATTGTAAGGAGTTCTATTCATACTGAATACCTCACTGTGTCATTGTACGAGATTAAGCTCAGCTTGGTATAAAAAAAAAATATTTAAAAAATAAAGATATTAATTTCGTGAAAAAGATACAAGGATATTTTGTGTTGTCAAACCATTTTTCACGTTGTTGACTGTATAGAACAAAGCCACCGATAAATAATAAAACGACAGATCTCGACAAATGATGGTGTTTACGAAGATTATTACCGCATAAGGCTACAAATGCTGGGCACCGTATAAGGATCGAACTCGCAAAACTGATGTATTGGAATGCAAGATGCACTTACTAACCATTTGAGCTTCGATATTTACAAAGCTTTGTTAAGTGCAGGACAAGCCACTCAAGTAGTGCATCCCGTCCAGATAGAACTCGCCATAGAACAAATTGTCTATCATACTGGTTACTTTGTCAACAGCAAAGTACTCCGATGCTAAGAAATCACTTGCAGTACCGAGCGTTCACGTATGCAAGTACTGATCAGGCTCGACGCTGCTTAACTTTGGACTATCAAAAGAGAGACGGTACTTTCAGCGTGATTTGATCGTTAGCAGGTGCAGCTAGATAACTTTGGCATACGACCAACGATGCCAAATAAGTCGACCGGAGAAAGAAAGTGAAATAGTGGGGACAAAAGATGACGTTGAAAGAAAACAAAAAAAAAAGAAAAAAAGACAGAGAGAAGAGACGTGTAGAAAATCCAACAAGAGAGTGATGGAGAGTAGTTGTAAAATGAGAGGTGAGGAATATAAGAGAGGGCGACAAACACATTTCAAGCTGTTTGGGCGTTGGTGGTTGGTAAGAAAAGAGCAATTAGTGCGAGTCATAAAGAGACAAAGGAGGAATATACATGGGCGAAAAATAATAGAGAGGTAACGATTGACACGGATTAAATGAGAAGTGAGGAAAGAAGAAGAAGAAGAAGAAGAAGAAGAAGAAGAAGAAGAAGAAGAAGAAGAAGAAGAAGAAGAAGAAGAAGAAAGGGAGAATGAAAAGGAGGAGAAAGATTGAAAAAGAGGGACGTTTGACGAATGAACACGAAAGATTTACGTAATGAAATAAGATGAAAGAAAAAATATTAAAATCATAATATTGAGATTAAAAGAAGAAAAATGTGAATATAGACGCTAGGGGGAAATAGAAAAAGAAAGAGAGAACGAATGAATGAATGACTGAGTAATGAAGAAGACATGGCCTCCGGAGATGATGAGAGAGAATATGTTCGTAAAATAGTCAGCAATGAAAGGGGTCGGAAGTGAATAAAAATTTAAAAGAAAGAGAGAAAGAGAGAGAAAGATAGAATGAGAGAATGAAAAAGAGAAAGAGTTGAAAGGAGAGAGCGTGAAAAACAGAGTAAGTCAGAGAGAGAGATTTTAGGATTTGTATTAGTTGAATGTGTCAGCTGGAGAAAGAGCTTTGTTAAAGGGACTCGTGTAGTTAAGGCAGAGGTAACAACACGAGTGCCTCTTCCTATTAATGGCTCGGTATTGGCAAGAAGTATATGTTGGCGGGTGCGCAAGTTGGGCGGAGAAAGTGATTAGCCAGCTCCCAGGTAGGTACAGAGGTAAGTAGATAGGGACAGGGAAAAGGGAGGAAATACAGTGGGGAAGGGGGAAGAGGGGAAAGGGTAACGCGAGTTGAAGATTGAGGGAGAAAGCCCGAGTAAACTGAATGATGATTGGAGAGTAATTGCTAGATATAGAAAACAGATAGCATATGTGCAGTAATAAATAGATAGATAGATAGATAGATAGATAGATAGATAGATAGATAGATAGATAGATGTGAATAGATTGGGAGAGACATGTATACACCAAGATAGATAGATAGATAGATAGATAGATTGATGTATAGATAGATAGATTCGGAAAAATACTAACAATTGCAAGTATGTGCTGAGGCAAATGACGTACTAGATACAAAGGAAGTAATTTTCTCAATAGATCATCTCTTCAAAAGAAAAATGCATACGACATACTTGCATAAAAGAGTGTGCGTGTTCGTTGCATGTGCGTATGTATGTATGTATGTATGTAT
>OY735199.1:28648702-28683702 GCA_963457665.1 Thysanoteuthis rhombus | reverse complement strand
AGAGAGAGAGAGAGAGAGAGAGAGAGAGAGAGAGAGAGGCAGGAGGGAGCCGGAGACGGAGGGAGAGAGAAAGATTCTTATCATAGATCATCAACCAACGGAAGGAAGTAAGAAGGGAAAAGAGAAGGCGAAAAGGAATGAACAGAGAGAGAGAGAGAGAGAGAAAGAAAGAGGGAGAGAAAAATATACAAATAAAAAAGAAAGAGAAAAAATAAAAGCTATCAATGCCAGATTGAATTATCTGGTATCGCTAAACAGATTCTTTCAATTAGAATTTATAACTCCTTTGTTGGTTTTTTTAATCTTTACTATAATTCTTTTTTCTCTTTCCGCTACTCTTCTCACCCCAAACCACCCATAGTAGGAACTTACAATTTTGCACACACACCCACACACACATACACTCAATGAGGAGAGAACATGTTTTCTTAATTGGCCTAGTGGTTGCGTTCAGAGTGGAACGTGACCCTGAAGCAAGCAGGCTGGTCGTCCTTCTTTTGTTCGATAATTGAGAATTTTTCAAAGCATTCTCGAGCATCGGGACGGATCGTAACAGTTCAACTTTAGTTCTATAGGAGAGAACCTGGTTCAGTGCAAACTTCTCTTTTTTAGCATTTAAAATGCATCCGTACGAAGATATCCACTCAGATATTTGTCTCGTCTCGATCGATAGGGGCAACATGTTCCGAGAAAAAGGTTTCCTAAGTTTCCAGCGGAAATTATTAATATTGCATGTCACTAGAATCTGTTCTGGTTTTAGTGCAGGAATGAAAAAATTTCGCCAAAAAAAAAAAATCAAATTATTATGCAGGCATTGATATTTATCGATTGGTTTTGAGGACAAAAAAAAATTACGATTTGAACTTAGCTTCTAAAAATGGTGTGTGATAAATATAAGCCTTCACTCTAAGCTCAAAGAGGAAAACTCTTGCTATTGGTCAGAATTAGTTCTCTGGATCCCAAGAGTTTAGTCCTCGAGATATTCAGTGTTATAAAATTGCTTTCCACGATGTAGGTGGGAAAATGAACCTCTTATAAAAAGTAGAAACGTTACGCAAAATAAAATTGTATGTACGCCACTCATTGTTCCTTGTTTCTTCGTTTCACTGGTCCACACATCTGTTTCTCATTTTTGTTAGTTAACTCTTAAGGCTGCTATTCGTTACTATTGAACTGCAGAAACCCTTCTTAATGCTATTAAGGCGTACGTCGCTATTGAGTGGTACGTGGCCACCGAGGAGTCGAACGCTGTAGGTTTTCATTACTTCACAATAGACCATCGATATAATTTCGTCGGCTCAAAAGCATGAGGTAACACAAAGAGGAGAAAGACGTAAAGACAATTGGTGAAATGGAAGAACAAGGGGTTTGGATATTACGAAGTGCCCAAAATGCTTACAGTTCCAATATCAATCTCTTTGAGGTGAGAAAGGCAGGTGAAAACTGACCGAATCAACCAATCTTCGTGGGTTAGGTGGGGGAGAATGCTATACAAAGCAGATGAAAGCAAGAAAGTAAGCTAGTTTGAAACGAGTCAGTATTACCGTATCCGTTTCAAAAGTGGACATTTACCTGACGCTTTGCAACACGACAAATGCTCTGCTCATGTCCTTCATGTTCTATCTTTTCACGCAAACACACTGATATTCATATAATTGCGCTAAGACATCACAGAAACTATTAAAAAACTCAAATGGCAATGGGCAGGCCATGTTGCAAGAATCAAAGACAACCGATAGACATCACGTCTCTCAACATGGATCCTCAGAGATCACATAAGAAACTGAGGCCGCCAGAACATAAAGATGGAGAGATGGACTTGACAGATTCAGGAAATACTGGCTCCGCGATGCCCATGATAGAGAATTTTGGCGAATCCTGGGGAAGGTCCATGTCCAACAACGGACGTTAAAAGACATGATGATGATGATGATGATGATGATGATGATGATGATGATGAGACCTGATTAGGCAGAAACTTTCGTATTCGTTCCCAAAGGAAGATATTCTTATTGTTACTAATGTATTGATTTTGTATAATACCTAATTGCTCTTTAATACCATCATCAGTTCAAAAGAGTGATGGGAACAGCCATTAAAATATTAACACAATTCAAGTCTTTTTCTGTTTGGTAATCAATAAAAAATAAATAAAATAAGCAGCTATGATGTTTATCGTAATCATCATTAGTCTTCAAGTTATTTGGATATCAACTTGGCTTGATTGTAAATACGTAATTAGGTATTTAAATGTTGAATAGCTATTCATCCCATGAGAAAACTTCAGATGGTCCAGTCATAAACAAGTAAAATGTATGCGGCGATGGTTAGAGTATTTTGAAATGTTTTTTGCATCGTAAATAATGCCCTGTTGCTTTGTGGAGAATTTTTAGAATATATTTTCAGGTTGATATATGAATGTCAGGTTGAATATGAAGGTAACAGACTGTACAAGAAATCCAGAAATAATCAGGAGTAGAAATGATAAAAGAAACTAAAAAAGCACTCGGAGAGGGCATACCTCTGCGAAAGTCGAACACTAACTGATAGCTGAAAATACTAAAAAATACGGGAGGATATTGTAAATGTACAAATTACTTGAAAATTGAATTTAGAAAATTTTGTAAACTCGTAGTTTGTTTTTTTTTTCAACCTCTTTTCATAGAGAATAACAGAACAAATATCTCTCAAACGAAAGCAAATGCCTAGATTTGACCCTACGTTTATGCATTTCTTCCACAAACTTCTGTTGAAATTCATTCAGAATCTTCGGAGATATCGTGTGAACGGCAGACGGATGGACAGACATACATGCATGTGTAAATACATATATTTCTCCAAACTTCGTAAATAATCAGGAGTGGAAACGATTGCAGAAGAAATAAAAATGAAAATTAAATATTCAAAATATCAGCATTTGGAGGGAAAGAAATAGATGCAAATTTTTAGAAGAAAAAATAACCCAACATTTTTTAGAGGAAACCATAGAGGCAAATGTAGAATACAGATCAACAAAACTATTTGAAACTCGATAAAAAAGTGTGAAATTAAAATAAAAAAAATGAGACCGTTTAATGTAAAGAGAATTTAAATCTGGGATGGGAATCAGATGCAATGATAATTTCTAATGGCTTAAAATAATTTTATTTGCTATTATAAGAAACCGTAAACCAAAACTGTCAAAATTGGTTTCTACAGTTTTCAAATCAGTCTGGCTAGCTGGCTACGTATGTATGCTTGTAGCACGCGCGCGGACAGCACCATTGGGGCTAGAGGGCTGAAAATCTAAACATTTACTCTTCATTATGTCTAGAAAAAAAAACGCATTTTAATATTTTTTCATTCCACCCAAAATAGAAGGAGATCAGTTTGCAATGTAAGTTTATGCTAAATCAGTTCCTAGTTCATGCTCGATCGTTTTCAAAAAATTCTGACTTTTTAATGATTACTGCCAAGCGAAAGGAGAGAGAAGTAATTCATTCATGAGTCACCCTTTCTTCCAATGTTTTGATTGATCAGCCCAAACACAAGATGCTGCCAAAAGTCACGGGATGGTCTCTCCTGAGTGACGAACCAGACCTTTACTGTGTAAGTTTCATTTACAGTCCTTTTCATAGTTGTGTTTCAGTTACAATTGATTAGACTATCCTTTTTTATATTTATACATACATACATACATACCAGCATATTTACATATATGAGTATATGTATTTTTTTCTTTTATTCGAAATTAGTTTACCTTTGCAATCAAAAGCTGACGTCATATCTTTCGTAATTTTGCAATTACGTAAAAGCTTTGAATAAAAAGTGAAGTTGGTCATCTAATTCAGTAGAGAATTCGTCACAGACTTCAAATATCATTGTGTATAACCATCTTTCTCTTGCAAATAACGAAATAATGAAATAGTCTTCTAAAGGGGGGTAACTTTTGTGTGAAAAAAAATCCGAAAATTATTTCCCACGGGGTGTTACAGACAAAAATATTGACATACTCTTGGCGTATTATATAAGTAAATTTTTCTACATTTTGTTTTTCTGTTCTTCTTACATGTTTTATTTCATTCGACTCACTGTCCAATATGATAATTGTGTTATATAGCCACACACATGGTTTAATGAAATCTGTACAGGCAACGTAGAGAGTTACTAGACGATAGTCCACACGACAAAAAAAAGAAAATGTGTTCGTTTCATTAATTTGCAGATGCTAGAATCAACACAAGAAGGAAGATTACTGTAACCACTTGGCTTATCCAATAAAAGACAGAGAATAAGGGAACGTCAGTTAGAAATAAATGCAACTGAAGAATTTCGCTCCACCTGTTTTATCTAATATTATATTATTTTCAATGATTTTCTGTGAAATTTCAAAAAGAAGGGAGAAAAATAGTCGCCCATTCAGCAAATCTTGAACACGTTCACTGATTTCTCCATGTGTGTACTTGTATCTATCTGTATGTATGCAAGAGAGAGAGAGAGAGAGGAGAGAGAGCGTGCAAGTGTGTGAGTGAGAGAGAGAGACACACATACACAGAGCCATAGGCACAGAATGTGAGCGAGTGTATGTGTGTGTGTGTGTGAGAGAAAGAGATGCTCACAGAGTGTGATCGAGTGTGTGTATGTGTGTGTGTGTGTGTGTGTGTGAGTGTGTGAGTGAGAATGACAGAGAGAGAGAGAGAGAGAGAGGGAGATACACACACATTGTATGAGTGAGTGTGAGCGAGTGCATGTGTGAGAAGAAGAGGGGAATATGCGTGATGCCATGACCTATCAACACGGAAATCAAAATTGGCGTACCGTGTTGGATTTATGTCAAGGGCTTTTGGTGTTAACTCCACGCCAATGCACATTGGAAAGGCATGAATCTACTTTTCCTAGTGCACTGTCCTTTTCGAAAGATATCTTGACCACGTGACTGACATGCCAAAATGTTTGACATACGATAAAAGAGTGGATGGTTGAATTCTTGGGAAATCACTCTCCCATAAATGCCTTACTCATATAGGCGATAGCTTTCAGAAGCTGATGCTTCCATTGTCACCGTCGACAGGGTCTCATCAATATGAAAATAGCGATATTTATTTGTAGTGGGTATGAGGATATGTCAGTGGGTATGGGCTCCTGTATCTCTGAATGTTTTTTATTGCAAAATACCGAGTTATTCATTGGATTTTTTTTCTAAGTCGACACTTGCGGATTCAGATCTAAATCTTATTTGCAAGCGTTAGAATATCTCATATTGGCTGAGACGATGTCAGTATTGTCATCTGTAAAACTGCCAGTGAACCATTTATCTTATTTTTTCAAACCTCAGTATTCGATCTCGCGGAAATTGTCGAAATCCCTCGTCTGTGTATCTTTTTTCAAAGAAGCAGGCGACCGCTTTCAGCGAGCATCTGCGCATGTGCGTTGTCTTCCTGCCTTTTCTGTCGTTCAACGAGCAACGAGCAGCATTTTCAGAACAATCTGTGTTTGATCTGAATAAGAAATAAACCTGAAAAGAAAGCCTTACAAGGTTTTTCATACAGTTCAGATGTGACATGCAATCTTGCCGCCGCATCTAGCGCTGAATAAAAAGAGTAACGTTTCTATTATCTCTGCGTAAGTACTGTCTCATTGTGAGAATCCAATTTTATAAAGAAGCATGGATTCAGAATCTCGTTTACGGCTGCCTGATCTCCATTTACCGATGTTTAAAAAGGCAGAGAATAACAAACACAAGTACAAGTGAACACTTGAATTTTTTTAAAGGTATTTTTACAAGTCTACTGATATAATAATACGTTGGTATATCAACGACGATGTTTATAAGTTTGTAGCCGAGTGAAAAAAAAATTATTTTACTCAGAAAATATTCAATTTTCAACATAATCTTCTTCGAGGCCAGTGTATTTAATTCATTGGTGACTATCGATTACGTACATAGAACGTTATACATACGGTAAAAAATTTCAGATAAAATCCGTTATTCACTACTAGTCATGTTACAGACTTGTACATGTATATCCAGAGAAAGTGAGGACGACTTGCTAATATATATAAGTATGTAAATAGCAATCCAACCACCACCATCTTCATCATCATCATCATCATCATCGTCGTCGTCGTCGTCATCATCATCATCATCATCATCCATGTATACATAAATATATGTATATATACACGTAGAATTCCGTCTTGTACCGCACTGATCAAGCTATTGTCTATTGTTTTTTCAGTATCACTTGAATAAAGATTGGGGGAGGGAACTTTCCCCTTCGTGTCATTTAGAAAAGGGACAGAAGACACGTGTCAGAGAATAAAGCAGAAATGACGAAGAATAAAAGATGATAACACAAAAGCCGCACTCCACCTTGAATTTTCCTGGCACAGGCTCTCTACGCGCCATGTCGTTCTAGTGGACTTGCAAGAGGCGTCGGATCCCACCAAAAATCAGCCTTGATGATGATTTTTTTAACGATCATATCTCAACAGAGTATCGATAGATTCGAATCCTGAATTTTGATTTACCACTGAATTAGGGACAACAAAGATAATGTTTAAAAATAAATATCAAATTGGTACTTTTTATTGTTGAACTGCGGACTTGCTGATGAACCAACATAATTGCAACAGATTTAGAGACATGTTTTATTTCGATGAAATAACCATTTCTTTGCTAATATTCACATGTTTTGTGGTAACTCTAAGTACAATTTATAAGCAGCATTTTGCTTAAGGTAATTTCATAAATCATAGAGACACAAAAAGGATTAAGTTACTCTAGTCTACCGTTTCGGGAGCCTCTAGCTAATCAAAGATTTGCCACTCATGTTTTCCAGCTATGCGAACGGTTGGATGCGCTATCTATGACCCAAAGGAGACACTAATTTACTAATTAGTGTCTCTTTACTATTCCCTCATTAGTTTACTAATAGGCGCAGAATGGTGGTCTGAGAAGTTGCAACAATTAGCATCGGATATCAAGATGAAAGAAATGCTATCAAAGATCAATGATGATTACGCTTCCTCCCGTAGAAATTCAAGATATCATACGGCAGACGTGCCCTCATATAAGGATCATTCAACAAGGTGGATGCTTTTGGGCAAAATAGGCAACATCTTTGGTGTTTTGTCAAAGGGAATATATCATATGCATGGATGTCAGATGGGGGTGCACACGGGACATTTGCGCCCTCCTGGATCGGGCTTTTTCACCTATGGAGAGGGAAATTAAAATTAGAAAGATTAGGGATCAAAGAGTCACTATGGACAGTGACAGCTTAGAACGAATCACAGCTTAAGAACTCCCTAGTTCATCACCTGACGACGAACATTCGAATAGATATCTTCATGCGCCCCTTTTCCCCACAGCTTGTATCCTATGCCACCCACTTAATTCCTGGTTTCTATTCTTATGCCCCTCCCTGGAAAAAATGGCAGCGAACGCTATGATCACGAGATTTAGAGATTTGGATACGCAAACCATAAGATGGCAAATTGGAAGGAAATTTCGCTCCTCAAGGAATGGAAGATTTTTCTTTTCACTCTTGTTTTATGTTGTTTCTAACACGGGGATTTAATTTTAAGCAGGAGTTCAAAGGAGTGAAATCTTGGAGGATTACGACGCATGCGTAGGAAAATAGGCGCGTGCGTCCGTATACGAATGTGTGTTGCAGCTATGCATTCATAAGCATGATTTTGTATGTGCTTTGGGAGTTCAAGCAAACATGAGCATTGATTTATGTGTATGTATTGTTGAGCAGGTTCCTTTATTCATGTGTGGCACAGAGAAATAAACATTTGTTCGTTTTCATTTCAGACCTAGAGAGTACATTCTCTCATATAAACTTAGAATACACACATACGCTCTCTCTCTCTCTTTCTCTCTCTCTCTCTCTCACACACGCGTGCACATATATATATCTATGTATTATGTTCCAGAGAGGCAATAAGTTTTGGGCGCCCAGTGAGCATCACAACTCAGACATGGAATACACTTTTGAGACCGAACTATCAACACTAGTGACTGCAGAAAATTTGAATTCAATCCGAAGGATGTCTTCGACCTTCGGAAGGAGGTTATATTTCCCAAGTTAATGAAGGCCTATATATATATATATATATATATATATATATATATATATATATATATATATATATATATATATATATATATATATATATATATATATATATATATATATATATATATATATATATATATATATATATATATATATATATATATATATATATATATATATATATAAGCAACCGCGAAACTTGAGCGTCTCTGTACATCTGCACCAAACGCACCAAAGACTCACAATGCACTATTCAACCTCATCAGACGATGCCTGGATTAAGACTCTACTACAGGGAAGCACTTGGTTTCCCGTCCCAAGAGGTAGCCAATGACAAGATACATAAATGGATAGAAACAGAGAGCTATATATATATATATATATATGTGTGTGTGTGTGTGTGTGTGTGTGTGTGTGTATATATATATAGAGAGAGAGGGGGGGGGACTAACACACACAGAGAAAAAGTGGGGGAGTTTACCATTGTGGTTATGTAGCTCAGTGGTTTCCATCACATTTTTTCACAAAACGAACCTAATATTATTGAGAGACTTAAAATGGACTTTTAAACTTGATGTCAGATCAGATGAACTGAAATGGGAAAAACTTTGAAAAAACGACGTTTTCATTACAATGTAGTTCACTGAGAACGATCTCCAAAAATAACAGAAAATTAGTGATTCGCCGTATTTTTAAGTGTAGTGCTACTAAAAGATAATGTTTTATAAGTTAGAATAGTGCACTGAAAATAAAAATGAAAATTAACGTGGACAAACAAAATCATCTCATGTAAGTTTTTTTTTTTTTGCGACTTCAAACATAACCGTATCTCATAATTTTATCATAACAGTTGTACTCTTTTTAATCCAATAATTTCCGGAGAACAGAAATGGTTTGACATCGTTCACAAACTTATATTGTAATTTCAATATGTTTTACCTAATATTAACAATTTAGATCAAGCTTCTCTGTCAAACCCTGTCAGAATTCCTCCTTATAACTGTCTTGGAAAAAAATCCTTACGAGTCATTTTGCCTGCATGAACCCAGGTTGGTGACCACTGATTAAGGTCCTGTCGAAGACGTCCTAGAATCAGAATGAAATATTAATTGCTACTGACTGATTCACTAAAGTTGGAAGTTCGGCCCTCAAAGAGCACTTCATACTTATAACGTTATGCTCAAATGAAGCACCTAGGTCACGATGTAGTTTGATTTAGTGGTATAGTATTTCAGGACATTAGTATCGAGTATCAAGTTCGATCCTCACTCTGTACCCCATACGTATTGCCCCGTGTCAATATCAAGATGACTTTAGTAAATGATAGAAGTAAATAATACTATATATATATATATATATATATATATATATATATATATATATAGGTATTAATATTGATTATCAAATTGAGCAGAGCGATTGATTCCTTAATATTCTAGGAGAAATTTAAACTCAACTTAGGGTTTCTGACTTTCTTTTTCTTTTTCTTTTTTTTTTTTTTAGCCCAAGCAGAGTCTATCTTGTACGCCTCAAAATAAACAAAGGAAGGAAACCAAATCTGACCGATTCTTGAGAATAGCTTCAATCAAAATATTTTGATGAAAAAATAATAAAAGTAAACAAACCAATGAATTTCTAAGATGTCAAATCAGACACAAGGGTTTTTTTTCCTTGTTTGGCCCCATATGATGGGTTATCAAGCAACTACCGCAATCCCACCCGATTTTGCCTCAAGCGTCAAGGCGTAAGTTCGATCCTGTCCTGTTAGTGCATTTGAGACGTGCTATCTTGAAGACTCTCCATGAGACCCTCAAAAGAAGAGGAAATCAAGCGAAGAATCACTTTAGGATGGCAAGCCTTCGGCAGAGCAAGCTCAACCTTCAAGAACCAGATGACCCCAATAATCCTGAAAAGGAGAATATACAACGAATGCATTCCCCCGATAGTCACTTATGGAGCTGGAACATGGAACCTAACCAAGAGGCAGACCTGCAAACTGAGCAGTATGCAACGTGCACATGAGAGAAGCACGCTCAACCTTACATGGAGAGATCACAAGATAGCACAGTATATAAGGAAGAAAACTGGTGTCCGTGACATCATTGAAACTATTAAAAAACTCAAATGGCAATGGGCTAGCCACGTTGTAAGAATGAAAGACAACCGATGGACATCACGTCTCACAACATGAATCCCCAGAGATCACACAAGAAACTGAGGCTGACAGAACACAAAATGGAGAGATAAACTGGACAGATTCAGGAAATACTGGCTCCGTGACGCCCATGATAGGTCTAGGTCTGGGGAAGGTCTATGTCCAACGACAGACGTTAAAAGACTGACGATGATCTTGAAGACGCATTCCAAGGAACCGGAGTCATAATTATTGTTGTTTAGTCTCCAGTCACGGATAGCCGAAACCTTCGAGTAATAGAAGTTGTAATCAATAATGTCAACATTAATGAATAAAACTCAATTTTATGTATTTGTTGGAAAAATAATCATGATTTACTGAAAAGCGATTTTCTAGCTTCCGACTGACTACGCGACCGAATTCAAAGGATAGCGTTTAAAATCTTGAAAGATTATGAAGAAAGTTGGAATCAGATTAAGTCGGTCGGGCTAAAATGCTCTTGCGGAGCAATGTGTTCAACCGTTGATGAAACGTCACTGGGAGAATTTATCAAATCCCCTTTTCTTTTGACATACTTTGATCTTAGCCGACAAGACGAGAAACGAGGCAACAAATCGAAGCATGTTTAAGCATGCAGGTCTGTGCTTGTGTTCGTGGGACGATGCATCAGTAATCAAGGATCGAGTCTTGCTAAGGAGTAGATTTCAAACGAGAAATATCGGCGCTAATCCATGTTCCGAAATACTGCGTACGTGAGTAAGAATTTATTAGCGAGTTTAGTCGGGGCGAATGCTCAGGCTGGAAATCAAGCGAACAATCACCCCAAGTTGGCAAGCTTTTAGTAAAGCAAGTACGATCTTCAGGAAAAAAGAAGAGCTCGTTGGTTTTAAAAAGCAGTGTCTACAACCTGTGCGTTCTTCCAATTGTAACATATTGAGCTGAAACCTCTCAAACAAAGTACTATGCAACGTGAAATAGAACAGTTCATGCTGTGCATAAGATGGAAAAAACATATATTTATATATCACAATATATAAGTAAAAAAAGGGGTCTCAGAAATATCCTAGAAGCCATTAGCTAGCCTAAAAGACAACAGGTAGGTTATGTTGCAAGGATATCAGAGATAGCAATTGAATATATGAATCCCACATGCGAGATCCCATGCGATTTTGTGAAAAAAAAGATGGCATGATGATCTGAAATGGTTCAGAATATTTAGGAACTGTGACGCTCAGAAGTGGAAGAACTAGTAGGCATACGGAGATCGCCTATGCCCAACAAGGAACGAAGTGGCTGCTAGGTGAGGCAGTCAGAGAAATTCACCAATCGAGAAATGGGCGTTGCACAGTCTTCTCTCTCACTTTGACGTTAGATAGCACGTAAAATCTAATTTTGCACGTTTCTCAGCAACCTTAGTTTAGTATGACTCAAGGCTACAAGTGTGGGGCACTCCGATGAGAAATGAACTAACGAGACTAACTCGCTAAGCACCGTTCCACAATGAAGATTAACATTCTTGTGGTTTGCGTCATACTAAGACAACCAGTTTATCATGGGATGCTTAGTTGTACTTCAATCACCAAACATATCCATGCAGTCATTTCTTCTCTTTCTCTCTTACACACACACACAGACACTCACACATATATATATATATATATATATATATATATATATATATATATATATATATCATTGTGTGTGAATGATTAATAAAAGAAACCCTCAAAGACAAATTGGTAGGATTTAAAACTATGTCATCGCGTAGCCAATGTAAACGTACAGCTCTAAAAGGGGTGCAAAATGAACATCATTACACAGCCATCCAAGACGGAGATAAACAACTCCAACAACGACTTGAACTCCATACTTCAAGAGACCAAAAAGTAATTCACCATCATTATGGGAGGCTTCAAGATTCAAGTTGTGCAAGGAACATAGAACGAGAAATACAACCAGTTCTAAGATTTGCCAAAAGTTACTTCGTAGAAGGTGAACCAAGCCACCAAACAAATAAAAAATTGGAATGCGCCTTGACCAGATAACATAACCATCGACCCACACAAAAAAGGTAGACAAATCATCTCTCAGAAATTGGCAATTCTCTCCAAAATTAGAATATCACAATCAAAATACTGTTACATAAAAAGGGAATCCGAAATATCTAAATAACAACAGGTCTTTAATATGGTGCTTAGTACGTTTGTCCTCGTCAGACTAAGCTGAGTGAATAACTATTAAAACAAACTCATCTAAAATATAGGCAAATCACTTAATCCTAGATATCTTATTCAAATCTCCAATAATCACTCGGTAATCTACTTCAATCTGTTCACATATATCGTAATATGTTCTTTTCTATCAATCCAGGTATCTCAATTCATTTGTATCAACCAAAAAAAAGAAGAAATCAAGCGAAGAATCACCCTATGATGACAAGCCTTCGGTAGAGCAAGCTTCAAAAACAAGACAATCCCATTAATTCTACAATGAAGGGAATATAACCAATGCAACCTCCCGATAGTCACTGGTGGAGCAGAAACATGAAACCAAGAAGCATGCAACGCGCACATGAGAGAATCATGCTCAACCTTACATGGAGAGATCGAAAGGCAGCACAATATATCCGGAAAAAAAACAGGTATCCAAGACATCATAGAATCTATCAGAAAACTCAAATGGCAATGGGCTGGTTATGTTGCAAGAATGGCCGACAACTATTGAACTATTGGACTCACAACATGGATCCCTAAAGATCACATAAGAAACCGAGGCCAACCAAATACAAGATGGAGAGATGAACTAGACAAATTCAGAAAATACTGGCTCAGCGACGCCCTTGATAGGGAAATGTGGCACATGATGGAGAAGGTATATTTCCAACGACGGACGAAAGAATGATGATGACGACGACGACGACGACGACGATGATGATGATGATGATGATGAAAGACTGATCAGGGCATGGACACGTCTCTGCTATTGCCTTGTATTTGAGAGATAAGCACGGCCAAGTAACTCCCTTTGCACTACAGATGATGATGCGAAGGGCACACCAATCATGATTTTTTAGATTAGCAGTCTCCAAACATTTCAAAGTATATTTTACAGACTTTGGGTGGTGGGTGAAGAAAATTATGTTTTATGAGTGAATGAATGAAAGAATACAACTCAAATGAATAAGTTCTACTTGGGTTTTTCTTGTAAAAGCTATGATATATTTCAGGACAAAGGAGAAATTTGAGAGTAGCAGTGAAACAGTGTCGTACTCACATTGAGAAGTGATATATAAGTCAAACATAAGGTCAAACATTAGCAAATGTTTCGACAAAATAATCCATTACTTAACTGTTGGGACGCAATTAGTTCTGTTATTAATAGATATTAAGTTGCTGTTGGTCGGATAAAATCTTGTGACGGCCCAGATGTGGCCTGCGAGCCATAGTTTGAAGACCCTTTTCTAGATTATGGGACCAAATAAACAAAATTAGATGTGTATATATGTCAGTATATTCTAAGCTTGCTCAATCTCAACTTGTTTATTATATCAACCAAGGTTAGTACTAGGCTATCTGAGGCAAAGATTATAGAGAAGATTATACTATGCTTATCTCTCAGGTGATCATGCCCAATTTGCCAAGAAAATGAGCATCTGCAATACTGGTTCGAACAACGACCACTGACACGGGTGGAGAAATGCACAACTATTTCGGCCACGTGGCAGTACATTACCTCAACCTGTTCATTTCACAACCTGTTATAATTTGTTTTGTTTTTCATCGATTTTTTTTTCCATTCCATTTATCTCAAATATATCTCACCCATTCATCCCAGTCTGTTTCTCTCTACCTAATCACGCATTTGTATCACCTTATCCACTAATAGCAACCACCTCCTCCTCGTCTTCTTCTTCTTCTTCCCTCTCTTAACCCCCCCCCTCCACTTCTCATATCATCCGTGACCGTCGTTATCTCTCTTTCATTCTTCGTCTACGCATTTTCCTCTTTTGTCTCTTTGTCATTCGTTATAATTGCTCTTTCTCCTCACCCTATCAACCACCAACGCCTAACTTCTTCTCCATCGTTCACTCGAGTTAGACACTTACCAAGTGCCCATCCCCCATCATGGCGGACATGTTGTAATGTCGAATCATCTTGTGCTTTGACATGTGCTGCCAAGGTGTATATTTTTACTCGCAATGAAGAAGGTAGGCTTCATATTTTTAGTACATCGATAAGTACATTGTCTTGAAACAGTCCATTGAAGTGTTTGCGTTCACATAATTTCCTAGCAAGCTATGGACATTGTCTGCACCGAGTAGCATGTTCAATAAACAATATGCCTACACAGCACGGCTATAAATCCTTCGTACAACTTGCTTTCATATTCGCGCGGTTTATAATGGGATGTTTAGGTGTATTTCAATCACCTGTCAAATCCATGCAGTCATCTCTTCGCTTTCTTTGAGCGGATAGATCATAGAAGTATGTGATATGCGTAAATTCTAAAATATAAGTAAAGGTCTGGTTAATCATCTAACAGAAACCGCCATGCAACCAACGTATCATTGCATCATACTGCGTTTGGGATAATCAGTTAGAAAAATTGTAAAAGTTGGTGATCAATGAATAACTTACTTCTCTCGCTTAAAAAAGCCTGAATTATATAAAAAAAACAAAAAAAAACTGGGTGGGGGGTAAAAATTTAGCATAAACTTACATTCCTAATAGAACACCCACAAGAAAAAATGTATTTAGGGGTTGGAAAAAAACAAAACAAGAAAAGCAGTGCGGCCTGTACGTTTCGTACGTACATACATACATACATACATACTTTGCCAGAATAACTTGAAAACTGAAAGAAATCTATGTTGACAGTTTTGATGAAACTTTTGGTGGACAGTTTTTAAGACACACAAGCACTCACGCATGAACATACAAGTAAACGCCCATGCAGTTAAAGTAATGATGTCGAACGTAGTAAAATTGACGTTTTCACTCTTCATTCAAACATATCATTAAAGATTTTGAATGCATGTTCTGTAGTTGTGCTTGGAGCGTGAAACTATCGTACGCACTCCGCGTTGGGATTGTTGAAGTTGTCATAATGCAATGAAACATGCCTAGTTGCATGGACATCATTCTTATACGATGCGCACACTCATTTTTTTCCAATGGTTAAGGTTGTGTGGCGGTGAAGAAGCCAATTATTAGTTCTTTTAACCGCAGAAACGTCTTGCCTTTGTCAAAGAACATAAGGCTTGATCTTTGCAAGACTGGAGATGGGTTTCCCAGATCACGGTCGCATCAGATGGTGCATATAAAGATGTGAGTATGCGTGTGTACATCTGTTTATGCGTATGACATCGTAAGTACGCTGTACGTGCATGGGAGTGAACGCATGTATTCGTGTTTATACATGTGTTCGTCTATCGCTTCGAGGGTCCCATACAGGAAGATTCGGCGTTTGTGCATTATGTCTATTTTGTACTCATATGTACGTTTCAATGTACATTTTGTAAAAGAAAAAGAAATAAATGAATCCATGACTGCCTGCTGTCCGGGGGGAAATGGAAGGAAGCCCGAGAAAATATTTGAAAGTTAACTAATGTGAAAGACGTTTTGGTGTCATAAGGAATAAGTTTTTTGGACCTTTACTGGCTAAATTTTCGAATCATTGAATTGTTCAGATAAAGAATTTCGGTGGTATTGATGATGAAGGGGGGCCGTTCTCGCATCCCCCCACCCTCGTCCACAAAAATGAATATGAACGAATGCTGTTCCCATCTGTCCCCACGGCACAACACCACAGCATAGATCTGTGAAACATGGTTTGAATATCTTCGATTCAATATTTTTAGACAAAGTACAATGCAGGTTTGTGACCCGCCATATGTTACAGAAATGGGGGATATGGTGTGGGGGGGGATTTTTTTTTAAAGAGAGAAGTAAAGGAAGAGAGAGTGAGAGAGTAAGGCGAAAAACTGGGTGAGATTTCAGAGAGAACGACTGAAGTTCCTATCAATGAGGAAAAAAAGAGTATTTAAGGAAGGAAGAGAGAGTGAAAGAGAGAGCGAGAGTGATAGAGAGAGCGAGAGAGAGCGAGAGAGAAAGAGAGAGGGGTAAGGGTGGAAAGATAATGTAACAAATCAGAGGATTTTCGACAGAAAAAAAAGAACAATGTAATCGAGCGATGGTCGGCTTGTTTTATGAAGGATTGATTAACTGAATACAGGTTAATCCCACTATCCGAAAGTAAAGCATTTCAATGAAAATATTTCGCAAACAGCAATGGCGTAAAGCGAAAAAGCTATCATCATTGATTTATTTGGGGGAAAATTATTTTTACCACCCAACCTAGACACAAACGACGGTGATAGTGCTTAAAAGTTTGAATTCGAACAACGGAGGCTGAGGTCGACCGATAGACGGGTTTCTTCGGGTTTGAATCCGAGCAGGATGGAAAATGCAGCATTGGGAGGAGTCGTTGGACGTTTGGGTAGTGCAGAAGTACAAGAGACTGTGGTGTTGGAGAGAGAGAGAGAGAGAGAGAGAGAGAGAGAGAGAGAGAGAGAGAGAGAGAAAGAGGTCTTTACAATGACTCGCTGTAAAACAAACGCTGAACGCTGTTTTGAAAAGCGAAAAAAGTCGCGTAAAACGAACTTTCGAGAAGTTTTGGGGAAACCTGTTGTGTTAAATAGCGTAGATGGAGGGTAGACAGGGAGATATCACGGGAAAGAAAAACACAGAAAGCCACCTCGGAAATAGATAAATCAACACAGAATAAATGTTTAAGCCGGCAATTTAAACATGAGAAAAGAATAGAAAAATTGAAGTAGAAGTGGTGACCACGCAACTGCTCGGGGGTGGGGGGTCGCTGCTTGGGACACAACGTATCTAAGAAACCCCGAAATAATATAAGAAAATGTGCAAGGGCCTAGCACCGCCATTGCTTAAAACCCAAACTTGGTTGGATCAACGGAGCATCTCTTTTATCGGTGTTCAAGTTACGTATTTGGCGTACGACTAAACACTTAATACCATCAGCATGGTCACGTACATGCACTTGGAAATCGGTGACATTTCTGAAATTGATATAATTCGCCTTCGCCAGGAAGGCATGCACCAGGTACGAATTTGCCTAATAGTTAAAAGCCCGGAAAATGGAATCGGCGAATCTCGTACAAAATCCAGCTTTTGGTATCTTTGAGCTCAGTTCGCGCCCTTGGGAAAAGCATGAATTGACTTCTCCCAGTATATCAGATCAAGGGTCACTCCATGCTGCTGATACCGTGTAACCCGATGACCCCATTGGCCGAAGAAATGTCCAGAAGGACCCAGCATTAAACCGACGAGCTTATGGGATCACTTGATTTTCTATATGCGTGTTAATTAACATATAAAAATTGAAGTGAAAAATAGATGTATGTTCATATTTATTGATACGTACTTAAATCTTCACTTAATTTCTAAGTTCGTAAATGCGTATATCTACGTACATTAATGCGCATGGCTAAATATGGATTATTAATATACATTTTGAACTTATATGTACAGAACCAACGGCAAACGACCTCGAATGAACTGCACTATCAAAGATATAATGTTCAATTTATCAGTTCACCGAGTTTATATGCGATCCATAACTGTTTATGTGCCTATGGGTTTCCATATATCTGTATATAAGAATATTGTTCACAATGAACCCAACATACATCTACGTATGACTCCGAGTGTCCTTACAACAAATGTTGCCCATAAATATGATTCCTTCTCGGTTCTTTTTTCCAGGACTCACAGGTGCAAATTCTGCGCAAACACGCATTCTTACTTGTTAAAAAAAAGGTGGGGGTCCTCATGTGGATTTAATTAGCATTTCCTTCCTGTATTCCGACCGATTTCGCGTTTTTATGAAGCTTTTTCCCCCTCAAGTATAAAGTACATTCATAAATGCAGAGATGTTAGGTCGATCTAAAAGGAACTTAATGGTGCTTTAACATTTCCGACAAGAGATACGGTGAGTAACCGTGCATAAGTCGATTTTAAAAGTTTTAATCCAGGCGATGGAGGTCGACCTATTCATTTGTAATTTTAGATTGAAATCCAAGCTGGACGATTAAGGCAAATTTCAATTCCAAACATGAAAATGAATCCAGTTACCACAAATTGACCATAGGAACACATATGTACCAATTAGTAATGAATAGCTACTAAAAGCCTTTCCAACGTACTGTAAGTTGATTTACTGTACTGTACAACCTTCTTTCAGTAGTCTATTCTTTCTTGGCATAAGGTAGCGTCATATCATGTGTGTTATCAAAGCAGCCAGCGATACAGTGGAACAATCATGATCCTTTCAAGATCTTCCTACTCAAAAGTATAAAACCACATTCAACTCATTTGAGGGGTTTTTTTTATAATAATAAATCTCTCAGTGTAATTGGCGTAATGATAAATAACAGAAGTTTTGCCTATGGTGTTCGGTACTCCAGATTTGCCGAGTGTCAGGTTTTCAGACATATTGGTATTTTTGGGAAAGGTGTTTTTGGAAATCATTATGTATGTGTAAATCCTGAAAAAGACGAAGGTCAGAAGGTAAACGATCGAAACGTTTCGAAAAAAAAAGGATTGGTGGGGAAGATAGTCCAACCATTTCATATTTAATGTTTGTTTGTTTTTTTTGTTTTTTTTGTTTTGTTTTTTGTTTGGTTGTTTTTTAAATGCTTCATGTAATTCATAATATAGTGGTTCATTTGCTTTATTCTTTCGTTACTCCGAAAAAGTTCTGTTGATTTATGGACGAGGCTCAAAGAATTTTCGGGCGATTGAACTTGTTTTTGATGTTTCCTGTAACATTTCGGTTGATACATTCTACAGCCTTGCACTATTCGTGTCTAAAGAGGGGAAATCTTTTTTTTCCTTTCGGTAGTGACAATAAAAAATGATAGCAAACAGAAATTTTGGTAGCAACAGCTCCTGTAACGTAGACTGGATCGATCAAAATTTACAAGAAGGATGAGTTCAACTATCCCTGAAAACTCTTTGAATATTAATGACGCTCCGCAAAATTAGACAATATACTCTAGGTATATCATTAATGATCTCTGAGCTGAAACAAATGGCTCATCTTATACAAGCTATGAGAGTTATATTCGAACTGGTCTGGTTAGTCACTCAGTAGAAACCGTCATCGTTTGGCAACATGCCGTGTTGGGTGTGATCAGTTGGAAAATGTGAAAAAAGGGATAAACCAGTTACTTTGCTCGCCTTTTGTTGTGCAGCGATCGCTAAAAAAAGTCTCAATTTAAAAAATCAAAAACAAACTGCAGATCAATTTATTTATCGCAGATGGAATCCACAACTAAGACCCTATTGTAGGTGTGTAAAAAAAAGTTTGTCAGCCGAACCCACTTGAAAACTTACGAAACCTATCAGTTTTAACGACAGTTTTGTTTGACGTTTTCGAAAATAAAACAATTAGCAGATATACATGGAGAGAGAGACACAGAGAGAGAGACACAGAGAGAGAGAGAGAGACAGAGAGAGAGCAACTGTCTGAGAGATGAAAAAGTAGTCTGACTTCTTCGTCTCGGAACGTCATTTTATACAGGTAGGTAAATGTACGAACCCCGATCTGTGAATGAGGGGAAACTGAACACCTTGGCATCTGCTTTGCAATTGATTTTTGATTGAATGCCCCAAAGAACACAGCTGGATGCGACTGAATTCACATACAGACACGCTCATCAAATTTCAAAATGAGCGGGCTTGCATTCGCCATAGACATTGACACGCAACCAGCATTAAAATACGTTTTTATCTGGAGGTGAATGTGACAGTTTATGTGCACACGTATTTTAAATAACTTCGAATGATCAAATATTTGATGATCTCTGAGATTAGATTGCTCGAGCCTAATAAAATACTAAAAGTGTGTATGAAGGTCTTCGTGTATAGGTAGATGAATAGATAGATAGATAGATAGACCGTGATGTCGTGTATACAACTAACACTATACTTGAGCTATTCACTGATAAGTAAAAATGTCAGTATAGGTCCCAATACTCCTCTCAGATGGCGTCAAAACGTCTTTAAAATTGATTAAATCTCAAAAGCTTTCTTCTGGAGTGGCAGCTTAGAGCGCCCTTAACCTCTTCAATAGCAGACAGCAGTGCGTTCCTTGATTCCTTTTTTTGGTACTACATTACTCTCTCTCTCTCTCTCTTTCTCTCTCTCTCTCTCTTCACTCGCACACACACACACACACACATATATATATATATATATATATATATATATATATATATATATATATATATATGTATATATATATATATGATTGTTTTAAATACGTGTATTATTCCTATTGAAACTTAAATCACAATTCCTCGAGTTTCGCTGGGGATCTTAACACGTTCCGAAGTGGCTCTCATAAGAGCCAACCTGTACTGGATAAATCTAAATATAAAGTACCTCTGGGACACAAACGCTCCTCTGGAAATTATACAAAACATACGGATATCTTTGATTCTATAGTGGTACGTTGATGAGTGTTTATGAGGGGAGAGTGAGGGACATGAAGGTGAAGGCTATGCCCATCATTGCCGGCGAAGTTTGCAAAGAGATTGGGAGAATTGAGAATGCAAGAAGAACCGAGATCATGAAGACGACCACATTAGTAGAATTAGCATGAATATTGAGAAGAATGTTAGAGTAATTAGGTGATTTGTTGTCACTCAATCCCTAGGGAACATCATTATCGACCACATATGTACGAAGAGGGAACTTAAAAAAGAAATTGAGCCGTCTACAACAGCGGCCAGAAAAATGCCATAAGAAACAAAGCAATAAATGCTAAGATAGACAAGACAAAAGAGAATAGCAATTGCAGACTATGCAATGATAACGATGAGACAATCATCTACATACTTAGAGAATGCAGAAAATTAGCCAAGGAAGAGGACAGGAACGTATATACCTGGCGATGATCCACTGAGAACTGTGCAAGAACTGTACAAGAGCTGTGCAAGCATGGTTTGACAATATAGACCAATGTTACAAGCACAGGCCTAGAGAACAAAACACAGCAAATGATATGGGACTTTGAGATTCAAACGCATTTCCTTATCCAGGCCAGATCTACTTGTGTTGAACAAGAAGAAAAGAAAGCGTCAAATATTGGACCGCACGGTGAATACAAAAGAAAGCGAAAAACCAAATGAGTATCTTAATCTCAGCAGAGAACTGAAAAAAAATATAGAACATGAGGGTAATTGTAGTGTCAATAGTGGTCACAGCCCAAGGAACAGTCTCGAACAGTCTGGCAAGTAGATATAGGAAGAACTAGGAATCTGGGGGGGTCATACACAGCATTGGTGAAATCAGCTATCATACTAAGGAGAGTTATTGAGTATTGACTAGACTTGCAGTTTCTTGATGTCCAATGGAAGACACCAATCACTGCAGGTGTGAAGATTCAACGAAAAAATGGATGGTGGCGGCAGTGCAAAAACACTGCGCAACTGAGATAGGTGTGGAAGATATGAGAGGACGGTAGGAAATCAGAGGAGACTTACTGTCATAGCCTTCAGTGATAACCACAGAGTAACTGGTGTGAAACTATGAACCGTGGCACTGCTGTGGACTGTGTGAGTATGAAGACAGGGGCTGGAGACTTGAGGAAACTTGCTGTCACTCATGTTTCCATCAGTGACCACCAGGTCACTTGTGTGAAAATGCTGATAATAATAATGATAATAGAATCGTGCTAGTTCTAATCGGAGGATTGGGCTCGATCCCGAAAAAGTTATCATAGCATATCGTACAGTTGGACAACAAGACAGACAAGCGAGTTCTCCCCCCCCCCCAAAAAAAAAACCCCTTGGAACTTCATTTTACGAAAAAAATCATCTGGGGCCTTTCATTAAGGCTCGGCAGTCAGCTTACAGACTGATGAGCCGGGAAAAGAACAATAACAATAAAAACAAGAACAAGAATAAGAACAACAACTTAAAAACTAAAGAAACCTTTAACGGTAAATAAATGGTAATAATGTAGGTTGACAGATTTGATAATGAAATTGGATTTATAGGCAGCAAAGATGTTTCTTTTTTTTCGATTAAAAGGAAAAGGCAACGCAAAAAGACACATCAATGGATAAAAGTATCCCGTTAAGCCCACCTATCAACGCACCGCTGTACGGTTTAGAAAAGAATGATATTGAAGAGAACGTCGCTATTACACGCCGCATATTTGTCGTCCTCCCATTTTTTCTCATAGCAATCTTCATCTGCCGCTTTGAAAGAGAATAAAGACAAACTTTGTTCTTTGCCTTGTTCCCCACTTTTCCTCCTATTAACAGTCTATCTTTTCCTCGTTCACTCCTACCACTTCATCCCTCATCCATCGCCTTTTTTTCTCCTATCTTTCTCAATTCACAAAGATGAAACCATTCCTGACGTGTCATAGGCGAAAGATCGTGCAAGTTCCTGGGGTTATCTGTCACTACTAAGGGAGATAAGGTGATTTTGAACTCCAAATCGTGGGGAAAAGTGCCGAAAAAAATCTGGCGGTTGGTATAATATTGCAAAAAATCGAATGAAAGGAGACAAAAAAAAAAACCCCAAAAAAACCCAAAGGGACTCAAAATCTTTCAAAGTATAAAAAAGTACAATTTGTTCATATATTTACTTACAAAGTTATTCCAGCATAGGTAAAAAGTAACTTAGTCCAAGAGGGGAAAACACAGTTAATTATCATAGAATCTTGAGCAGGGTAGTTTTGAACAGTCCGGGAAATTTTTGAATGAATTAACCATACTAATCAATGTATACCTATACCTATACATCTATCTATCTATCTATCTCTCTGTCTCTCTTTCTCTCTGTCTCTCTCTCTCTCTCTCTCTCTCTCTCTCTATATATATATATATATATATATATATATATATATATATGTGTGTGTGTGTGTGTGTGTGTGTGTAAATATATATGTATGTATTTATGAGTGGAATTATCTGCACGTGTATGTATGTGTGGGCACATGTACAGAAATATATTTTAGATGTGTACAGAAGTTTCCAGTGAAAAAAAAACGATTTTCAACTAACAGATACACCCAGTCTAAGAGCTGCAAATAGGAATTAAGATAGCGGGCGAAAACTCGCCAAGAAAACGACCAAAATGTTCAAGCACACATCCACCAGGGGGGATCCCTCCTCCGGCCCTAAGCCTGACACGGGCACATGCGCGTATAGTTCCAGGTGGGTGGGATGTAGCACATTGTAAATCTCAGCGTGTATATGACAGTGAGCTTAGGTGTCTTTTATCGTCCGTCGTTGGACATAGACCCTCCCCAGGATCCGTTTGACCTCTCTATCAAGGGCATCGCGGAGCCAGTACTTCCTGAACTTGTCTAGTTCGTCTCTCCATCTTGTATACGGCCAGCCTCTAAATGTTTCTTATGATATGCTTCGAGTGTCCGTAGAATATTTTACTTCTGCAGTATTTCTTGACTTAACATCCTGCAGATAAAAAAAGTGATATTCGATTCTCACAGGGTGCTTCTCATTTCTGAACGTGTTCTGGTCTAAATTGAACTATGCAAATTCCAATTAAATAGGTGATGTTCAATTGCGTCGCTAACAACTGTTACTACCCTTTGATCGTTCAGATCGTCATGAAGAAAGGATAGATAACTCTTGATTTCTTCTAACATAAACTGGGTACATGTAAATGCTGAAGCATTCGATGCCAATAACGTTCGTGTGTATGTGAAATGAGCCGGTGTCAATCAAACTATTCTGAGTATATATATATATATATATATATATATATATATATATATATATATATATATATATATATATATATATGAGAGTAAATGCATGCGTATAACTATATAAAAATATATACACAACTCATGTAGTTTTGTAAGTGTGAATATTTAAACATTTATAGATAAATGCCATAATAACAGCTTAAATTTATCACAGCCGTTACTGCGGCACTCCGCAGATTGTTCTCGGCTTCGCGTTGTAGAATGAGAGATTTGAAAATGCCGAAGACAATCCATCTGCTCAGGCAAATTACCGTGAAATTTCTCACGAATAGAAAGGCATTTTTGAAAACTTTCATCAAAAAAATGTTTGTTGTACAAATAAGAAGATCTGAGATACACAAGTAGTCATAATAATTGCATAATAATTCTTGTCTTTTTCAGGGTTTTATTGAGTATTTGATATAAACACGATATAAGATCCATCCTGGCATATCTATTTATTAACAGATTTTGTCCTTGGAGGTTTTGTCTCTAAATGAGCAGTGAAGCGGTTGTTAGGAAGATAATCTTGCAGACAGTTAATACTGTACAGTGTTCGGTCCGCAGTGGGTACCATGAACTTGTAGCCAGATGCCTTACTAATCTTGGTTCTGGTGGGTTGGCTCCACGAACGGAGATCCGGGAGGGTTTTCCACGTCTTTAGGTCCCAACTCGGTGAGGCCTAGTCCAATGTTCTGTGAAGTGCGACTAGGCCCTAGTCGTATTTTTGGCAGAAGTTTCTTTCTCCTGGCAGATGCCCAGGCTAGTATATATATATATATATATATATATATATATATATATATATATATATATATATATATGTAATTATTATACTTGTGATTTTCACATCTGTTGTGTTTGACGTCATCAGGTGGCCTTGTGTTTAAAAGATGACTCGTTATCTCTCACATTTAGTTTCATTATCTCTTATTTTCACTCAAATCTATTTGCTTATTTAAATTTGAGTTATTTCCCTTGCATTGTATGTTCTGATGATATATCATGATAATTGTTTTTATTTACTTATTTTATGTATATGTGCGTGTTTCTTTATGTGTGTATGTATTTGAATTGGAGGCAATAAGATGAATATAACTGCGCTTATAGATATTGAAGAATAAATGATATAAGCAGGTCTTTCTCGGTTAGAAGATTGGTGTAACATTATCTTCCGCCCACTATTTCCTCCATAAGCCTAGTGCCATACAAAGGAAAACTTGTAAATATTGAAATGAATAGGCCTCTGAAGATACTGTATTTCGGTTAGTTTCCCAGTCCTAGCTGATAAAAGGGGCAAAGTTCTATTAGTTTTAAAACTGGAATTTTTGGTTACATATCGTCAATAAAATTGCACATACCTACCCCAGTTCTCAATGATCGTTCAAAAATCTGGAGAAACATCAAGAATACCGCTCATAGACTTTAATAATTTTGAAAAGACTGTAACTTTACCTACTATCACAAATTTTCGTGCCAATTATATGCACTCTAACCAGGGTTATTTGATTTCATAATTGCAGAGTGGCTGGGCGGTCAATGGATTCAGCGTACCGAGTTCAAACGTTGGCTGAGACAGTTTGTGATCACTTCGCATTTATACCTTAGGGGATAAGGTATCTTTTCTCTCCCCCAAGCATGAATAGCAGGGCAGACTGAGCTCTCTAGCTATGGTTGACAACCAGTCTAGTAGTCCGACAGCCTGAAGAGGGATGGGCTCCTTCAGGCTCTGTCGCCCTTGACTCACTCGTGATGAAAATCAGCTGTGGTACCGCAAGGACCCTGTACTTCGTTACGGGATATTAACAAACGATTACAGTTACTAAAAACAGAGGAGTTGAGAGACTTCTCCTAAGCTGAGATACCTGCACCTTGGAGTAGAAACTCGTAGACTTATAGACGTCTTTTACTAATCAGCAGTAACCATGACAAATGCCACTAGACACCGTTTTTTTCTATTCCAGATTTTACGGTTTGATTTACAAAACTTAGGTAACAGCGTTGAACGGTATATAGCTCTATAACCAGCATCTTTGTCAAATGTGTAATGATACCCTAGGGTAAATAACCATGCTGATCTCACGATGATAAATGAATTCTAGCAGTATATCATTGAAATATTTTTGAAACGGACCACAAAAATCTATTGTCGTTGAACATGGATGGGGTCAGTTTAACACTTTTTAACGCTATACTTTTCTTTAGGTCTAACTTAATGAACTCAGGCTCTTGATACTAGGCGCTACAAAAGAAGAACAAGTAGGTTTTTGTTTACTTTAAGGACGATGGATGTTGCTTATACTTCTTTCACTGCTCGGGTGATCGCTCCAAGCACATGTGGTCTTTTATATTGCTAGAAACTTTCAGAACGCTTCAATAGTGCATAGTTCTATTGTCCTTAATTTAACTAGATGTACTATAAGATAAACCTAAATATCTACAATATGATTAATATGAAAAGATCATATAACTCAATATATATATATATATGTGTGTGTGTGTGTGTGTGTGTGTACACACATATATATATATATATATATATAGTGCGAGAGAGTGAGAGAGCATATACGTGCATGTATATATATCGCAAAATGTACTATCAGATATATACAATCCCATACATATGAAAAGGGGCATACAACTCAATGTATACCTATACGTTGGACTCTCCCTCGGTCTCTCTGTCTCTGTCTCTCTCTGTCTCTCTCTCTCTCTCTATATATATATATATATATATATATATATATTCTGTCGGATCACGTACATCCATTTCTTTATATATATAGAATGATTATAAATTGCTTTATATTATATAGAAACTCATTTGAAATTATCTCCCGTCGTTACACAATTAATGAATCGCTCAACCTAGACAGCTTACATAGATTAAACAATGAAGGAAATGGGGCCGCTGCGGGAATATATATATATATATATATATATATATATATATATATATATATATATATACATATTCAAACACACGAATATATATAAATTAAAATCAATTGAACATATATATGTACTGATCATGAATGTTAACCAGCCTCGTACATAGGCTCGAACTTTCATCTCGATTCATAAAGAAGCCGTCGCTTTGCCAAGTGAGCAAACAATACCCCCATTATATGCGTGTACATGAAAAGTAAAATATTCTTCAACAGAAACGGCGGGAATAATCATGCCATAAAAAAATGGTTGCGATGTGGTGTGATAATGAGACAATGCAGTACAATTTAAGACTAGTTGATATTCAGCATTATTCCTTCCGTTTGAAATACAGTTGAATTTTAACATGAAGCTAGAGCGGAAAGAGTATATTTTTGTTGATTTTCCTGGTGCATTAAGAAGACAGTTTTTTTTTACGTGAGTATAGATGCCAGTCCTATATTTAAACTCGAATGAGACATGTCGGTATAAAAACGATGCATTAACGAACAGAATTGTTCATCACTTCAACTCCGATGACTGTGTCTGTAGTATTGTGGGAACTAGCCACAAGAAAAAGAAAGGAAATGTAGAAGAAGTACAGAATGAAATGTTGCATGGAATGAAATATCCAGTGAGAGAGGGAATTGGGTTAGAGTGGAAATGAGAGATTAAATTCAATTTTCATATTCATACGAGCGGAAATGTAATATAGTCTTCATAGTGTCACCTATCTATCAATCCATCTATCTATCTAATTTTGTACGTATCTGTTCGTATCAGTCTTTCTATTTACTCAGTCTCTTCATATCTATCTCGGACGGTTTCTATCAACTCTATCTGTTCGTATCTATCTATGCATTAGAAGACAAAAAGCAGCTGGCTACTTGGACTTACTTGATAGTAAAAGTCATAAAGACCAGGGCTGAAACGGTCGGTGGTATATACAATAGGTGTGTGCGTGCGTGTGTCCGTCTAAGTATGTGTGTGTAAGTGGGTTTGTGTGTGTGTGTTTATTCCTACGTTACACACTAGCTAGCATATTTTTTCAAGCTTAACCACTGCAACCTTTCCATATTCCTATTGCAGGCGTATTGTCGTCGACCAGGCAAAAAGATATAGAGACAAACAAAACAGGCGATTTGAGGGCATAGACAGATAGACAGATAGATAGATAGATAGATAGATAGATGAATGGATAGATAGATAAAAATGGAAAGTAAACTCGAACATCAGAAACCAAATGGTATTAGATGATCCAGTATTTTCACTTATGTTTTGAGTTATAGTTTTAAGGACTTAAACTGACAAATGACTTGAGTGAACTCAATGACCAAGTAATTTTCCCACATTTTTTAAATTAATAAAAATTTATCAAGAATGAGAGAAACATCTTACTAATACACGATGAAAAACAAGATAATATATATATATATATATATATATATATATATATATATATATATATATATATATGGATGGGTGTGAGTGTGTGTGTTCTTAAGGTTAAAAAATGTTTATTTGGGATTATTTGGATTTTATATTTATCATCATTTTTCATATATATATATATATATATATATATATATATATATATATATATATATATATATATATATATATATATATATATATATATATATATATATATATATACCATCGTGCTTTGTTTGAGCGTGGGGTATCTTTAGACCCCTGGACATCCCATCTCTGAAATCTTCTCTAGCGCTTTATAAGTCTCCATCGTTCAGGTTTCGATCCTGCTTGATAATCAATATGAATGGAGTAAAAAGAAAATTCTGATAAGATCGAGGGGATTTTACACGAAAATTCATAATATTCACGCGGTGCAAAATTTCTACTATCATATTCACCATCGGCTTACGGCCAGATCTAGTTGGATACACCGGCTCGGTTGAGGTCACCCAAGTTAAGAAACGTCGATCCTGGTCAGTGACCGCTTTAGAATATCAGCTATTATTGGCGAGAGTGATGAAATGAGTGACTCCACTTCGGGCCCTCGTCACCTCCAAGACTATTTCACATATCCGAAGCCGAGATAAGAGAAACTTATGATACAGGGAGCCCAGCTGACACCATAGCCAGCGTAAGGACACTGGCTAACTATGAACATCACCACGGTTATTTGATCGATTTGATTAATTGGATAGACGTCATTTGGTGTCGCAATAACTTCAGCCATTTATAAACACAACAGAATTGAAACTTTCCACTGCTGTTTTTTTTAATATCTCGACTGATTTTTCATACGAATGGTCCTCGACATTTGTGTATTGCTCCTTTGTTAAAGACTGCGTAGCGCCAATAGTTTGACCGGGAAAAGCGTCAGTGCAACAGTGAAATCAATTATACGGAAACAGGCTTCTGTCTGATATCGAACGCAGAACACTGACAAGGAGGAATAACTATGCTACTTTTATTCTCCCGGAAACACGTCCTTATCAACGTCAGTATCTTATCATCTTTCAAGTTGTCATCACTTTTATTAGAACTATTATTAGTGTACATTTCAGTAAAGAGGAGCAAGGACAAGGAATATACAGGAGTAGTAACAGATGCAGTAGTAGCAATGATGATGGTATAAAAGTTTGCATTTATTATTATTATCATTATTAGCAATCTCACACCATTATTATTATTATTATTATTATTATTATTATTATTATTATTATTATTATTATTATTATTATTATTATTATTATTATTATTATTATTATTATTATTATTATTATTATTTGGAATCTCACACCAGTTGCCTGGTGGTAACCGCTGGAGTTTGAGTGACAGCAAGTCTCCTCAAGTCTCCAGCCCTCCTCTCCTAGTACTCATAGGTCGCAGTAATTTTGCGATTTACAGTTTCACACCGGTTGCCCAGTGGTTATCGCTGAAGGCTGAGTGACAATAAGTCTCCTCAGGTCTTCAGCTATTATCATTATTATTATTATTATTATTATTATTATTATTATTATTATTATTATTATTATTATTATTATTATTATTTGTACTCGGTGTGTTCTCGCGCTGGTAATGAATGGTGGCTTCCACAGGAAAATCATGTGACAACAAGTCTCCTCAAAAATTCCAGCCAGGACTCTCCGCGGTATTATATTCTGATTTTAGTTGTGCGGAATGGTCGGATTTCCATTTCCTCCAATTACTTCAACCCTTGGCGCTCCAGGAGGACCGTTCCCCGTGCTCCATTCACAATTAGTACTACTGTCTCACTCATGTTCCATAATTTATTACGATTAGTGTATTCACACTAGAGGTGATCATCGCTGAGGACCAAGTAACAGTAAATCGATCGATTATCATTTCAGTGGAGGATAGGCAGAGAGCGTAACGGAAGAAAGTTATAAAGGTCCAAGATCATTCATCTATTATTATTATTATTATTATTATCATTATTATTATTATTATTATTATTATTATTATTATTATTATTATTATTATTATTATTATTATTATTATTATTCACACCAGTTTCCAGGTGGTCATAGCTGGAGGCCAAGTGATAGCAAGTCTCCTCAGGTCTCTAGCTCTACTCTCCACACTCTCACTGTCCACAGCAGTGCTGTGGTTGACAGTTTCGCATCGGTTGCCCGGTGGTTAGCGCTAAAAGCTGAGTGATTTTAAGTCTCCTCGGGTCTAGCCCTCCTCTCATCTCATCCCTCACCCATCATAGTGGTGCTGTGGTTCGTACCTCCATCACCATTTATTATTATTATTATTATTATTATTATTATTATTATTATTATTATTATTATTATTATTATTATTAGAGCTAATTGTAACTTAATCATTCTCTCCTTGTTTTGTTTTATCCACCGGCGTTTTCATCACGATCCGTTAATCTCCATGCCTTAATGTGATTATTACTGCCAATGCAAATGCCTAACGGATTATCCTCATGCGAATTATTCTAATCACCATTCAACATTATTACCTTAATCACTGGTAAATGTTGCAGTGATACTTGATGTCGATTCATATCTAGTTTCATTACTTTGAACTTCCAAATCTTTTTTTTTTTCAAATATTTCAAATAACTGTAGTACTGCTCTCTGAATTCTTATCAGTACAGGTTTTCCCCACTTTTCGGAGTAAAGGTTCTCACTGGAAAACATTTCGTCAGCCGAAATGGTGTAACACGAGGAAAGAAATTACTATCAATTTATATGGGAAATCGTTTTTTTTTGTTTTTTGTTTTTTTTTTTTAGCGTTCCCGGGTCCGAGAAATGGTGATGATTGAATGTTAGGTTGTACCGTCGAAAGTTGGGCTAGTAGGAGGTACAGGGGGGGGGGGGGTGAAACATACCAATGCGCCAACCGTGACTATGGTTACCCAGTTGGTCAGACTAGTCAGTCCACTAGCATCGTATGTTCGATCCCTGCAAATGCCTAACCCTCGCGGCCTTTTGCCAGATGAATCTATGCTAATCAAATATCTACGATCGCTTGGCTTAGAGGGATAGTTAACAGTCTAGATTGGCAGCTCATCAGCTAGTGAAGTGATTTCAATTATTCAGGTTGCCCTACAGGTTGCCCTATCGTTATAGCCTTGTGTCAGACAAAGCAAACATCCATAACTGACTATTATTATCATTGTTGCAAACAGTAACATTGTTTCAGCAAAGACTTTATTTTCCTCAGGACAATGAGATCTAGCACATAAATAAAACTAAAATCACTGAAAGAGCGCAGACATCTGCCAAGGCCAAACACTAATAAAAAAAAAAATAATTTAAAGATTATGTAAATCAATTCATATATAGCTAAAAGTTTGCTCTTTTTCCATATTTCGGACTATTGTCTAAATATGTATGAAAAAATATCTCTCAATCGTAAAGTTTTAATCAATTCCACCTTAACCTATTACCCACCAATGCACTAAATTTCATGGAAATATAATCAAAACTTTCAGAAATATTGGGTGGATAGAGAGATAAACGTGAATGCATATAGTTCTTCTAGCTCCATTGACAGAGGTAAGAATAAGAACAATTCATTACCAAAAAAAAAAAATCATTTAGAAGAAAATCTGCGATCGCGTTGCCCCTCTCTTCTTTCTATAACCCACGATGCTCAAATAAAAGTGATAGTTATGTTGATGTTACTAGAGCTATTTATATTTTCGCCCTGAGAGGTAAGAATATTCTGGTGAGGTTTGACGGGTCATCAGAATAAAGATAATGAAAAAAATCACCCTGCTTTGAACTCGATCTGTTGTTACTTCGAGATGATCTTACTGCAGACAGTAAGAGAAGCCATCGAATCGGTACTAAGGTCAGAAGCATCGCATATATCACCACTCGGAGTCTTCGGCCCTGAATATTAAGATGAACTCACGGGTACACATTTTGCAGGTTGTTTATACATCTATTTACTTATCTATCTCTTGATTTAGTTTTTACTCCTTTGAGAAAAAACGGATTGTTATTTTTGCAGTAAAGTAAACTTGAGGTCAAGTGACAACAAGATAGCTCAATTCTTATGTTCTGGGTAGAAGCAGACTTTCTGATTATTATTATTATGATTATTATTATTATTATTATTGGTTGAGTTTTCACACCAGTATTGACTGATGGTTTCGGCTGGAGATCAAGTGACAGCAAGTCATCTCAACTCAAATCCATCCAGTATTACAGCTGATTTCAGCAATGCTGTGTTCTGGATGGTCTAGCCCCCAACCTAGATTCCTAATCCCTCTTACCTCTTTGCTAAGCTATTCGGGCCTGTTCCAAGGGCTCCGACGTATTCGTACCATTCCCCCCACCCCAGTTCTCAAGCAAGGTCAAGCTTTTCACTTTCTTTGTGATCCACTCTGTGATCTGCCGGAACAGAGATTTCCACTAACCCTCACAGTTCTTATCTCCCCAGTAGAAGCGGGCTTTGTCATAAATACCTGGATTACTAATTCCTCCAACCTTTTTGCTAGAGTCTCCGTGACCGTTCCTAAGGTAGTATGGTAGCGATCGATATCGTTCCTGTTATGGCTCTTCATTAGGCTTAGCTTAATTTGAAACAAAGCAACGGGGGTGGGGCATCGGTGAGAATCGAACTCACAACACCAGCGAATCGATCCGTGAGACAAGCTTGCCAAGCATCACGTGACGTTAGGCGTCTGTATCATACGCTGTGTCACATATGCCTCATTGTGAATATTTTGATTCTCTATATAATTATTACAACTTTTATGATTCCTCTTATAAGCTCCTTTTTCCTCATTCCCACACACTGTTATGCATTTTAAAGTTCTACACAGTGTCGTTTCTTGCACAGCGAAAGGGAAGATTTCGTTCCTATTTTTTTTTTTTTTTTTTCAGTTTTCGGTTCAGTTTCATTAATGTCTTTTCGTTTTATTTTTCCTGTATTTATTTTTAAATGACACTGATAAGGAATATGAACTTTACTGGTATAATCCGATTAGCTTGGATTTATCTCTGTTAGATCTGAATGAAGAATGAAGGACATTACGGATTATTGCTTCGAACATATACATTTTCAAATATAATTATACATTCATTCGCATTGAAGATTTATATGCGCTTTGATGAGTTTGTTTCGACTAACCCAGTCTAATATTCCATAGAAATATTATACATACATGCGTGTACGTGAGTGTGTACGTGTACGTGTGTGTGTGTGTGTGTGTGCATGTGTATGGATCAGGGCATGTGTATCTGCATGTGTCGTTTAAATAGAATAAATATACAGTAGATTTAGTTTGAGAGATAGATAGATGACCAGACTGAGATAGATTGATAGGTTAATAGATAGATAACAGACAGACAGATAGATGAATAATAGTCTAAGATAGATTGATCGATAGATAAAGAGATACATACATATATGTACACATACATACTGGGGAGTATAGTCTGACGCAAGGGCAGTGGGCGTATTCGGCGTGGGGGAATGTTATTTTTTTCTGTCTTTCACGAGGATATCTCAGAGAATCAGCTTCTAAAAGCCTGGATTTTACCTGGCCCGAACATCCTCCAATGGAGCTAGTTGTAATTATGCGATTCACTCACCCATGAAGCCAGTCCCAATCTCTGTCTGTCTGTCTGTCTGTCTGTCTGTCTCTCTCTCTCTCTCTCTCTCTCTCTCCATATATATATATATATATATATATATATATATATATATATATATATATAAATTAAGAAGTGAATGTATATATATATATATATATTTATAATGTGCGTGAGTGTGTGTGTTCTTATCACTGTCAGATGACAGATGGGAGGAAATGGTTCGAAAAAAGTCTTACGGCCATATTCTACGTAGGGTGCGTCTGTTTACCCAGAAAATCAGCATACGTAACATGGTTCAGAATATGTAACTATATCCGCCACGGGGGTGGGGTAACTTTCTACGTTTCACGCAAACATACGCACACGCAAATATGTGCTTGTGTGTGTGTATGCATACGTGCATGTGGTGTATGTCTGTGTACGCGCGTGTGTATGAATGTGTCTGCGTAAGCACGTAGTCGTGACCCATAGAGAGATGATATTTTTTTTTATATTAGCAGTATCAGTAGTTTAGAGTTTGAATCCTGTAGTTTTGAATGTTGATTTCCAAGTCAGTGAACTCAACAATCAACTTTAAAGATCTTCAATACTCCGTTTTCCCTTTGCCCGGGAGTGCAAATGTTTGTGTCCTTAAAGCAATCCTCCGAACCATGTGTTATAAATATCAATCGTATCTTGATGTATACTGAACGTATATTGTTATGTGAATGCTTAAACATTCGTATATGGTGGCCTGTGTGTGTTCATAAGCGTACGTATGTTAATGTTTGTGTAATTGAACACATGTGCATACGTGTACTGATACATGTATACATACACGCTTACATATACACTTACATATTTATTCACATACACAAGCACACACACACACACATATATGTGTATATACATATATATATATGCAAATATTTGTGTGTATGTATATATGTGAGTGTGTGAGTTTTGTTAAGGAAGAGGGAGACACCCTACTATACAGAACCAGCAACACCATCAA
>OY735199.1:28638702-28643702 GCA_963457665.1 Thysanoteuthis rhombus | reverse complement strand
TCTTCTCAACACTTTTATCACGAATTTTTTTCTGAAGAATATTTTCCTTTCCTTTTTTTATGTTATTATTTTCTTATCTTCATTTCATTTTTTTTTTTTAATTATTGATAATGGCTTTCCGCTCCTTTTCTCTGTTTTCTTTAAATACTTTTATATTGAAGCTCATTTTTTTTTCTTTTTTTGTTGACTTTCCTTCAAACAACCTGAGGAAAAAAATAAAATGAATAACGAAGAAATCTTAATTTTTTTTTCTTCTCCTCGTTCATCACATACAGGTAAACTTTTTCGTGCGGAAAAACAATTCCATTTTCACTCCTTGAATTTTCTTTTTGTTTTATTTTAATATTCTTTACTTTTTTTTTCTTCAATTTTTTTTTTCAAACTTGCTTTGTAAACAATCTTTTCTTCATATTTTTTTTTTATATATCTGATGAGATCGTTGTTACGGTAATTATAAAAAAATTATATCATCCAACGTTCTTTTGCGATTCCTTTCCATGTATACAGCTCCCGTGTGAAATATCCATATGAACACACATCAGCATTTATACAATGCATATATATACATCACATATATCTCCCATGTTAGAATGGGCATCTGCGTGTGAGCGAGTCAAACAACTCGTTTGACTGGCGACCTATCTGTGTGGTTGGTGTACGTGTGTTCTGTTGTGTATGTGTGAATAAAAGTGCATGTGTATTTATAATATTCAAACCTGTACGTAACCCTTTTGCACATGGAACTAACTTAGATGATTATGCATGAAAATGTGCATATATTCGTGATAGGTATGTGATAGAACTGAATTATATTGCGAGGTGTAATTGTGGGTATATTGTAATTATATTCTGTTTCCGGATTTTCTATAGTAGGGTTTTAAAATCGTTTTTTTTAATGTATATATATATATATTTACTTATATGTATATAATGAGAGAGTGAAAAAGGAGAGAGAGAGAGAGACAGAAGAAGAGAATGTATTATTGTTAAAATTCAGATTCTCTGCGTTTACCTTCTCCGACTCGCTCGTACGTTTGAGTGTAATTGTATTGGTCGCGAGAACTAAGACTCTCAGTGTGCGAGCATGCAGGAGCGAGATAGATAGACTGATAGACAGACAGATAGATGGAGTAGGTAAGAAAGTAAGCTGTCTTGCTGTGCTTGTAGTATATATATATATATGTGTGTGTGCGTGCGTGCGTGAGTGCGTGCGGCTGTATGTGCGTGCGTGTTTACAAACGGGCGATGAGTGAAATCCTTCCAGGTGAGTGGTGAAGTTTCGAAAAATATCGAGAGAAGTGCATTGCTGATAGATAAACACCCGGCGAATAATGCAGAAGTAGTTGGAGAGTTGTACTCGTGGTTGTGTAGCAGTTTTGATATTGTGTACCAATATTCGTTGGTAGTTGGTATTACTAAGCTAGCCCTAATGATTGTTGTTGTTGCTGTTGTTGTTGTTGTTGTTGTTAGTGGTTGTGTTGGACTGATTCAGCGCCACCAGTAGGCATAACGGTGGCAACTTTGAAGGGGCTCGATACATTCCGCGAAACGGGGCCCGATACTGAAATTGACTAACTAACAAAACATACAGACAATCAGCCAACCTCAGAGGCTGACATATACACACTCACTACAGTCAGGCACCAACCTCGGCACAGAAATAAAAGAAAAAAAGATAAAAAATAAAAATCTGTCGTTTCATGCGCGATCTTACTGTAAGTGATATCGTCTAGTTGCGCTTTACAGGGCACGTGTTAGAGTGTGTGTGTACTCGTTTTTAAGAGTGACCTTATTAACACTTATTTATGAACAAAAAAAAAAAATCTCACACAGGTACCCATATGCACGTAGAAGCCTCGGTAAATGAATCTTCACGTACGCATGGGTGTATGAACATAAGTATACAAACATTTATATATCCGAATATAACTGCATGATTTTTTTTAGTGTCTCCAGAAGATGCGTTGGTAGCGGGAGTTAGACGTCTCTTTTCTATGTGTGGACTTTTCAGATCATATACTTGTGTTATGTGTTCACGTGTATCGAATTTTTACAAGTTCTTATTCTTTGTAAACATGCATTCAATTATCTGAAACCGATCCCTGGATGGATGTATTATGACAGGAGTCAATGTAGTTCACTGATATAAACTGGTTACTTGAAGTAGATCCTAACATTCTATATACATAAGTATATATATGTTATCTGCATGTATCCTCTCATGATTTTTGTTGTTGTTTTTTTTTTGTTTGTTTTTTTTTTCCAAATAATCAGTATCCACATTCATGAACCAGGTTATCTAAGAATATACGTCAGCGTGCGTTCCAGTATATTAAGTTTTGGGGGTATAAATAGATTCGTATGCATGTATATGACTTGAGAAGAAAATATAAATATGTACATTTAGATAAAAATAAAAAAAAATTCCTGCCTGTTTGTACGGATAGATGAATTTGTGTAACTTGTTAAAGCTTATTTACTTGTGAAAGTGCCTGTAAACAAATGTATTTGCTTTAAGAGGTTAGCGCGATCCTGCTCAAAACGGCGGATATATAAAAATTCAAACGGCATAATTTTCAATCTTATCTGCTCATTATACAGTAAATGGGTGGATGCGTGTATGTATGTTAGCACCGTCTTTTGTTCATAGTTCAACATGTTATAACTCTTTATAACCACTTCACTTGTAACTTTCCTAATCAAGCATGTCTTTGTGTACCTATGTTCATACTTAGGAACGCTCCTAATCATATATATGTATGTGTATATATATATGTATATCACTCACATGCACGCACGCATTCACACACAGTCGTGTAACTAGTTATAGGTATACGTGTGTATTAGAATCTCAGCAACGTAAGTGAAAGTAAGTACACGTATGTCCGTTCGTAGCTGATTTCTCGGTGATTTTTATCGCAGCATGTGCGTCAGTATTTCTCTCTCGATATGTATGTGCAAAGGTATATCCTCAGATCATTTTGTTTCGTTAAGCATGCGTATATATAAAAAATACATACGAGTGTATAAGGCGTAGGTTTTGGTGAATTAAGTGTACGTGTCTATAAATCTACAATCAGTGAACTCTTGTATATATATATATAGATATAAACATGCATTTCGATAGCGCGCACGCTTCTCTGTTAATTATACGCGTGTATTTGCATGTGTATGTATGTACGTATGCATGTATGTGTGTATGCGTGTCTGAGTGCTTGTGTACGTGTGTGGGTGTGGCTGTGTGATTGTAAGCTGATACGTCGGATACGGGTGTCGTACGTTGGACTGAAGACAAGCCCTTCAGTCACACCCGAGCGACGACGGTTTGCCCGTCAGTCGAAACGGGTTTCTAACACTGCACCAGCAGTCACTGCTTCCAATGATCTCAGAACTACTATTTCGAATGCTACTATTATAACTGCTTCTTATTTTTTTTTTTTTTGTTTACTTCTGCAACTACTTCTGCTGCTGCAACTACTGTCATCACTATTACTACTTCTACAACGACCACAACAGCTGCTGTATCGTGACGGCAGAACAGCGATAGGAGGCAAAGTTGCTATATCGACAGGAGTCCATTGTCACCATCCTCGCCTCTCAGACCGTAAGTTCCCTAACGGGTTTTATTAGGAGGGCTAAACTCGGTGAATAGGGGCAGGAGAACGTCCGATAGGGGACAAATGAAACGTGGTGGGTTAGTAGTGATGCTAGCGTTGTCATTCAGGTTCAACAGATTTAGTAGTCCATGACAGCAATGTCACTAAGATTGATGGCATTGAAGAGATCACTGTCGTAATAATTGTTTTTTCCCTTTCCTTTTGCTGAGCATATTCTGTATTCGTCAAGATGTAGTCATTGAACGTGGTTCGAGTTATTTTTCTTCGTTCAAAATGCCGTAGTTACGGATTCATCAACAAGATCTTAGGTTGCCGCTATTTCTTCCTCTTCTTCTTCTTCTTCTTCTTCTTTTCTTCTTCTTCTTCTTCTTCTTCTTCTTCTTCTTCTTCTTATAATTATTATTATTATTATTATTATTATTATTATTATTATTATCGGCAATTTCACACCAGTTACCTGGTGGTTACCGCTGGAGGTTGAGTGACAGCAAGTCTCCTCAAGTCTCCAGCCCTCCTCTCCATACCCTCACAATCCACAGCAGTTCTGTGGTTTACAGTTTCACACCAGTTGCCCGGTGGTCACCGCTGAAGGCTGAGTGACATCAAGTCTCCTGTTAATTTTTACTTCTTCTGTGACAAGTGGCTTTCACAGAAGATCAAGCAACAGCAAGTCTCATCAATACTCCAAGTCGGAGTATTCCAGCTGATTTTAGTCGTGCTGTCGTCTGGATGTCCTCGGCCCTTCCTCGAGCTCCCACACCCTCCAATCTCTTGTCTAGGTTCTTCAGGACTGTTCCCAGTGCTGTGATCACTATTGACACTACCGTCACCCTTATATCCCTCAACCTCTTAACGTTCATGGCAAGGTCTGGATACTTATCTAGCCTTTCTCTTTCTTGCAGTTACACTTTGTAGCTTGCAGAAATTGCGAATACTACTATTTGACACGTTCTATTTTCCCTGTTCACTAGCACAAGATCTGGTGTTCTGGCTTGGATTTTGTGATCAGTTCGAATCTCAAACTCACAGAAAATCTTATGTTTAATTTTCAAGGGCAAATTCCGGTCTGTACAAGTACCATCGGTTCTTATGGTCGGGATGCAGTCGCTTGCACAGTTCCCAGTTGATCATCTTCCCTATCCAGTTATGAGTGTTCATGCACTCCATCTGAGCTAATCTGCTGTGCTCACGTACAATGTGGCTGATCGTCTCATCTTTATCCCCGTAATCAATAAAATCAAAAGTTTTCTTATAATGGTAAATATTTATTGACTTCGATTTCTCTATTCATATGTCCTAAATTTTATAGGACATCAACTATAGATTTAAACATGTATATATTCGAAAAAAAAACAAACTTGTCTATAAATGATTATCTCTTGC
>OY735199.1:28616202-28636202 GCA_963457665.1 Thysanoteuthis rhombus | reverse complement strand
CAAAAGTTTAACTCCTATATAAATTTTGTGTACGTTTTATTTTTGAAATATATAATTTCCTTCCAGGGGTTTTGTCCAGTAGGTGTCCTGCAGATCCTGTCCTCCACTTTCAATCAACCCAAATTCTAGGGGTCGATATTCGAGCTCTGTCAACAAACCATGAACAAACCAGAATGACAAATGTTGAATTCAAAGGAGTTCAGACTACTTATTACTAGGACGGCTAATGCAATGTAATGTATGTCTTATTTTGAAATTTGTCCGGGGTGTTTTGAGGGTGTTGCCCTACACTCTTATTTAATCCTAGTGCTAGAGGTCTATATTCGAGTTTAGCAAACAAACTTGATTATGAATTTCAAAGGGAGGCAGGCTCTCATTACTTGAAGTGTCGACGCAACACAATCTATCCTCATTCGATTTGATGTGGCGTCGTACATTACGAAGAAAAGCATTGTAAAGATCAAGATAGAGAGAAGATGGAAGAAACGAAACGATGTCACCGGGGGGAAAATGCCAAAAAAGTAAAATAGTGGCTTTTTTTTTTTTTTTTTTTGAAGACCCGCTTCCCCATTGAGTTAGTTGGATACTTCACGCAGTCGTGTTAAAACCAGGATTCTGAATGAAGATTTCAGAAGTAAGCTCTAAATGGAAAATTGGCGCAGCATTGTCCTTCTACATGTGGGTGTATTACATGGGAACTCTGTCGTTTAAGGGGTGGGCTGAGGACTTGATTTGCCCGAGATATTCAACGGTTTAGCCCAAATTACGATGATTTGCCCCGAAATTTCACACAGTTTTGCCCTAGTATGATGGTAGTGGGATGGGGGCAGTTAGCCCTCACCCCCAAGCTCGTACGCCAATGCACGTACATCCCCTGCCACTTTTGTTGTTGCATTGGACCTGACCAAGTCAAGCCAAGCTTAGAAAAGACAATACAGAATGATGATGATGATCATGATCATGATCATGATGATCATCATCATGATCATGATGATGATGATTTTAGAAATATCGTTCTACACACATTTCAACGAAGTCCCTTAATACAGCTCCTAGTCGATATTTTGTCAACAACTCGTCACAGGCGTCGCTACAACAAGCGCTGCTTGTACTCATGCTGTATTTAAAACAACAACGACAGTCTCTTCATACAGTGCTTGCAACAATCACTTTCACTTGCGATAAAACGCAACTAATACTCACTGTTTTATGTGTACGCGCGTGTGTGTGCGTGTGCGTGTATGTGTGTGCGTGTGTGTGTGTGCACCGAGATGACTCGACAACTGGCCAGTGTACGAAGTTGATATTCGCCAGATATATATAGATCTGTGCATCGGACATTGCGGTGTCAAGTAAGAAGTCTTTTGGGTAAGAGGTTCTCGATATGCGGATGGGTGTTCCTGATTTGCAACGGAAAACATTTCTTGGACCGTTCAAGTGATGTGGGTATGACACGACGTGCATTTCTGATCATTATAAGAAGTTTTTCGTAATCGATTTGAGGGGGAGAGAGAGAGACTGACAGACAGACAGATAGAGATAGAGAGAGGGAGTCAGAAAGAAAGAAAGAAAAAAGAGAATCAGTTTTTTTTCAATTGAATTTTTATATAAATGAAATTAAATTTAAGTTAGATAGGTAATGGTTTCGAAACTTAGAAAACTCAAAGCTCCCTGCTTTGAAGGAAATACTCTGGCAAACCACTATTTTCAGCATTTAGCTTTTAGACTAATTAATGAACTAGAATGGAAAAAAAGGAAGCGATTTTTTTACCTTTAAAAGTCATATTTATTCAAAATAATAAGGTTGATAAAATGATATATGGTACAGGTCTGTGTACAATTATAACGTTGTTTTTTTATGATGATGTCTTTCTGCCAAAAGATTCACAATGTCAGATTCAGAGGAGAACTGCGGGGGACCCCTGAGGATTGTTTGATGGATCCCCAGTCTGTTTTGTTTGTTGTTATGATTAACGATTTCGATGTTGCAAAGTCCAGCTGACAGACAAAAAATAAATGAGAGAATAAACTGTAAATTGAAAAAAAGTTTTGTGACAATGAAATAATTACGATTCTTAGTATGAATATGATTATGAGTATGATTAACCAGAAGTCCATTCGTCTGTCCATCTGTCTGTCTGTATGTGACAGCCTGCCGCAAAAACTACTTAACATAATCCCCAGTACACTTTCTTTTTGTACCAATGTAACCCTGGATAAGGTTTCTAGCAAATTACATTTTGAAAATCCTAGCCTCCGTAAGCGTTGTTCTGGAGTGAAATCGTGTGAGAGAGAATGAAACAGAGGGAAAGAATTTCGTATCTTATATTGTAGGCGTTCATTTGATGAGAAACACATACGGATAGATATGTTTGGATACGACTAAGAGGCTTTTTTTCTTTAATCACAGTATTGATTTATCTTTTAAAAATCAATTGGAAAACTACCTTCATGCTTTTTTTACGATTGTATTACGTCCCCCCGCTTTCAACAGAACACCCCCTATTTTAAGACTACTCTCCCTGTTTTAACTTTATCCTACTTTTGACATTCGCTCCCCTTCTTAACGTTGCACCCCTTCCCTCTTTTTCAACATTACTCTCTCCTTTTCAACTTGTACCCCCTTTTTAAGATTAGCTCCCCTTTTTAATATTGTCCTGTCTCTCTTCTGTTTTAACATTACTTTCCCCTCTTTGATGTGAGCCCCTTTTTAACATTAACTCCCTTTACTGGCATTGCACCCTCCCCTCTTTTTTCCACATTTGGCCTGCTTATTCGGACATTATCCTTCATTTTTTCACGTTCTCGTCTTTTTGAAACTAGAAAAAAAGAATGTCCCTACTACACCTTCAATTTCAACATCAGCACCCCCTTACAATGGACCTTTCCGTTTATCACATCACCCCCTTTTCACATCTGTTCCTTTTCTCCTAAGAACAAGAGTAGCAATTCGTTAATGTTCAAAAGCAAATCTAGCACTATCTGGTCCCCATCACTCTACATATATTTATTTATCCTTTCGTTGACAGCAATTTACATCACCTGTTAGGCGGGTATTTAGTCTATCACAGCGGGTAATTTTTTTTTTCTAAATACGCAAACAAGTATTCCGAAATTTGAACATGCCCATCACGGCTATTACGTCTGTCCTACTTCTGTTATAGGGTGGTTTTATGTCTGCATGGCCGGATCAAGACCAAAGTGGACCCTACACCATTCATAATTTGGGGGCCAACCATATTAAAATGATCAGATCTGTACAGTAAGTTTATACTGAAACATAAATATAGTAAAAACAGTTCGATAGAGAAATTTATTTTGAAACATGAACAGACATGTGTCAAAATGTAAAAGAAAGAAAAAAACAATTATCTTATTTCAAAAGTTCAAAATTAGATGATGTAAAGAATGTGAGAAAAATGCAATAAATCATAGAGACAGTAATTACAGTTATTTACTGACGTTAAATTAAGGCATCTCATAAACTAAAAAGGGGGTATTCCATCTTTTAAAATAATATGTTTTCTATTCGCCTGCTATAGTTCTTTATTTTTTATTCGTGTCTTATAGTTCTATATTGCAATCTATTTGTAACCCTTCCTCATTGTCTTAGGCTCTACACCCTGACGTACTTAGCATATAGCCAAAGCGGTTTTGTTTGATCTCTATCTTCTTAGTGACGACGAAGAGGAGATGAGAATTTATATCGGGATGCTTACATAAAAAAGTTTCTTTCATTGACTGATGAAGAGTTCTCGTCTGATTTATTTCATTTTTACAGATGGTGTGCAACGCAAGTCAAATATATTTCTTGTGTCGTTAACGAATAAAATTTGTGTAAAACTATTAAATCATAACAGTAAAAGTAGCGTCGACATGGTTGAAAAACAACAGATGTTTAATGATATAAAGAGAGCGCCCTGGAGCTGCCTCTGGCTTCTACGGGACCCAAGGCAGTTGCTTAGTTCACTAATGCCTCGGCTTGCAGTTCGAAAACATTTTTGTCCGCCGTGCTTTTTTTAGTCGCACCTATATCTCTAGGAAGTACCCTGTGGACATTTTTTCTGCCGAAGACACATCCTTGTAGCTCTCCAACCAGAAAGACTCCGAAGTACCTAAAGTCTTTCAACTCACACGAACAACTCAACTTCGCAAGTAACATTACTAAGAATATGATACGTTACTAATGTTATTATAGGTGCTAAAATTATTGATGTTCATACTAGTGAAATTTTACCAAGATAATCTCTATTACAGGTACAAATATAAGAAAATGATTTGATCAATCATTTAAAATAAAGAGATAGAGTGCTGAAAATATGTTTTTGAATCCCATATGTTAAGCTCCTTTATTCAATCAATCTTATCCACTGAGGACTGATGTCGTATCTTCATTTATTGTAATGATATCCATAATTAATGCTGCAGTTGACACAAGGGTCCAATGGTGGACATTAGATGCAAATTGCTTTGTGATCAGAACATCGATATTTTGTAATTTACCATTTCTGCGTCATACAGCTCAAGTAAGGTACTTGAAAGCTGCACACACCTTATTTAGAATTGAGACAAATTGTTTCAAAATTCTATGTGAAGTGGTGACATCAACATCTTCTTGGGTCAACCAGTGGCTCTCAAATGAATTCGTTCCTTCTGATACAAGGCGAATTTACCCATTTCTACCTTCGGTAGTGTACCCAGATTTCCCTGTTGTACCAAGGGCAAAGATAGCAACGAAATTTGGAGATCCACAAGGAATGCTACCATTTCGAAATCTCTGAGGACCCCCCCCCCAAGTCGTACTCGTCATACTTCAAGGCGTCTAGCAAGGTCTTGACTTAGCTATGTTGCAGGTGAAATAAAATGCCCTAAATTTGTCTCGATCTTCAATAGGAATGTCGAAATATGCCTTGTAGGCCTCGTACATCTTAGCAGATTAATCTCTGAGGCAAAGTTCAAAGCCGGTATCTTCGTCAAACAGATGAATAAGATCCTGGAATGCAAGGGATCCCCCAAGACGCTCGAAAGAAAAGGGGGAAAAGGACGCTTGTAAAGTAAAGGGGATTTGGTACAACTTTGCTGCAGTGATTCGAGGCTTCCAGAAACATTGAAGCGTATTCGGTAGAACAAGGCGAGAGCTTTCGACAGGAAATTCTGGACTTCGAACGCCCCTAACAAGGAATGCATAACTGGAACATGATAGGGCTTATATTATGGAGTCTTGCTCGTGGGAGTGAATTGCAGTACAATCTCAAATCTAGAAAAACTGCTCACTTCCAAATATTTTTGTGATTATTTTTTTTTTCAACATTAGTGAATATACATGTTGATTCTAGGAAAAAATTGATTTTTGAAAATGCAAATGAAAATAATAAAATTCAGCCGTTGTACATTTAGACGTATGCAAGTTACAAAATATAACTGTCCTGATTACAAAAGGGAAGTTTAAAGGGAATTATACCCATTTTCAATATTTTTTTTACTTATAAGCACTTAGGAAATAATACTCACTACCCAGAAAGGAAAATTTTGTCGCACTGTAATGAAGAATCTCTTTGAAAATCATCAAAGGAAGAAGAAATCAAGCCGAGAATCACTCGAGGTCGGTGAACTTTTGGTAGAGCAATCTCAACCTTCAAAAACAGCACAATCCAGTTAGTTCTAAAGAGAAGGGTCTACAACGAATGAATCCTTCCGATAATCAGATAAACATGGAGTCAAATCAAAAGATTGGCCTTCAAACTGAGAATCATGCAACGTGCACTGGAGAGAATCATGATCAACATCATACGGAGAGATCACGAGGCAACACATTATATTAAAAAACAAACAGGAGTCATAAGAAAACTCAAATGACGATTGGTCGATTATGATGTTAGAATGTCAGACAACCGATAGACATCACGACTCACAACGTGGATCCCCAGAGATGATATACGAAACTGTAATCGGCAAAAAAAAAAGATGGCGTAAGGAACTAAACAAGTTCAGAAAATATTGACTCGGTGACGCTCATGATAGAGAGATGTGGTGAATCTTGGCGAAGATCTTTGCAACGACGAACGCTAAAAGGCTACTGCTGCTGCTGCTGCTGCTGCTGCTACTGCTGCTGCTGCTGCTGATGATGATGATGCATAAAACATTCGTGTGCAGGGTCTTCCTTCTCCGCCTTTCGAATGCCTACCTCTTCAGCATTTATCACAATTCACTTTTTTTTCCCACTCTGTCATACCTTGCCACTCTCATCCATAGTTTCGACTTCTGCAGTTTCAGTTACCCCCGAGGAAACATTGACATGAACAATTTATAAGTTTTACTTCATAATGGCCCCAAATTTCAAAAGTATTGATGCTTACCATCCAGATATACCAAAGAGAAAGAGTTAATTGCTCTCTTTAGGTGAAAAAATGTAAATTAACAGGAAAGGAAGTGTTGAGATCGCCAACATCTACGGTAAGAATGAATCTTCTCTCAGTAATACAACGTTTATTACAATATTAGCTCAAGTTCCCGTCTATACCAGGTAAGTTATTCAAGGGGAAAAAGAATAAAGCTTCCAGGTTTGGAAAAAAAAGCGTTCCTTTTCGCCATTGACCGTTTCAAGAGGAGGTACATTCTTTTTCGTGTTTGACTCCTTAAAAAGGAAAAGAGAATTCCTTCTATTTTTACCATTTAAAAGCGAAAAATTTTCCTTGCCTTCACTTCTGATCCCTTGAAGGATTAAATATATGAAAATAGGAAGATATATAACTAGATTCGAAATTATATCATATCCATGGCAGAAGACAGCGACATTCTAATTGATTAAAAAGAAACAGTTTATTATGTAATGATCATAAATACAGTACTATTACTGAAGCATATTATCTAGCTGTCAGAGTAGAGACTTCTTCAATTAATGAAATGCATGGTTAGTGAAGAAAGGGGTTTTTAGAAGTATGTATCTCATTGACTTCGATTATGGACAGTTACAAAAAATGTGTATTTTCGAAGTATCCGATTTATTCTGTTGTTTCTTTGATAAAAACGTCCAATTAGTCTAAAATATATCATAAGTAGCAGTTTTTTTTTCTGGTAATACATTTAATCTCTCGTCGTAAAAATGAGCTGTCACTCAAGTGTAAAGGGTTTGATCACCAACGAAAAGGAAATGGTGTCAAACTCAACATCCCCAGGAATCAGTCAGCATGGAGCAGCAACACACATGAAGATGGGTCAATTTTGTATCTCAAAAGTTCTGGAAAGAATAAAGGATTAAGTAACCTTTGTACCTGAATGGCACACAGGGCGTTCACGCTTGAGCACTTCTAGGCAACATCGGAATATTTACAAAAAAAAACAAAACAAAATAGAAGACAATTCGTTGTCCATTTTAAAACAGACGCAAGCAAGGTGGCAACAGATGATCACTAAAATAATCCGGACTGGTGAGAGCTCGTAAGATTAAGACACCTCTCCTATTAAAAAAAAATGTATTTACAAGTCAGCTTAAGCTTGTTTTAAGAAATACAAGTTATGGACTGTGAAGAATGGGAGAAAAGTAATTGCCAGCAATGAATGCAACATCCCATAAACACCCAGCGATGGAAACCATATTTGGAAAAAAGAATCTGAAAGAGTTGTGAATTTTGCAATGAACACATGGTAAAGTTGTCTCTATCAATTATGGCATGGGCTTGCATATCACCAGAAAGCAAGAGTGACCTACACATTATTATAGGTCGGATGAATTCAATGACTTGCTTAGAGGTTTTAGAGAGTAAACTGTTGCTGTTCATATTCACTACCAGATTTAAGGAATCAGATATTTCAGCAAACCTGTCATATTACACGTTCCGTTTCAAATTGGTTTTCTAACGAGTCTGCATTCTAAACTAGCCAGCAATCTCTCCCGACTTGAATTTAATTGAAAATGTCTGAAGGAAACTCAATATTGTTTTAGGTGACAAATTGGACGTTTCAGCTGCAATTTAGTCTACCGGGGAAAATACAATATAACCTAAATACATACATTCATTATATGAGTCAATGCCTAAAAGGATTGAAGCAACATTACTCACAAAAATAGGGAGCAGAAAATATTGACCGTATTAAACTGTCAAAATAAGATATATCTGTTTTACTAATTATTGGAATCAATGCATTGTATGCTACTGAAACCTCTTTTTCAAATAAAAGAATCTCTAGTATGACAACCAGATGAAGTGTCTCGGTAGTAGTACTAAACTCACGACCACTACATTATAAATTGTTTTAAAAGAATTATATATATATATATATATATATATACATATATATATATATACATATATATATATATATATATATATATATATATATATATATATATATATATATATATATATATATATATATATATATATATCAATTTCTCTGGCATGCCACGATGGTTGAAATAGAAGAGAAAACTACTCTCCCATAACTATGTAACAGCTTTTTAATTGCTCAGGTAACAGTCTGAAAGCTGTTACCTCCATAGACTTCCTTGTCAGGAACCAATGATAAAAAATGTTCGATAATTCATGTGTTATTAGAAGCTGCCGACCAAAACTGTCAACATCAACACTGATCATCAGCATGTTCCCTCGATGGAGCTAGATGGCTGAAAATAGGAAATAAAATTTCATCATGTCTAGAAAAGTAGGTTTTTTGTAGGGGTTCAATTTACAATGGAAGTTCATACTAAATTTGTCCTTTATTTTGTGTCCGGTAACATTCACACTTGTTTTTGGAAAATTCACTTTTTTTCAGGAACCACTGCCCCCCACCCCCAAAAGCAAGGGAATTAAATAATTCATTTATAACTCTCTTTTTCCAATTTATTAATTGATCATCCCAACCCCAACACGACATGCTGCTAAAAGACGTTGTTCACTTAATGGTTTTGCTTGAGTGACTAAACAGGAATTTATCGCGCCAGTGTATATCATGTATTGGTTAAGTTTTCACAGTAATGATACCAGGTAGCTTTCAGTGAAGATCAAGTGACAACAAGCTTCCTTGATAATCCAGCTCTCTATTAATTATTTTCGCTCATTTTAGTAATGTTGTTGTTTTAATTGTTTGAATTCTCGCTCGGATCACCAATACTTTCGTATGGCTATGCCTATGATAGAGAGGTCTGGTGAATCTTGGGGAAGGTGTACGTCCAACGACGGACGCTAAAAGGCTGGTGCTGGTGCTGCTGCTGATGATTTGGGTCTATACCGGGTAGACCAATAATGAAAGTACCCATCGCCTCGATTTTTCCTTTGTTTTCAGTATTCTTCCAATTTCACTTTCGAAATTCAGTCTGTCGTTTGCTGTTATACCGATATCTACCATCTGAAGAATATTTTCTTATTTGTAATTTACGGTGAAATTTGATCTTCTGCCTGGATATGGTGTTCTGTTTGAATTTTACAAGTTACATAGAATATTTGTTTTTTTTTCTGTCAGCCAGTTTGAACGTAGACAAATGGTCTGCACGAGCAAGTCCAAATCGCTCACGTTCTTCGTACTGTATCACCTTCCCACCAAATAATATCTATTTTCGTATTCTCGATTATATTTTGAATTCGTTGAGTTTACACATGAAGACTACACAGAAGTAAGGTTGGTAGTTAGGATACAAAATGAAATACACTACACGAACAGTCACCTTTTTTTAATGTTATTTATCATATAAAACTAGTTTATCCACGTTGTCGAAAATGACGGTGGCATGGGAATAATTTTGCAATCGTATCGTAATTTTGAAAATATCATGAATATGTTGCTCTGAATTTTCTTGTTCGTGTTCATGTTCAACCAGAATGGACCCGCATTAGCAAAAAATGAAATAAATAAATAAGACAAGCTACTCTTTAATCAGCAATTATTAGTTATCTCCCTTGACAAATATTACAGACAAAGATATAGACATACACGTGGCGTATAATATAAGTAGATAAATATTTTTTTTAAATCCCCCCTTCATTAAATAACATTTCCTTTTCCGCCTTTTCTTGCCTTTCTGCGGCGTGTGTGTCTGTGTGTACGTCTGCTGGGGTTCCCATAGTAAATCCGCTGTGTCTGTGTGTGCGTTCAAAACTCTTTACAGACTTCATTGCTATTTCATTAAGTATGATAAATATGCACGCAAGCAACTGTGTCTCTGCGAGAACGAGTGAGCGTCCATCTACTGTATATTCAGCAGAATATAAATCGCATATATACCCTGCTTTATGTGCGGCTTTTCTAGGCTTAGTATTCTGAATCCTGGCTTTTTACTCAAGATCGAAAGCAGACGACTGGCCCAGTGCATGATATTCAACTACCTTAGCTACCAAAAGTAACTATTGGGAGGATGCATTGGTGGTATACCCACCTTTTTAGGATTAATAAGATCTTAATGTTTTTGAAAATTGATCTTGCTCTGTCTAAGGTTTGCCATCCTAGGGTGATGTTAAAGAAGGGTATACAACTAATGCATCCTCCCGATCGTCACTTATGGAGCTGAAACATGAAACGTAACCAAGAGGCAGACCCGCTCATTGAGAACCATACAACGTGCATATGAAAGAATCATGCTCAACCTCACACGGAGAGACCATAAGACAGCGCAATACATCCAGGAGAAGACAGAAGTTGTGGACAGCATAGAATCCATCGAAAAAAAATCTCAAATGGCAATGGGCTGGTTATGTTCCTAGAATGACAGACAACCTATGGACATCGTGACTCACGACATCGATCGCAAGAGATCACATGCGCAACCGAGGCCGGCAGAGTATTAGATGGAGAGACGAACTAGACAAATTCAGAAAGTATTGGCTCTGCGACATTCACGATAGAGGAGTGTGGCGAATCTTGGCGAAGGTCTATGTCCAATGACAGACATTAAGAAGCTGTTGATAATGAATGATGATGATGATGCCCTTAGCTACCTGGTATCCCTTATACTTAACTTTGTAATAGGTTATTGCTAAAATTGCCAGCGTTTCAGTTACATGCGCCTATATCATCATTAATCAGCAATGTAAGATTATTAACCTTATGTCAACTTTCAGCTATTTTGTGAATTTCATAAAAAAATGACAATTCCTGTTTTGAGTCAGTAAGTTCTGCAGGGAGGTTTTCGATGTCTCAAACTTGTTAAAACTCTGAAGAGACAAGCAGTGATTGTCTGAAGGTGACATGTCGGGATAATACACTGTGCATTGAAGAACTTCCCATTAAAAATCTATGATCCCTCACTGTGTCGCATTTGCAACATTAGGACCGGTGTTGTCATGCAGCAAAATCACCGGTCGACTGTTTCGTCGAGGAAAAGGCTATTTTCTGTTCAGAAGTTCGTTGTCGCGTTGCGCAATTATAGTTTGTTTAGCTTGCAACAATTTGTAACGAATAATTCTATCTGAATTCCATTAAACATAGAGATATGATAGAATCCACGGAAAAAAAAATTTGATAGCGATGGGCAGGCTATGCTGTAAGATCCAATGGAAATCACAACTCACGTGGGTCCCAAGAGACCATAAGTGAAACTGAAGCCGACGGAAATAAAGATAGTGTGATGAAGTAGACTGGTTCGGAAGGTATTTGCTCCGTGACACTGTTGATAGAGTGGTCAGGCGAATCTTAGGAAAGGTGTACATCCAACGACGGACGCTAAATGACTGCTGGTGATAATGAAACACGGAGAACAACCTTGTCTCCAGAAAATTCTGTTAAGATTTATGTGTTAGAGGTTGTTCTGTATTTAGTCACGATTTTCTTCGTTTTTTGATTCTCATTATAATTCCCTTCCATAGCTTGTTAATGATCTGAAAATTACATTTCTTCTGTATTGAACAGGAAGAGAAAGACCACTGCTTGGATGCTGACACTTGTTCATTTCCGTAATTTCTTGTGAAACCTATTTTCCTAGCTACGCGAATATTGCGCTTCTTTTATAGGCATTAGTTATCAGTAGTTTTCTGTTCTGTAGGCCGTAAGAAGCGCCCGTGTCTGCATTTACTGTGCTCTTTCTTTGGGAAGAAAAAATAAAAATTGACGAACGCGAATGTCTTACATTTGTGCTTCCCTAAGCATTTTTTCGGTTTTTTTATTGTTGTCTTTTTCTTTTTTGATCATCTATGATTAAACTCATCTTTTGCCTTCATTGCAGTTGTTATAGCGACTGCTTTCAACTGATTTCCGACTGTAATTGATTTACAAAGAAATCAATCAGTCCATTAGGAGATTAAAATCTACTATAAGCAAAACATCATTTTCATCATCGTTATTACTGCTTCTTTAGCTATTATGACTATCATCATCAACATCATACATTTTTAAAATTTTATCACCAGAAATATCAATTCTGTCTACTTGAATTATATCATCATTATTGCTATAAGGACTTCACAACCCATCATTATCAATGTTCCTATAATTTTGTATCATCATCATCATATCATCATCATCATCATCATCTTCAATACCTATGTGATGATACCACTGTGACTGCTTATATTATCATGATTAATTCTATTACAGTCATTAACATGACAACATGACGTTGGTTCCGATGCTTTCATAAGTATGATTTGGATTCTGTATTTCCAGCCATATACAAGGTATACAGCTCTTTATTATCAACGGAGAAAATAGTCTGTCTAGAGCTATAGCACCTGAATCCCTTCAAAGTACCGTGCACAAATATCCCAATGCCCCTCTAACTTTTCAAAATAGTTTGCAAAGTCCTCTCCTAGGATCACCATCAGCTGCCTCGTTACATTCTCTCAATCTCGTACACGGACTGAAATATCTATCTTTCGACAGCGAAAAGTCAGGAGTGATAGAGAGTCAAGTCTGGACTTTTATGAGAGATGAAGGACCTGGGTGGAGCGATATTTTGCCGAAAACACCCGCACGAGATGCGAAGAATGGGCACACTTTGTCATTGAATGAATACGACGGCCACACTGTATATATGATCACTTACTGGCATCTCACTACTGACTGTGTAATATCTCGAGAGATTGTCCGTTCAGAGATGCGCCATAAGGTCCCCTCTGTCTGGTTGTCAAGTTACATTAAGACTGCACCAACGGTTATCGACATACTCAAAATGACTGGATAATTTTCGGACAAACTTCTGTAATTAAGCTGCTGTTTTCCCCCGCTGATATACAGAACACGATGTGGCATTTGTGGGTCATATGGGGTCCATACTAGCAAACTGAGGATTATGGGTATCAGGCACCCAGACTTCTTGGTCCATCCTACATTACAACTTTTGTTGGGTGATGCGTGTGCTGAACAAAATTCTGGTGTGAATCCGTTGGTTTTATTGTGGATAAGATTTTAATTATAATTTGGATAATGGATATTGCAATCCATTTGTTTATATACCTACCAGTCTGTCAATAAATCTGCTCGTTGGATCAGGACTATCTTACTAATCCATTTCAAAGCATGTAGTTTATGCATCTATCTACTTATCTATCATAATAATCACTATTATTGGTTTTACTCCATTTTGTTATTGGAGCTTCTCCTTACAGTGCTCTTGGATAGAAAGAAAAACAGAGAGAGGGAGAACTGACAGACACAGACAGACTAGCAAAGGGCGAAGCGGAGGAGATAGGGCAAGAGAGGAAGAACAAGAGAAAGAGTGAGCGACAGGCTGAAAGACAGACAGAGACATCCACAGACAACTGTTTCGATGTATTACATCTCTTCAGTGTGGCTATAGACTTTAACCCATCCAGTACCGCGAAGCAGATTTGAAAATCTCTCATCGGACCCGGAGGCCGATATCCTACCGCTGGACTAAGGAACTGGGAGGTCAGTACGGCTGAATTTAAGCGATATATTCATTTACGTAGAAACTCCTCATCCACCAGAGTGCTCTATTCTTATGGAAGAGCATTGCATAAGCTTACAATGGATGAGTTACCTCATTTAAAGAGTGCTCAGAGAGAGAGAGAGAGAGAGAGAGAGAGAGAGAGAGAGAGAGAGAAATTGGAGGGAGTCAACAAATATATATTTGATATATTTATTGAGAGCAGAGATGTGTACATAGAAATAAAATGGAGGAGAGAGAGAGACAACAAAAAGAGATTGATCAAAAGAAGGAAAGAGAGATATAGACTCAGGAAGTGAACAGAATAGATGAGATAGAAATAAAGAGGGGGGTAGGTTGAAATTAAGAGGAAGAGCTTGATTGAGAGAGGGAGAGAGAGAGAGAGAGAAGGGGGAAGAAGAGATGTAAGAAGGAAGAAATAGATTTTGAATTAGAACGGCTATTGGCACATTGATTAAGAGAAGTATATCGTGTATTATCGGAGCGACCTTTGATCATTGTTTCATTACGATCCAAAGGGAAAAAAATTCGAACAGTAATATTGATTTTTAAGACACAAAAAAAAGCAACGAATAAATGCATTGACGAGGGTCGTGTCTGAAATTTACCCACCCTATTGGCTTCACTCCAGCGTAAAAAAAATCCTATGACAATACCTGATCAATATTTCGCTTTCCATTGCTATTTGTCCGTGGAAGTATTTTACAGGCATAGGTCCGGACCTCCTAACCCCAACTCGGTTCGGGTAACTGGAATCTTGTTAAAATATCTCGATAAAAAAATTATTGATAAAATAAAATATTTCCAAGTATTCATAAAACCTTAAGAACAAAAAAGAATTTTTTTTTTTTTTAATCTGATAAGTAAGATATCCCACGCCACGTTTTTTTTTATATTCTTCAAAATTATTTATTGGTTCTGTCGTAAACATTCCACTTTTTCGGTGTTTGGGAGGATCCCCGAAGAAAAGGAATGTGGTACGCGGAAGGGCCGTTGTTGTACATTGCACCGTTATATGTCACGAGCCGGTTGTGCCACGTAGTAAGGTACTGGATTAACTGATCTGTTTCTTGTAGCTTTATTCTTGCGCTTGCCAGCACATTTGGTGGGTTTCTAGATGGCCAGTAAAAAGAGAGAGAGAGAGAGAGAGAGAGAGAGAGAGAGAGTGGGGGGAGAGAGCGCGTGCTTGTGGAGCTTTTGGGAGGGTTGGGTTGGGTTGGAAAACGGCTACTGAAACTGTGGTAATACCCCGAGAAGATTTCCAGGTAAAGCCTCTATGTAAAACACATGTGTAGGAAGAGTATTCGCGTTTCAAACGTGGTGAAAGGTCACTTGAAAAACTGATCATGATCTGGCCAACTTCCAACAAGCCGGAATGACAAAGGTCTTAGAAAAATTACGCCACGCAATCAATGAAGGTGCGAAATGCTAGACTGCGTGACGACGTGGACAATTGTATAGAACGCAGTAAGTATCGCAATGGCCCGAGAGATTAATATGTTGGTTATCGCTCTTCAACGGGGGCCCCAAGATCAAAATATGTCTGCAGGCTTGGTCCAAACCCTCATGGAGCCCCAAGCATAATTTGATTGAGAGCTTCAAACCGCTTTTTGCCACACCTCGCTTTTGAGGCTCATCTGGTGACCAGCCTGAATGTCTGCGTAGAGTTCAGACAGAAAAAAAGGGACGATAGTTGTACAGAGATAATCATAACGCATTACATTATTTATTCCCTCTAAAATAACTTTGTGTGTTGACTGATCGGGAAAAAATCTATAATAACGAGGAGTCATTGATGCCCTAGGACCGGTTGTGTGATATTTTTGTGTGAGGGCTGAGGTCAGTGTCTGACTTTCTTGTTCCTAAGATTAAAGAAACATCTGCAAAGCTTAATTCAATGAAAAAGGAGTATTTCTATCGACGAATGACTGTCACGTTTCTTTGTGCGTCACTTACGCATACACACGCACACACACGTACACACGTACATACACAGAGTTAAAATGATTTGTTGATTGCAAGGAAAGACAAGGCAAGGATAAGACGTTGCTATTTCATTAAATGTAAAGGTATTTGGAGGAGTTTTATCCAAAGTAGGATCGGATAAATTATCGATTCAAGGTAGATCTCTTCGTGTTGAAATAAACCGTCGGAAATCCCCCAACGGTAAATTCTATCACATTAGATTTCAACAAAATGAGTAAATTCCCTCAAAATATGCATGCATCACCGTTTACGCTTTGCAATCTGATGTCAAAGGAAATTTCGTATTCACTTTTCGATGTGATATTTTTTCTTAAGTACATGTGAATTATTATAAAATATTTCTTTAATCATTCATTCACGAGAAGCTTATGAAAAACATCTCTTTCGAATCGAAATTTCAAATAAATTTCACCACAGTAAATGTATTGTATGCATTTATAGGTCATTTATACAAACAAAAAGATACGATGTATAGATTCGACCAATGGAGTCAAATCATCAAACGTTGCAAATCCACAGCTGACCAAAGGCTTTTCCCATCTCCTTACGTGCAAGTAGTAACTTCATTTTCATTCTGTTTGGATTGAAACTATTTACGATTTAAAAAAAAACATCGTGTGTATAACTATGCGCAACTACCTTCATTACAGTTGATAAGTTAATGAAATTATCAGTATCAATCTTTCGTTTTAGCATAATTAAAGTAGTTGTGCATAGTCAAATAGGGCTTACAATGCAGGGCCCAGAGGGGCACTGGCCTCCTCACTATTTTCCAAACCTGACTTTTTTTTTCACGTAAGAATTTCATTTTTGACTCTTCGATCCTGTTTGCGAAGATGAGAAGAAAGAAAAACAAAGAGAATTATTGTTTTGAGAATATTGTATGTACTATTTTCTAACTGATCAAGAAGTCAGTATGATTTCGGGAATCTGATTGGTTAAAAGGTGGACAGAATAATTCGTAATTTTCCATTGTTTGAAAATCAACAATAGATTGACTTCTTTAAGAACAACGTAATGTCTTCTTTCTGAGATCCATCCCTTCAAATGTCCGGGAATATTTCAACTCCTTGATAATGAAAAGAAGAAAAAAACAAAGAAATTGATGGCTTCATTGTGAATGAATAGAAATGTTACGTCATTCTTTGTCCATAATGCGTTCGATCGTATTCGTTTTTGAGAAATTGTGATGAATACACTGACGCCACAACTAAAGAGCAACTTTCCTTATGTATTTCCTCAGTTACCCAGCCCCATTGTGTCCAAGAGGACTTTCTTGATTTTCACCAACCGACAGATATAAAAGATGGCACAATAGTAATCTTTGTCCAACTGCTGGGGGCAAATTATAATGGTAAAAGTAACATGCTGGGAAGAAATCAGATGTTGCTTCCGTAAGTTCTACTATCCACCCTTGGTTAACCATTGCTATGGGCATCTTGCTTGTTTATCAGTGAACGACCTCACATTCGAATGTAAAATTCTTAGTAACACAATTGGAATCGCAGGTGAAATACGCATTCTTATCAAGTTCTCTCAAGAACGAGAAAAATATTTTTACTTCGATCCAAGAGAACATATGCAGAGAAAATGATGTTGAATAATATGCACATAATAAGGCGTGCTCGCTTGGAAAGATCTTGGTATAATACGATGGACTTCTTGCGCTTTGTTTTCAGAAAATACTTGTTAATTATGATCATCTAATGGATCTATTGGAGATATGTCTTCGTGAGGAATCAACAGTCGATTTTAAAGTCAAAATCGTTGGTTGAAATTCACGAATGCAAAAAAATATCATCTTATTTTAACTTTCGACTCGGACAGATGTTAGATTTGTTCATAGACAACTTGTCCAAAACATTACAAATTCAGATGATGGCAACAAATAATGGACAACGGCTGGCTAACCTAATCGTGGAGACATTGCCAAATTAATGCATCATCCATTGATGGAAAAGTCTTATATGCCAAGGAAGCGAAACTGGCTAAATTATTCGATGTTGGGACCCATTGATAGTGTGGAGGTGCTTCTGCTTGCCACGCTGTGAGTGTTGAAGATCACTACGAAAGAATTTACTTTGAACTTATAGATGCAATTGTCCATTCAATTAAGGTATGATTGGGTCAACCAAGTTTCAAAACTTCCCAATGTTCTTCAGTGCTATCCATTGCAAACAATACGGCGATGAGCCGAATCATCTACAAGAGATCTATGGAAGCGATGTCTATATTAATGCCTTTGGAACAGAATCTGAGATACTGAAAATAATATTTCAAGACGCCAAGATAGTTTGTGTCAATGACAGTTGAAAGAGCTACAATCCTGCCACCGCTGCATTCACAGGCACGTAGGATTACGACATGGTTACTGTCGAGCATGTTATGGAAGAGTTTCAATTCTCCGATTATACTGATCAGCAAGAAGGAATTAATGGACCTTTTTAAAATTGGAAACGATTTCGCTGTACTTCATGAGGACAGGTTCTCCACGTATAGAACTTTCGAATCTGATGATAGAATTCTATATTATGGATTTATTTTTGTTTTATTAAGGAAGTATTCATGTTAAAAATAATAGTCAGAAATCAATGGGTATCCGATTTCTGATGTTAATGAATGTAAAAGCATTTTTCTTTTGTTGAGCATAGTTGTAATACAAACAGAATGGAAAAAAAAGTATTACTTGTTCGTGTCAAAGTAGACGAGTTCAGGAAATATTGGCTCCGCAAAGCCTATGATAGAGAGGTCTGGACAATCCTTGTGTAGGTCTAGGCCCAATGACAGACGCTAAATGGCTGATGATGATGATGATGATGATGATGATGATGATGATGATGATGATGATGATGATGATGAAATGAGCCATAAACACATGAGATACATTTACTGTGACAAGATTTATGTAAAATTTCGCTGATTTGAAATTGACTCTTTTCATGCAGCACCGTTTACAATTCTTGTAAATAAATGAATAAAGAAATGGATTATAATCTTGCAAATTATATTGTGGGTTCAAATTTGTATTTTGTGAAAAAAAAAATGAACTCAGAGTACAAGGCGTAAACAGTGTCCATGACCATTAATATTTTGAAGGAATTCACTGTGTTGGAATTTAACATGATGGAATATACCGTTGGTGAAATTTGCATGGGTCAATTTACTGCAAGTTAATTTACCAAGGGAGAATTTACCGGTCACCAAATAATCAAGATATACGTCTCGTGAAATCAAGGGTAGCGGGTTAAATCCCAACAGACGTTTCATGATTGTGACAGACTAAGGTAAACTTACTGAGTATCAAAGATTATGCATGTTTCCGCACGCCTACTGAAGTGCTATGGTTTGCAAAATTTGTTCGTGTAATGCATTTTATCCTCAAGTACGCTCCAATAGTGTGACCTAACACCAGAGTAAATGATACTCTATAAATTATATATATATATATATATATATATATATATATATATATATATATACATATATATATTCATATATATATATATATATATATAAATATATATATAATTATGTGTATTCATGTGAGTGTGTGTATATAGATATGAACAGGGTGCTATTCGAACGTTCGCAAAAACAGTGCGAGCGAATCGAATGTTTTCCGCGCTTTTGCTACTACCCTTTGTGAGCAATAACTTCTGTGAGCCAGTGGAAAATAAATTTTAGGATATGTTATTATTTTCCTCCGAGATTCGTTGCGCTTCGGATACGTATAAGTGTTTACATACACACTGCAATATATACATGTAGATGTGTACGTTTGTGAATATGCATGTTTATATTTATATGTATATGTATGTGTATATATATAATCATATGTATAATATATATTCATATATGTATGTATATATACATAATCATATAAATAGTAGAAAGTGGATTCGCTACACAAACTAACTCATGTTTCTGCCCTCTTCGGGCCTCATCATGCGAAGAGGGCAGAAACATGAGCTAGTTTGTGTAGCGAATCCACATTCTAAAATTTCAAACTCTACTCTAAAACAACTTAACTTCAAGAGTTGTATGTATTGAGCACTCTTTGAAATAAATCCATTACATTTCAGAAGTTATTATCATATTATGTTATACTGCTAGCCTGATTTTTACCACATATACAATGAGATATATAATCATATATATATATATATATATATATATATAT
>OY735199.1:28581202-28611202 GCA_963457665.1 Thysanoteuthis rhombus | reverse complement strand
ATGTGGACACTTAAAAAATATCCATTCGATATATTTCCCAATTACTTTAAATTCATATAAGTGCAGCAGTTTGATATAAAATTAACAATTGCTTCAAAAAATATATCCATTTCCAAACGTATAATGCAGAATAGAATGTAAACAAAAATGATGATGGAAAAAAGCGTTCGGACACCATTGAAAATTTGTCATAAAAATGTTAAGAACAGTCAAAGCGAATCCAATGGTTATTCGGAATGAAATCCACTATGATCTGAGAGGAACTGGTACATCGGTTACTAAAAAACTAAAATTAAAAACTATGAGCAATGAACTGCACAGGAGTGCCTTAAAGTCCCATATAAGACGTAAAATATATTTGTTGAAAGAAAGGCACCGAGATTCTCGGATAAAGTTCACTCATGACCACTTAGAGAAGCCCATTTATTTCTGGAAGAACATTCTCTGGTCAAATCAATCAATAAAATGAACTTTTTTGGCAAAAACACAGCTCGTCATGCACAGAGAAAACATTGATGCGCCTATCCCCCCCTCCCCAATCTCACAGTAAAGTACGGTGATGGAAATAACAGAATGCGCATAGTTAGGACCAAAGGTATCTGATTTTGATACATAACTTTTCAAGTTTGCAGATGTCTCTCCTTGTGCGGGGGTTCTTCGCATGATTGAAGGAACGTTGAATGGAGCGATGTATCGGAGTGTTTTGGAAGCCAAAGTGTTCAATTCGGTGCAACAGTTAAGGCTTGAGAAAGGTTGGATCCTTCTTCAAGATAACGATCTATAGCATACAGTTAAAATAACTCGTCAATGCTTTGTTCAGAACAATGTTGAGTGCTTCGTTGGTCTAGTCAATCTCCTGGTTTGAATTCAATTGAAAAGTTATGGCAATACTTGAAAGATCAGATTCATCAGAGGGACCACCGAAACATTAATGATTTGAAGGTCTTTTGCAATGAAGTCTGGGTAAAAATTTCGGATTGTTATGGAGGGCCTGTGAAGGGTTGGGAAGAATTTCTAGCAATAATTGCCAATCAGAGTTATGCAAATCAGTACTAAAATATGAAATGAATGAGTACGAATACATTTCTTACTTATGTTAATTTTGTTTATGTTTTATGCTACATTGTACGTTTAGAAACAATATCTTTTATATCACGAGTGTAAATTTAAAGTTAATGTGAGTATCGGAAGTATAAAGAATGAACAAAGTGCAAGTTTCCAAATATTTGTTTCCCCTCTCTGTAAATGGGCCTGAGTTGTATTTGTCACACCATTGCAAACGATGTATGCTCAAGTCTTTTTTTTCCCAATTTACATTTTCCCTACTTGATGAGATTCCTGTAATACATTTTCTTGAAACTATTACCCCTACCCACCCATCCTATTTTGCGACCTGGGCAACTATCCTAAGTTCAACATCATCATCATCATCATCATCATCATCATCATCATCATCATCATCATCATCAATCTTTCAGCATCCGTCGTTGGACATAGACCTTCCCCAGGATTTGCCACACTTCTCTATCATGGGCGTCACGGAGCCAGTATTTCCTGAACTTGTCTAGCTCGTCTCTCCATCTAACATTTTGCCGGCCTCGGTTGCGCATATGGTCTCGGGGAATCCATGTTGTGAGTCGTGATGTCCATCGATTGTCAGCCATTCTTGCAACATGGCCAGCCCACCAGCATTTGAGATTTTTTATGGATTCTATGATGTCTCTAACTCTCGTCTTTTCCCGGATGTGCTGTGCTGTTTTGTGGTCTCTTCATGTGAGGCCCAGCATTATTCTTTCATGTGCACGTTGCATGGTTCTCAGCTTATGGGTCTGTCTCTTGGTTAAATTCCATGTTTCAGCTCCGTAAGTGACTATTGGGAGGATGCATTGGTTGTACACCCTTCTCTTTAGGATTAATGGGATCTTATTATTTTTGAAGGTTGAGCAAGCTCTGCCAAAGGCTTGCCATCCCAGTGTGATTCTTCGCCTGATTTCTTCTTCTTTTGAGGGTCTCATAGAGATTCGTAGCCCTAGGTAGATGTAGTGGTCTACTTTCTCGAGTTCTGTGTCCTCGATTTCGATTTTAGTGTTTTTATCTCCAATGTGGTTGTTGCACATGATCTTCGTCTTGCTGAAGTTCATGTGTAGGCCGACTTTCTTGCTCTCTTCGTTTAGTTCATCTATCATTAGTTGGAGGTCGTGTAGGTTCTCTGCGAAAAGGGCTATGTCGTCTGCGAATCTGAGGTTGCTCAGATACTCATCGTCTATTTTAATTCCTTTACTCTCCCAGTCTACTCTTCTGAAGATCATCTCGAGGCAGGCTGTGAAGAGTTTAGGCGAGCAGGTATCACCTTGTCTTACTCCTTTCTGGAGCTGGAAGGGGTCCGAGTCTTTATGTAGCCTGATAAATGAGCTGCCGTGATTGTATATATGTTTCAACACTTCAACATATACTGGATCTACACCTTGCCGACTGATGGCCTCCATGACCTTAGGGATTTCTACTGAGTCGAACGCCTTTTTGAAGTCGATAAATGCTGCGGCAAGTGGTAGTTTATATTCTGCTGCTTTTTCTTTCAGTTGATTTATCGAGTGCAGGTGGTCCATGGTCGAGTAGCTTCTTCTAAAGCCAGCCTGTTCACGTGGCTGGTTTTCATCGAGTGTTTTTGTGATTCGGTTGGTGATGATCTTTGTGAAAAGTTTGTATACACAGTTGAGTAGGCTTATAGGCCTATAGTTGTTGAGGTCTGGGTTTCCTTTTTTATATAAAAGCATTATGATAGCAGTATTCCAATCGTCTGGGACTTTACTGTGTTTTAGACACAAGTTGAAGAGGACGGCCAGTTTCCTAGTGATGATTTTACCTGCTTTTCGGAGTAGGTCGATAGTGATGTTGTCTGGTCCAGGGGCAGTCCCTTTCTTTGTCTGTTTAATGGCTTCTTTCACCTCCCACGGGGTTACTTTTGGGAAGTCCTCGAGTTGTTTGCCCATGTCTTGCATGTCTTGCTCATTGTTTTGCAGTCCTTGTTCGGACGAAAAAAGTTTTTGGTAGAATTCTTTGGCACGTTCGACAATCCTGTCTCTGTCTGTTGTTAAGTTTCCATTTTCCTCGAGTATACTACTTTCAAAACGATACAAACTCAATGCTAAGTTCAGTTTATCTTAAATGTCATTTTTTCAAATGCTATTTAACTTACTGGGCATATGATGTTGAATCAATTACAGAATTGTGCAATGATCACGTAACTTTTCCAATTCTCACCAAACCCAGAGAAAATGTGAGTTTAGTAGTAATTTATATATATATATATATATATATATATATATATATATATATATATATATATATATATATATATATATAAATTACTACATAATTACTATATATATATATATATATATATATATATATATATATATATATATATATTATATATGGCCTATCTCTGTGTAGGTAATATATCTATTTTTCTAGGTTCATCATCATACGAATATTCATTAACCAAATTTCTATCCCTCCGTCTATGTTAAGGAAATTCAAGAACAGTCATAGCTATGGCTACCACATTTTGTCGTCACAAATGAAACCTCAAAGTAAGTCTTTAGAAAAATGTTTTTAGAAATAATTTCTTCGAAAATCCTATTTAGTGGGGAGAGGGGTTCAATTTAGAATATTTGTGCTGAATTCGTCAATAATATTGAGTCTAGCTACGTTCATGCTGATCTAAAACATGTGCTATCCTAATACAATCCAGCAAAAGTATGCTTGTTTTAGTTGCAAAACTGAAACGGCCAGAACTATGACCAGCACATTTTCTGTGGTTATCAATGGGACCCCAGAGCAGGTATTTAACCGGTTATGTTTTGAAATCTCACCATAGTCTACAAAATGTAACATGAAATGCCGGTAGCCAATCGATTCTGCACTGGAAAAGAACGAGTTGAAACCTGATCAAAACTGGAGCTGGCACTAAAGCCCTTGAGCAAGGTATGAATACCTCTCTAAGCACCAACTATTGGTAAAATAGCGCAAGATGAATTTTCACACCACTTCAGTTGTTTGTCGCCTCTGTCAACTGCACATATTTCAAACTACGAAGAACCGAGACAGAGATACTCATATGCAAAGCCCAGGCGAAGACGGCTGAAGCCGCAGCAAACATAAGAGCTGTATTTTACAGTACTTCATTAAACTAAGTTTAAAGTAAATTATCTGAATTCCAGTTTCATATCTTATTTTTTTTGTTTTTCTTTTGATGGCGATTTACTTAGCCCGTTAGTTTGATTTGTCAAATACCTTTCTGATTGTTTTAACAAAAATAGGGACGGGGGTATTAGGTTTTAAAATAAGAACAGCCATAGCTAAGATGATATTTTCTGTATATCAGTCTCCGAAAATTATAACAAAAATAATGTATAGGCCTAGGTATAAGTTCTCTCCTATAATAGCAATCCGATTTTCATGTATTCATCCATCTGAAGAACATTAGAATTCTTATTCCATTCAAGCGTATATGACCTCTAAGTATCCAGTTGAACAAGAAAACAGTTTTGATCTCTCAAATAGCAGAGGAAAAACCGCCCATTGGAAGGGTTTTCGTCTAGCATGTATTAGATTACATCTTTTTTTTTAGTTTTCTGTATTCTAAAATAATGAACGTCATATTTTTACCGACCAAAATGATCCGACTTTCGCTTCTAGATTTACGGATCTCTTTGGGAATATAGTTTCAAACAAGCCCAACTGAAATATCGAAAGCTTAGGAAGCAAAGATATTTCAGGGAGAAAAATTTGCTCTGCCTCTCAAGACAGATATTTATTACTATAAGTGTATTCGTGTGTGCGCGAGTGTATGTGTGCACAAACCATAGGTGCCCTCTACCACTTTTCCAGGGGGCAGTAAAAGGATATACATATATGTATATATGTGTGTGTGTATATATATGTATGTATATATATGAATATATATATATGTATATATATATGTGTGTGTAGATATATACGTGTGTATGTATATGAATATACATATATGTGTATGTATATACGTGTGTATATATATATGAGAATATCTATGTATGTGTATATGAGTGTATGTATATATATATATATGTGTATATGAGTGTATGTATATATATATATATATGTGCGTGTATGTATACATGTGTGTGTGTGTGTATATATATATATATATATATATATATATATATATATATATATGAGCATATATATATGTGTGTGTGTATCTATACATGTGTGTGTATATATATATATATATATATATATGAGAATATATATATGTGTGTGTGTGTGTGTGTGGCAGTGGCAACCCTGATAAACGATATTTGAATAAGCCTGATCCGAATGGGCCTGGGCGTGAAATGCCCGGCTCACCACTGACTCACCCCAGCGGACGCCCATGATGAAAACACTTATACATACTTACACGACTAATTACAGACCCTCGCTTCTGTTTACAAAAGTTTAGAAATGTACACGCTCTTCCGGTCGTTATCCATCTCTTTCTCATCCAACCACACTCACCTCCGCATTCACGTCTTGAAATTACTTCCTCAGGTCAATATGTTGTGTGAAAGGTTACACGCACGCAGTGTCCCAGCAGCGGGCATCCCTCATCATATTTTTTTTTATGTGTGTATGTGTACAAGAATGTAGGTAATTAAACTTTTTACTTCTTCATTGGACATTCATTCACAAGTTTACAGGCCTACTTCGTATGTTTACAAAGGTTTCACCCAGCGACTACACAAATATTCAAGTACGTTTTTCTCTCAGTTTCATATATACAGAGGGTGCAAAAAGTATCCGATGGATTTAAAAATATTAATTTTAACATCATTATACAGCGTGAAAGAAAAAATCATACCAAAGAATAAGAAATATAAAAATCAGAAAATGTCTGAGACGGAGTGATGCTCTTACCATTAACCTTAACAACCGCTGGTAAGGCGACGGCCCGATTAACCGCCTTCATACCGAATTCTCATCTTGTTTGTGCTCGGTGTATTCGTTTCTTTCAACGCAACAGAAATGGATCAAGAAACGGACATGTTTGGTCGGCCAGAATGAATTATAATTTGTGTTATATTATACAGAAATTCATTTCAGATGATCTACCATTGTTACCCGGTTAATGTATCACTTGTCTTTGACAACGTAAATAGATTAAACAATTGAAGAAAATGGGGCTTCGGCAGAAATCGAATCTGCCATCGATAGGGTTGCTGCTTCAAAGTAGCGATGCTCTTATCATTGAGGTAAGCAGCCGCCGGTCATTCTTTCGGACCAAATATGTCCATTTCTAAATACATAACAGTCAATTCGTTGAAAGAGACGAATACACCGAGACTAAACGAGGCGAGAATTCAGTGAGAAAATGGTCATTTGGGTCTTTGCATATATATACATATATACATGTGTGTGTGTGTGTGTGTGTGTGTGTGTGTGTGTTCCTCAAAATGTATATCAGCTCAAGTTTGTGTAGAGAGTCATTGAACCATAAAAGTCTATTTCTCTTTAATAAATTCCAAGCTTTGATCTTTATTTCGGATATGCTCAATTATCTTTCAGGGAATAACAACAGCTGCTATATAAAAACATTTTGGTATACCTATATATAATTATATTATTACTATACTTTGTGTATTTATTTGTTTCTATGTTTTTATCGACTCCTGATCGGTTACACCTTACAAGCTGAAAATTCATGTATAAGAACTTGACCCACCAATGAACATAGGATAGTTGGTGATAACATCTGAAGTTCACTTTGGCATCAGGCCAATTTTGGCATTTCAATGTAACGGAGACAGCTGCCTCAAAAAGGCTGCAACTTTGTGCACAAGAGTAATTTTACCCCCGAATGAACATGATAGTTGGGGTCGATCACTGACCTCTGGAGGTCAATTTAAGGTTAGGTCAATTTTTGAATTTTCAAAAAATCGTGGTATTTGTCAACGTAATAGAAACTGCTACACCCTATGGGCTGCTAAACAGTGTACATCGGTAATTTGGCTAATGAACATATGACAGGTGAGATTTTCCTCTTGTTACTTCTATGGATCAATTCAAGGTTACGTCAGTTTTGGCAGTCTAAAAAAAACCCAAAAAACAATCGTATAGATTTATATATTTTAACACGGCCTTAAGAATAATAAAACAAAGGGGGCGTATTTGATTGACACTGTTGGGAAGCCATGACGATATAACTGTTTTGTTTTTTTATTCCCCGGAACGGTCACTTGGTCAACAACTGATGATCCCAACAAGAAAAATTCACACATAGTACCATAATATCTAACTCTGAGAAAACCTTAGATAACAGTGAAAAAAATACATATGTAACGATCCCAGATTTTGGAAAATAATTGATTGAAATGACATCGTTTTTTCATGTTTAGTTTTCAAAGCTGTAAAATTTTCTAGATTGGACACACACACACACACACACACACACACACACACACACACATATATATATATATATAAGAGACAGACAGACTGACAGACAGACGTAGAGAGACATTGTTTTTATAAGAGCTACTCAACTATTAAGAAAAGAACACGAATTCCGTTGCCTTAATTGAATGATTCGATTTTCTCTTTCTGTCCCACGTGTACAACTGCGAGGAAGGGGGGTCCCATTCCATGACTGAAGTTTGATCCACATCCGGTGTCAGTTTGTGAAAGGCGACTCAGTAGCAGGGACAGCTGTATTACTGACAGTGGGTGGCAGCATCCGTACTAGCAATGACAATCTTTTGGCGGGAATTCTAACGGGAAATGTGTGTATAAATATTTGTTTATCGTTTGATTTTTCTCAGTAGGTACATTGATTATTGAATCCGAGAAAATATTTAAAATTTTACAAAAGAATTGGTTTAGAGTTTCAGGAACTTGTTTTTTTATTATTACCAGAAACGAATATGCAACTCACGTTAAGCGAAGAAATTGTTCCTTTTCGAATAGTTGGCAACATAACTTGGAAAACATGTTTCTTTAAACTATAGGTGTTTTTCATAAATCTTCTTACCATTTTATCTTCTGCCGGCCACAGTTTTGCATATGATTTATTGGGGTCCATGCTGTGAGTTGTTTGAAATTATTACAAATTGCCATTTCAGTTTTTTTAAATAAATTATATCACATCTCTTGTGTTTTCTCTGATAATTTCCAAAGTGAATTATTTGTTACTATTTCTTTAGTTTACTACATTTCGAGGATTGCTGCCTTGTGATCTCTCCGTATTATGTTGAATATGGTTCTCTCTTTCGCACGTTGCATGGTTCTAACTTTGAGTGCCAATCCTTTGGTTAGGATCCATGTTTCAACTCAATAGGTGACTATCGGATTGTACATCGTCCTTTTAAAAACTGATAGGATCTTTTTTCAATTTTGAATGTTGAGTTAGCTCTGCAGGAAGCTTGGCAACATAAGATGATTCTAAGTTCAATTGATTCTTCTTTTGAAGGTTTCATGGATTTTCGTTGTCCTACGTTGATATGCTGGTTTACTTACCTTAGTTCTATGTTTTTCGATTATGATTGTTGCGTGTTTGTCTTCGAGATATTTGTTAAAAATAGAAAATCAATCTGAAAGCAGAAAGTACTGAAAAATATTCGGAGGACGTCAATTTGAAGATATATTGAAGGAATTTTTATTTTTCAGTTTCATGGTGCAAATTGATATGGAGGAAACTTTCATTTTTCATTTCAGGGGTGAAAACATGGGGAAATGTTTTTTCACCACTAGGGTTCAAAATCAAAGAGAAATTTGTTTTCCGATTTCAGGGGACAAAGTCTCTGGGATGCTCTTTTTCATTTTGGGGAGTAAATCGATGGTAGATTTTTAGCCCCTTTTAGGGGTCTAAATCGAGATGGGGTTTATTTTCACTTTCAGGGGTCGAAAACCAAGGGAAATTGTGGAGAAGGAAATTTGATTTGCCCTCTTCAGTTTTTCGCCCATTATTGCAAAAAAAAAGCTTTACTTTGATTTCCACCATTTAAAATTCTAAAAAATCACCCCTTTCGAGTTTGACCCCCAAAAGAGAGAATATTTTTTCAATTCTATCGGTCAATATTGAGAGGAAACCTTCATTTTCATTTTCAAAGGTCAAAATCTATTTACTTTCAAGGGTCGAAATACAAAGGATTTTTTAAAAACTTTTTAAATCAACAAGGTACTTTCTTTTTTCTATTTTTATGGGTCATTTAGAGATCTTAATCGAGATACGATACTTTTATTTTCACGTTTAAGTGTCAAAATCAAAGGGGATTTTATTTTCACTCTTAAGGGTCAGAATTGTGGGAAAATTTTTAATTCCTTTTTTCTGAATCAAAATTGAGAGGGAAGGTTCATATTTATTTGTAGGCTTCGGAATGAAGTGGGAACTCTTATTTCTTTTTGGGGGACCAGCATCGAAGGGGAACTTTTTTTCTCTCATTTTCAGGGGTCAAAATCGCTTTTTTCATGTTTATATGTTGACACTGAGAGAGGACTTCTTCCATTTTTGGGGGGCAAAATCGAGGTTAAATTACTGTTTCCATTCCAAGGGTCCAAAAGGTTCTTTTTTTCTCATTTAGAGGTCAAAATTGAGGGGAACATTTCTTTTTCATTAATTGGCAGTCAAAATCGAAGGGTGGGCTTTTTTCTCTTGTATTTGTCAGAATTAGGGGTAACTTTTCCTCTCTTTAGATATCAACCACTCCCATTTTGAGCACAACTCACTCTTCTTTGTCTCATTTTTTAAACATTTGCTCCACATTTAACATAGCCCCTTTTCAACATTGGTACTCTCTTTTTGAATTGAATTCATTTTTTTAACATTAGCCCCTCTTCTTGTTAACATTTGCCCCCTCTTTTTAGAAGTTGACCCAACTTTTTTTCTATCATTAATGTTTCTTTTTAACTTTTACCCCCTATGACCCCTTTTAGAGAATATTAGCCCCTTTTTTACATCAGGCTCCTTTTTTGACATTAGCCAGCCATTTTCAACATCAGATCCCTGTTTTCCAACATTGTAAAGAAAAAGTTGTGTTAAATCAATTTTAAAAATAAATTAAATTGAACGTAATCTAATTTCCCTCTATCTAACTTTTTTTGGTGGGGAGGGGACAGTAATTTATCCAGTCCGTTAGAATGGGTATTAATCTAGTGTATATAATTTGTCACTAAGTGAAAATTAAAATTAATGATGCGTTGCTGGTAGAGGCAGAACTTCGAAAGAAGACAGATGAACATTGATTATTTCTTCTTACTTACAAACGATCGTTGAATGACGATCTGAAAATTGAGATTAAAAGCAACGGAAACAAAATAAAATAATAGCAAAAAGATCTACATAAATAATGAACAGCGTGATTTGTCTCGGTTCCCAGTCCGTGACGGCGGACCCTTCCGTTTAAACGTACGGAGTTGGCGGATGAAAATATCTCATATCCTCTATTGGGCTCTTCCACTTAAATTTTCTTATCTAAAAATGTCCAAGTGCAATTACTTTCCATCTTCCAAAAGTTAACTTAACCCAACATTTTCGTTTTTGTGAAAAAAGGTGAAAAGCGAAAATATTGTCCAACTTTTGTTTTGTAGCAAGCCATTAGAGAGGCACTCTCTCCACCTCTTTTTTCTTCTAAATTGAGAATGCCTCGTCTAAGAGATTACGAATAATATTATAATTATAGGAAGTGTTTTTAGAGACCGTCAACCAAAACTGTCATCAAAACTGTCAATACAGTTTCCTTCAATTTTCAAGTTGGCCCTGCTGGCGATGTATGTATGTAAATGCGTATCATGCATGCAGGCCGCGCCAATGGAGCTAGAGGACTGGAAAATTGAAAATTTGCACTTTACTATGTCTAGATTTTCTTTTCTTTTTTTTTTAAAGATCACTCTTCCAGATAGGTCTTAAGTGGGGTAGGGGCAGTCTGCAGAGCAAGTTCATACAAAATTAATCACAAAGTTTGTGTACGATTGTTTTTTTTTAAATTACGTCTTCTTTGGAATCACTGCCCAACTGATGGTAGAAGAAGAAGCAACCTATTTATTGACAGCCATTTTTTTTCCAGTTTTTTTATTATTAATAACTGCCACGAAGGCATGCTGCCAGGAGACATTGGTCACGTGACGGTTTCTTTTGAAATATCAACCAGACCTGTTACTTGTACTTCCATTGCATCGAGGGTTGGTAAAAAAAAAACCGTCTTCAGCAGGGTTTTGATGACAGCACAACTCATTATGGGGTTTGTTAGAGGATTTGGACGGGAGTCAAGGCGTTGAGGTATTTACATCTTTACTGACCATTGATCCATTAAAAATCTCATATGGTAGTGGGCTGGCCATGTTGCACGAATGGCAGACAACCGATGTACATCGTGACTCACGACATGAATCCCCCGAGATCACATGCGCAACCGAGGCTGGTAGAATACTAGATGGAGAGACGAACTAGATAAATTCAGAAAGTACTGGTTCTGCTATGCCCATGATTGAGAAGTGTAGCGAATCCTGGAGAAGGTCTATGTCCAACGACGGACGTTGAAAGACTGATGATGATGATGATGATGATGATGATGATGATGGTGGTGGTGGTGGTGGTGGTGGTGGTGGTGGTGGTGATGATGATGATGATGATGATGATGATGATGATTTCTAAAGATTGCAAATACGACCAAAACGAACTAAGGGTTAGGTCTACGCTCATCGAAAATGGTTCATTCAATCGTAAATGTTTGGTTTTTGTGCGAAAAGTTTATTTGATTAGTTGTTTCTGCTCCCTCCATCCGGTGTAGTTGGCGTGGATTGAACTGAGTTTCAGTTGACAGGCGGTTGTTCTGGAAGACATGGACGATTAGCGTGACATACCAAGCAAAAGGGCATCACGTGCAACTGGATTCGAAGAAAATAATCCCGACAGGACTGTTAAGTCGCTCAATAGAAACAGTCAAGTGACCAAATTGTTTTGACAGAATGTCGTGTTGGGATGATCAATAAATTACGTCTCTCACCTTTTGTTGTGGGGTGATCACTAATGAAATCCGAATTTTAAAAAATATGCAAACACTACTGGTCGAGAACTAACAGACCAGTTTAGTATAAACAGAAATTATAAATTGACGCCCCCCCCCCCCGATGAAAATTGTTTTGTTTGGGAATTTGAAAAAAAGTTCGTTTTTTTCTAGAGGTGATAAGAAATAAATGTGTGCATTTTCAGCCCTCTAGCTCCATTAAATGAAACCTTTGTTGATGTTATGTTCATGTTGACAGTTTTGGTTGACAGTTTTGGTTGGCAGTTTCTAATATTTAGTTATACATTCATTTCGTCGGTGTAGAATCTGAGAGTTAAGTTTGTTGAAGAGTGCTTATTGTTCATCTAGTCAATCGGTGTATGCGTGTTTGTGTAGCAACATCACCAGGGTAGAGGACTCGATTTAGTGTAGGTACTATTCTCAACAATGAGACTACGATGTAGACTAAATGCAACTCCACGAGTTTTGCAAAAAACATTAATGGAATAGAAGCAGGTACTAAACTTTGAGAAAGGAAGAGAAGGTACTGGGGTCAAAGATCAAACAATCAAATAAATCAAATGAAAACAAGACATGAAAATATGTTTGTAACAAGTAAATGTTCGTGTAGTTTGTACGTGGAAGGTTGTTGTAACGTTGCAGACTGGTTGCATTTTGGCTTTGGATATGTGACGCTGCGGGTAGTTCACTGTAGCATTGCAATGGAATATTTTTTCTGAAACTATGCAGGCTGTGCATCCCAGACCTTACTGCAACGATATGGTAACGTTGCCAAGTGCTGTATCTGAAAATCCCCTCTCATTGCGGAAAAAAATCAAAATGCATTTTTTTTACTTAATTATATGTATAGAAGGTAACGATTTCTTTGAATATTTCTTGAATTGAGAAGCGTTAATTTAGATAAGACATGTACTGATTTATTCCACAAATTATGAAGACACGTAGCGTTAACGTTGTGGGGAATTTACAATGAAACGTTAATGTAACATTAAAAGAAGTCCATGTAACGTTGCAAAAATAATTTGTCTGGTAGGATGTAAGGAAACTCACATTATAGAATGCACTGGAGCGGATCCTACTGGTGAACCAAGCGTTAAAAACGAAGCAGTTACGGCACTTGATTTTATGAAGCCGAAAGTTTAAGTAAGTATAAAGTTCACGTCTATTCAAGTTTAGGATTTTTTTTCTGATATAGGTATCCCTTCGCTTCTCGGAAGTTCACTTCAAACCATTTCAATGGAAAAGGCATCGAACGTAGATAGCGTTCAGTGTTTGTTTTCTAGCGAACCGTTTTAGAGGGAGCGCGTACCCCCTTTCTCTCATTATCACTTACACCTAGTCTTCTGTACTCCACCACTCAAACCTCCGATGATCCATACATACCCTTATAGCTATTTTACGGGTCTTGGAACATTGGATATTTTCCTCGTTAATATGAATGGCAATTGCTTCTCTGTTTTACGCCATTCGGGTTTACAAAATGTTTTCAGAGGAACGTTCAACCTGTGTTATATATTAAATTTTTTCTATTACTAGTATTTTCATCTCTGAGGCTAAGTACTGCTCCCAGTGCTCCTTATAGTGCACAAATTTCAACAGGACAAAACTATTGGTTTTATGTGAATGTTTCCAGCCAAAAAACGATTTTCAACTGTGGTTGCTTGAATCTTTTGCAGGTACATACTATTGTTCATGTATAAATACGTCTCTCGTCTTTTGTCAAGATCTGGTGTTTCTGACATCATACTTCGAATTAAAGTGTAAAAAAATACAGATTTCGACCGGATATTCATCGTTTGAATGCTTCAAAGAAACACATCGCAGGAAAACTGAATGTGTGGTGAATCGGTCCCCAAGGCTGTATACACATTTCAATAAGAGAAAACCAAGAAATATAAATCTGATTTGTTCAGTAAGAACGCACACCACGCCTGTCAAAATAGTTAGCATTGAGTGATCAGGTTAAAGCACTCACTGCACGATTATTTTATTTGTTTTATATATATACATGTTTTTTTTTTCCCCCAAATTTCCACCCTGAATTATTGTGCAGATACACTCACCATCAGGCGGAGAAAAAGCAATCACAACACACCGATTTCATCTGGTGATATCGTTACTCGGGCTTGAAAAGAAAAAAAAGTAATAATAAAAAGCCCCCCCCCCAAAAAAAAAACAATAAACCCAAAAAAAACAAGCCAAAAAAACAAGATGGGATTTTGCGGGGAAAAAAACCCAAGAGCAACTGGGAGTCAAATCTTCGATGATTTCATATTGTTTTTTCGAAGAACATATGGACGGCTTTTGAGTTGGGAATATCGTGCAAATCCTCTTGAGAGCTTAATATCCTCCCGCCCTTGGAAAGAAAAATGGCGACGATCAACTTGGAGTATGAAGTCTATCGGCAAGCGGTTTTATCCCTATTCCACCTCAATAAAATGTATGTTTCGGCTTGGTTAAAAAGAACTGGTTTCTCTCTCTCTCTCTCTCTCTCTCTCTCTCTCTCTCTCTCTCTCTCTCTCTCACACCCACACACACACACACTCACACATATATATATTTGTGTGTACATGTATAAATACACATCATCTTATCAGAAATTCTCGTTTTCTTGGATAGCTTACTGCGCATGTTCATAACATATTGCATTTCTTACTTATTCTTATTCAACGAGATCTGACATATCCTTGTTTCCTTACGATTTAGCCCCACCATATTTTTTTGACTGTCAATAATTCAAATAAAAAAATAAACAGTAGCTGGTTTGACCAAATATTTTGGATGCTGATGTCGTTGAAACAATACCACGGGATATTTATGACCGATGAAAATTCCAGAACAAATCTAAAATTTCGAGTGACAAGGAGACTATTTCGAAAAATAGATTTCATAAATAAGCATAGGATTAAAAAAACACCAATTGCAGTCTCATCCTCGGTCAAGTGCTCTCTCCTCCTCACTCACTCACACACACACACACACACACACGCACAAACACATACATACGCACACGCGCATACACAGATGTGCGTGCAAAGCATTCACGCAACACAAGGTAAGTGATTTACGAAATTTGTATCATCATCATCATCATCATCATCATCATCATCAGTCTTTTAACGTCCGTCGTTGGACATAGACCTTCCCCAGGATTTGCCACACTTCTCTATCATGGGCGTTCGGAGCCAGTGCTTCCTGAACTTGTCTAGCTCATCTCTCCATCTAATATTTTGCCGGCCTCGGTCTTTATCTCGGGAGATCCATGTTGTGAGTAGAGATGCCCATCGGTTGTCCGCCATTCTTGCAACATGGCCAGCCCACCGCCATTTGAGATTTTTAATGGATTCTAATGATGTCCCTGACTCTTATCTTTTCTCGGATGCGCTGTACTGTCTTGTGGTCTCTCCATGAAAGGCCCAGCATAATTCTTTCATGCGCACAAACAGACATTGTTCATTCGTGGACATTTTTTTCTATCTTAGATTCTGTAATCATTTTTTTTTACCATCAAGGATAATCATCCCTCTCTATCTATGATTTAATCAATACGGAACTTCCATTAGAATTATTTCTACTGATATAACGAGGTCCATTAAGTATCATTAACGGATACGGTCCAATTTGGTGGGGACAGGGGATCAGATAACGCGCGTGTTGTAAATATAAAAATCGTTAAATATAGATAAACAGAAGAGTTTCAGTTCTATGTCTCGCATGCGTGTCGACTGGGATTCTAAACCCAATCCCCCTAAGCGAAAATAGAATTAAACCGAAAAGTTATTTCAAAGTGGAGCATGGTTCGGTCGGGGTTCTGAACTCAATCCCCCAAAGCAAATGTTGTTTGGAAATCCAGGTAGCGAAGGAAGACATCAAAGAAAGTTATAAATTTCGTATATATATATATATATATATATATATATATATATATATATATATATATATATATATAGATTGATTGTTATATATATATATATATATATATATATATATATATATATATATATATATATATATATATATATATATATATATATATATATATATATATAAACAATCAAAGTAATGCTGCCTATAACCAAGAAGCATCAAAGAAAGTTATAAATTTCGTATATATATATATATATATATATATATATATATATATATATATATATATATATATATATAGATTGATTGTTTATATATATATATATATATATATATATATATATATATATATATATATATATATATATATATATATAAACAATCAAAGTAATGCTGCCTATAACCAAGAAGCATCAACTAGTTTTAGGCTCTCTTTTATCCGCAGAGTAAACATACGTATATATACGCTGTACGATCAAAAAGATCCGTGACTTCTCGTATGGAATGCGTAATTCGTACTTTTCAAAGAGTAGTCACCTTGTGCAGTTGTACACCGCTCCAAGCGCTTCTGCCACATTTGGAACATTACCTGAAAGTCTCGCTCTTTAAGCGCGTAAAGCACCATCTGTTATTCGCGCTTGAACTCTTTCGCGGTGTCAAATCGTCGACCCTTCAGCTTGACCTTTGTCTCGGGGAAGGGAAAGGAGTCCCAGGAAGTCGAATCCGGCGAGCGGGGCAGCTGTGGAGAGACGAACATACTCGTGCGGCACAGAGACAACGCAATGAGAGCGGGCACGTTGTCATCTGTGAACACTCAATTCCCATCGCGCTGTATGTAGTTCAGGTCATTTGCATCGGAGGTTCTCTTTCAGAACTGATCTAAATAACAAGCTGATGATATCAGAAACTTCATTAAAGGTGAAATAACGATTCTGACGCACAACTTGTCCAATCTCTTCGACATGGGTACTGATCATTGAGTTGACCTTTGACCTCTCGTCGCTAGGCTCATTGCTTCATCGCAGCAATCCTGCTACAACATTGTGTTTATCGCGCACGCACACGCGTGTGTGTGTGAGTTTATATTAGTGTGTGTGTGTGTATGTGTGTGTGTGTGCGCGTATGTCTCTCACTAAAATGTTTTGGGGAACTTGAGATGCAGAATTACTTCTTGAAAAAAACAAAAAACAACAAAACGTGTACCATGACATTCATTGTTTCTTGATAGAGTAATTACGTTCGATGTGTGAAAATCATGGGGAGTGCTGCATGATCCGGAAGATAAACTGATTGCCCGGGGATATAAGAAATCAATTAGAGGTCATGTGATGAATTCTAACAGTGTGCTTCTCAAAGTAGGGATCGCAACCCTTCGGTGGGTCGTCTATAGATTATTCAGAACTATTCGAGTATATATTTTCCAACGAATCATCATGTGAGTAGTTTTAAAATTCAAAGCATACAAACAAATATTAGAAACTCGAACGGTTAATAAATTGGCCGGTTGGATTTCCTGAACCATAATTTTGTAATATAAGGCAGGGAAGAAAATACCCTCTTTGTTTGGTTTAAAGACTGGGAAATCAATAGAAGAAAAAGAAGAGATTGAAGGATTCGTATCTCATCTACAGGAGGAAAAAAGTAATACTCTTATTCTAACGTGTACATTTAATTCCAAAGAAAGTTTTTGGCGTTGAAGAGTGGGTGTAATAGATAGGGAAAAAAAGGAAGAAATTGAAAAAATTTCTTTTGAAAATTCAAAAAACTGAACTGACCCTAAATTGACCTAAAAGCAGAGGTCTGCTAAAATCTATTAGATGTTCATCCTGGTTATCTATGTACAGAGATTAGCAGCCCATAGGTTGCAACCATTTCCTTTAGATTTAAAGATGCTAAACTTGACCTGACCCATTATTGAACTATAGAGGATACCAGAGGTCGGTAACATCTATCCTCTGTTCATTCTATGATCAAATTGCTTTTTAGCACAATTTGCAACCCATAAGGTTCTGTTATCCATTATATCTAAAATTTATATGCCAAAATCGACCTAATCTTGATTAACCAGTGGATGTCATCGGAAGTTAGCGCCATCTATTCAATGTTCATCATGGGGCCAATCCTTGTACACAACCATCTCCGCAAGATTTTAAAATGCCAAGATTTATCCGACCCTAAATCGACATTTAAGGGCCCCAAGAGGTCAGCGGCACCCATGCTATGTTCTCCCTGGGGTCAATTTTCCCTTGCACAGAAACTTGCAATCAGCAAAAGTTTGGGAGTCTATAAAATATAGACTTGTTTGAAACAAAGTTAGGGACATAGAAAGAAATAGTCTCCATCTTTATATATATATATATATATATATATATATATATATATATATATATATGGAGAGAGAGAGAGAGAGAGAGAGAGAGGAATATAAACTTAGAGGGAGAGGGCTAGGTAAAGACTCTTCTTTTCATCGTCCGTTTATTTATAGTGCCCAAGAGAACTGGAAACAGATCCAACTGACTACAATAGAGCTTCGAATCCTAACAACATCGTCATAACTTGTAACATATCCTCCGGCAGAAGCTTGTGGACAATATATTATTCTTAATACGTTGCGTATTAGTCACGTAGAATTCGTCTAATAGTAGCCTCACGGAGAGAGATAAAATTGTTATTGTTGTCAAATCTCTAGCAGCTTCTCTGTTGAACTCTGACATTCCAACTCTCATAAAATTAGCATTGTTCGATGCCCCGAGTGACAGATGTGGTTAATAACACTCTTCTCTCTATACTGCTACTAGATACATCAAACAAACCAGATGGTACCAAACAGACAAAGCTTCCTGACTCGCCTTGGCAATAACATGAACCAGAACCCAGCATAAAGTCCTCTCGATATATACATACTCTACTTAGTAAAATAACTTGGTGTTCGTACGATTATTTCCAGTGACCCATTTCCGTCCAAGTTTTTATTCGGTGATAATTTTGTCTGCCATACTTTCCTTTGTTGTTCATTTGTTTTAGATAAAATATCATCGACATGAAAGAAAAGCATTTCCATTCATATCATTTCGAGAAGTATTGGTAACATCAACAGCAATTTCGTTCTTGTTATTATAGTTGTTGGCTTTTGGTTCATGAAAGCGGCTCTACAAAGTCCGCCCACTCCTCGTGCAGGCAATCGTGTTATGCTAAAAAAGTGAGGAGATGCAGATTAAATCGACTTATAAGTAAACAACAAGGAGCAAACCTGGAATTTTAAGGATGGTTTTGATGTTTGGTAGTCGGTAACCAGTGTAATTTTATCTGAAATCAATCAACGCACTCGAATATCCACCCTAGTATTGATGTATCTCCCTATGCGATGAGGAATGTGACACAGAATCTTTGTTGAAGCGGACTCTCAGAAAAAAATGTATTGACCACAGACAGCATAACCCCTGCGACCTCTTCTGAATAGTTCAGTTTTTGAAGGGTCTACACCCCTTGCTCCTCTATTCAGGGTTGATCCCTCTTTAAGTGAGGTAACTCATCCATTGTTAATCTTATGCAATGCTCTTCCATATGAGTAAAGCACTCTGGGGGATGATGGATTTCTGTGTAAATAAATATATCGCTTAAATTTAGCCTTACTTACTGCCCAGTTTCGTAGTCGGGTCTGAAGTGAAGGTTTCAATTTTGCCTCGTGGTACTGGATGGGATAATGGAAAGTCTATAGCCGCACTGAAGAGATATAATACATCGAAATAGCTGTCAGTGGTTGACACAATATATATATATATATATATATATATATATATATATATATAGAGAGAGAGAGAGAGAGAGAGAGAGAGAGAGATTTTGTTTAAGAATATTGATATCGTAAAATGAACCAATGGAAAAGTCGAAAAGAGTGAAACGAATGTTGACGCTGCTCATCTAAGTAAAAATGCAAATGTCGGAATAAATATGGGGTGCATAAAAACTATTTTCAATTTTTAACCTCACGAGCGAATTTATATATTTTCAAATAATGCTCTTTACACACACACACACACACACACACATATATATATATATATATATATATATATATATATATATATATATATATATATATATATATGAATAGTATATTTCGATGATCCTAAATCTGAAAGTTTTCAAGTGCAAACGGGCGGGTTCTCCTCTACTTTGAGTTTTAAACCATTATGATTGACAACTTATGGTCATCCATTTTTAGGCTTCGTTTAAAAGGAAAAAAAATCATCGCTTCTGAAACGCTGAAAGCAGTTTTAAGCAGTACACTCAGATTTTGTTTCATTTTTTTCAACTTCCTAAATTCTGCTAGAAGCTTCAGCGAGATCAGCTAGAAATCATACCTCAAAATTGCCTGATTCCAAAGCGATACTTGCCTAGATCTCAATTTTTGTGTACGCCATCATGACATCTGAAAAATAAGGTACAGTTGATCCGTATTGATAATGACATGATTTCGGGGTGAAGGACTGTGAAAAGCGAAAATACATTGATATACCTTAATAGAAAAAATCGGCAATTATTAAAAAGCTCTTTCCTTATTTCATTCTCCATGTTCTTCATTCCACTCGTCTTGCCTTTCATTTCCTTCCTCGCCTCTTTCACTCATTCTCTTACATCCTTATCCTTCATACGCTATTGAGTTCTTTTCCCACAGACCCAAATATATATAGCCCTTAAAAATCAAGATACCTACTGCTTCTTATATCTTTGATAGTGTTCTCTCGTTCTTTTCTCCTCGATAGCAACCCATTCAAGCATCGCTTTTTTTTATCCCTTATTCCCCCGGGCCTAAACGCGCTGACATCTATGGGGTCGGTCACGTATTCAGGAATTTGAAAGCATGCACTCAGGTTGGCAATATAATCTGACCCCTTCCTCACAAGTTAATAATCTCCAGCCTCCCATGCGCACAATCCAAGTGACGAATGGAGAATTGAGTGAAGAAGGATAAAGGGTTGTTCGGCAAAAGACACATCCACACCAACGCTAGATTCTCTGTCACGCATGCGTACGCACACAATCATTCGCACAATTAAAACGGCTGCTCATTCGATCCTTCCGTGTAGCTTGTAGCCGAATTGAAAGGTACAAAGCTAGTCCTTCATGCGCAAATGGCCACTGTGACCAGTCTTGCAACTTTGTAATCAGATGGGAGAGTAATGAGGTGACCCGGTTGAACAATGATGGGTTTAGCATTTGACCAGAACGCTTTCAATTTTATCTGCTGGAATCCATTTTTCTTTAATTATTTCCCATGAGTATTTATCAAAGAAAAAAATCATTGACTCACGACTAGATATTATTGGGATTTTGACTATTTTCGTCTTATTTTCTTCCATGTATAATTTCATAAATGATTCATTTTATGCCGTGGATTCTCCCTTGATATGTTGTATTACAGTAAATTCGAGAAATATCCTGCATCTTTGAAATTAGAGAAACCATCTACAGAGAAAAAGACATTTCCAGCTTCACTGTCATTAAAAACAATTATAGATTACCAACCGCTTTAATGGTAATGCGTTTTTCAATTATACAAAAATATTAGTACCTGATTGAATGAAGTTATCCACTCTTAATGTTTCATTCACCGCTAAGGTTTAATTCACATTACTTTCACCTTGGTTTTGATTCCATGAGTGACTATTGGGATGATGCATTGGTTGTATACCCTTCTATTTAGGATTAAGGGTTCTTGTTTTTGAAAGTTGAGTTAGCTCTGCGAAAGGCTTGTCATCTTAGGGTGATTCTTCCCTTGATTTCTTCTTCCTTTGAGGGCCTCATGGAGATTCGTTGTCTGAAGTAAATCTAGTGGACAACTTTCTTCAGTTCTAAACACGCAAACTGAGAACCGTGCAACGAGCATATAAAATAATTATGCTGTGCCTCACAGGGAGAGACCACAAGACAGCACATCCGGGAGGTGATATGAGTCAGGGACATCATAGAATCCATTAAAAAACTTGAATGTCAGTGGGCTGGCCATGTCGCAAGAAAGCAAACGACCGATGGACATCGCGACTCAGGACACGGATCCCCAGAGATCACATGCGCAGCCCAGGCCGGCAGAGTACTTAGTGGAGCGACGAGCGAGACAAATTCAGAAAGTACTGGCTTTGTGACGCTCACGATAGAGTGTGACGAATCCTGGGGAAGGTTTATGTCCAACGACGTTAAGAGAATGATGATGCTATCCACACTCCTAGTTTTATTCAACCCACCAAATAATTGCGTTCACCTTCGGGTAAGTCATTCTCCAGTTTAAGGAGCAGTAGCTCGTCGACTGCTTATCTAATGCAAGACCCAGGAAACCAGCTGCGTAAATGCTGATGACAGGGTGTTGGGCTTGCCAGTCACCACCTCTCCATTTTAAAATAACAGACCATTTCTATCCAGACCCCTCCTCTCACAGCGAGGACAAGCCCAACAAGCCCAACACCAAGGCAGACAGAACACAGATACCTCGTGACCCCTCCTCTCACAGACCCTCCCCTTTTCAGACCAAACTTGACTTTCAGTAACCTAAATGCCTCTCGTTTCTACTTGAACAACTAACAACCCAGAAACTTTCCCATTTTTTTTTCAACCTCTAACATGTAAATAGCAAAAGATTTTCTCCGCACTGCTACAAGTTTTCTCCGAAAAAGATGGCTGGCACCCTGCGAAATGCATCTGAACATGCCCACGTGATAATATAATTCTCGAGGTATAACACTAACTTTCTGATATCTCTTTTCTTTTCACCTTCCAGTTGTCTTTTTCATCAACACCTTGTCGGAACACTTCACATCCACAGAATGAAACGAACGTTCATATATATATATATATATATATATATATATATATATATAGATAGATAGATAGATAGGGAGAGAGAGAGAGAGAGAGAGAGAGAGAGAGAGAGAGAGAGGTGTATGCATACATAAAAGCCAAGAACGATCAAGAATAAACGAATGAAGATAGCACCGTACTGAAATCTTTGCATTAATCATCGTATTCATGCACGCATAAACCTCAAGTTTTGAATTTATATTCATTGAATAAAAGCAGGGATGTGGCCTCTGCACGATGTCACGTAATGCAATGCAAGGATTGTCCACTGTAGGTTTATTGTAATCATTACCCCTTCCCGTATAATTGATTTGTTTAACCCATTACATTGTTACTTTGTTGTAGCCTGATGCTGACGCCGAATTGTCTCCGCCAGTCGGGCAGCAAGACTGAACAGGCAACAGGATATTGCCAGGCCAATATTCGGCGGGGAAGGATTCTAAGTTTAAAAACAGAAGCACAAAGATGCACACACGAATAAAGAGATGGAAATTACAAGTTTAAATGCAATTGTAAGGCGCCTGGTTATGGTTAAGAAAAATATTTCAGCTGGAAATTGATAATCCTTGCAAGAGGGTATTTAGCTATATTCCTACATGAAATGAAATTTGACTGACAATCTTTCTACTGCGAGCACTTTCGTGTTACGTTGCAATTCTAATACCAAGTACGTGGGAGCGCCTAGCTTACAGCAATGGTCAGTTAGTAATTCCAGCAGGCTATTATTAGTAAGTGCAGTGAGTTACTGTGGCTTTCACCAGAGTAATTCAAACTGTGTGCGTAGCCCATCGTGGAGAGATGGTTAGTGAGTTAATCTAGATCAGTGAAGCTGAACGTGGGATGCATGCCCTACCACGGTCAATTTGAATGTATTCAGGGTAATTTAGATTTGGTTGTGAAGAGCAAAAAGCGTCCCGTAGTTGAAAACTGTGTTGCTTTTTTGGTCCAACTGATTAATTCCTAATTCTATTATACCATCAATTCCCAACTGTACACTATCCCCAATTAATACTTATGAAATACTAATAATTAGTAATTTAACAATTGATTCTGTATGAACTGATGTTTGAATCATTCGCTTTGTGTGGTTTAAAAGTCATGAGGTAATTGTGTAGTCATTAAATATCACGCAATAAAGAAATTACAAAAAAGATTTTGTAAGCACACTAAAGTTGATTTTTCACAAAGAAATTTCTCTATGATATATCATCATCATCATCATTATCATCATCATCGATCTTTCAACGTCCGTCATTGGACATAGACCTTCCCCAGGATTCGCCACACTTCTCTATCATGGGCGTCGCGGAGCTAGTATTTTCTGAATTTATCTAGCTCGTCTCTCCATCTAATATTCTGCCGGCCTCAGTTACGCATATGATCTTGGGGGATCCATGTCCTGAGTCGCAATGTCCATCGGTTGTCCGCCATTCTTACAAAATGGCCAGCCAACCGCCATTTGAGATTTCAATGGATGCTATGATGTCCCTGTCTCTTATCTTTTTCCAGATGTACTTTGCTGTCTTGTGGTCTCTCCCTGTGAGGCCCAGCATAATTCTTTCATGTGCATGTTGCATGGTTCTCAATTTGCAGACCTGTCTCTTGGTTAGGTTCCATGTTTCAGTCCCATAAGTGACTACTTGGAGGATGCATTGGTTATACACCCTTCTTTTTTCATGATATATACTTTTTTTATATAGTAATTGGGGTATCAAACTTTTTGAGTTGCTGAGTGGGGGTATGGAGTGAAAAGAAAGTCAAGAACCATTGGTCTAACAGAGCATTAACAGATTTCCTATTCTAAATCTGCACCGAACACTTCTGTCCTTGTACCAGACTGAGATGAAATTAGTGAATGCTTATACCAACTAGTCAGTTAATAAAACCAGCTTGGACTAAGCAGAAACGGAAGCACCAGATGTAGGTTTAAGAATAAGGACCCAATATTGCCGTCAATGCACAGTGGTTAAGGTAGTGTACGCATTGTTATATATCATAGTAATCTGCTGCGGTGAGAAGTGGCAAGTATGAGTCTCGCTTTTAGGATCAAAGGTATATTTAGAGATCTACTATAATAAGATTAGTTTATGTTACATTCCGTTTATCGATATAAAAACTGTATTTTCTCTTGAAAACTATGTTATTATCAGACAATAAAGTATTAAACCCTTGCCTCAAATATAGTATATTTAGAAATTAGCTATACTTCAGATCAATTTGAAATTCGGTAAACAACAAACCTCCAAGAGTGCTTCGAATAATGTAACCAAAAATCGAGATATTCAAACAGATGAAATCATAGATTCAATAATACCTTTTATTGAACTGCGGACAAATATTCAACATCTTTGAGAAAGTGCATTAATATTCAGTAGCGTGGTTTTTATTTGCTATGAGAAACACACACCAATTATATTTTTTTGAAATACAAAAAGATCTCCGTCAGATAAACTTTCTGTTATTTTCAATTTCAAACGTACTTAGAGAGTTCTCATTCAATTTTAATTTCAATTCTTTTTCTAGAATTCCAATCTAATTTTATTTTTTCCTTTATTTTTAATTCTGTGCAATGTAGGGAAGGCGGCCGAAACTATGAATTATAAAGTCTCACATCCCAGACGACTTGATGCCAAAAAACGGCGTACAAATAAAAACAAATGAGAACAAACATTGAAGGAAAAACAGGAGTAAATACATGACAGTGCTATACACTCAAGAACAACTTCTTACTGTATTCTGTATATTTTCCATTAGGTTTTAAATACGAAATCTATATTAGATTCAGTATAAACGTAGACACATCTTCCGACAAGGTTAGAACAAGATAGCCCTTATAATGAACTCACACAGGAAGATTTGGAATAGAAAACTAATACTGACTCAACTATTTCTAGCTGGGAGATTTTAGCGTTCTTGCTCCGTACTACATCTGATCTTTTTGTGGCATTTAAAGTCAGCATTCAAGCGTATTCATCAAGTCACTGATGCTGCAGTTGAGACAAGTTACAGAACTATGCGTTATCGAAGCCATTTTAAGGAGAGAATCCGTCAATCATTGGCAAACATAAGCCAATCAAGAAATTCAGTTGGAAAAATAATTGATGAATTTTAACAGTTAACTTAATGACAAAGTCAAGTCATTTACAGCAATTTCTTTTGCAACTGATGAAAGTATGGAATTGAGTGATGGAGCACAACTCGTAGCTTATATACGTTGTGTAAATGGAAACATGAATTTTTCAGAAAAAACTTGCGCAACTGGTATCAAAGAAGGGAACTGCAAAAAAGAATCAATACGATCTCCCTACTGTCACTTATGGAGCTGAACCTAATCAAGAGACTAACCTACAAACTGAGAACTATGCAACGTGCACATGAATGATACATGCTCAACCTTACATGGAGAGATCACGACAGCACGGTATATAAGGAAGAAAACGGGTGCCTGTGACATCATAGAAACTATTTAAAAAACTAAAATGGCAATGTGCAGGCCATGTTGCAAGAATGAAAGACTACCGATGAACATTACGTCTCACAACATGGATCACATATGAAACTGAGGCCGACAGAACACAAGATGAAGAGATGAACTGGACAGATTCAGGAAATACTGGCTCTGCAACGCCTATGATAGAGAATTGCGGCGATTCCTGGGAAGGTCGATGTCTAACGACGGACATTAAAAAAATTGATGATGATGATGATGATGAGTGTGGTTGGGGCACTGGATGAATAAGGTGTTGACTGGGTGTAAACTGAGTTTCGCTAACGATGGAGTACTAGAAATGATTGGTGGAAAAGCTGACGTGACAACGAATGCAGAAGAGCTACAAGCAGTGAACTCAAACCATCAATTGTATAATGTTCATTGCATCATACAGAGGAAAGTATTGTGCGATGAATTATTAAAAATGGATTATATCATACATGTTGTTATAAAAACAGTGAACTCCATGTGTACGCGAGGTCTAAATCATAGAGAGTTCAACTGCTTTTAAGAGAAAAGACATTACAAATACGGACTGCCAAATCACTTGAATCATCTGAATACGAAATTGTAAGGACACAATAAATTGGCAACAGATTTTAATGACTATTTGTACCATCGAAATGAAACTCGACCTTTTTTACGTCAACTACCAAGTAAATTATTGAAACTATCAGGAAACTCAAATGGCAATGGGCTGGTCATGTTGCAAGAATGGCAGACAACAGAAGGACATCCCAACTCACAACATCCCTAGAGATCAAAAGAGGAACCTAGGCTGGCAGATTATGAGATTTGCGAAACGAACTGGACAGGTTCAGGAAGTATTGGATCTGCAACGCTCAGGATAGAGAGGTATGGTGAACCCTGCAGGAATGTCTATGTCCAAAAGCGGACGACAAAAAGACTGATGATGACGATGATATTGATGATCAGATGGTAATATTCCTCACTTTCCAACCTCAAACTCCCTGTTCTGTGTCTCATGCCGATATCAACATGAACAACTATCGCATTTGGATTTACAAGCTTATGAATGAATTACAAGAAAGAATTGTTGACTTTGAAAACTTTGAGAATTTTTTTTTCTATTTCTAAATGGCAATGACCTAGATATGTTGCAGGGATGTCAGACAAACAATGGACATCACGACTGAACATGGATATACAAAGTTCATGTGCAAATTTGTTACTGACAGAAAGTAAGATTGTGTGACGAGATAAAAAGATTCAGGAAGTACTGGCTCAGCGATGCCCACGATAGGGAGGTCTGGTGAATCTCGGGGAAGATCAAACGACGGGCGATAATAGGCTGCTGCGGCTGATGATTTTCTGTTCGTGTTGATGTGGTAACTGGACATGTCCTGTTATAATTTATTGAGCTCCAGTGCAATTCTCTGTTGGGTAACAAGTTTTCAGCTATCTTTGGCCAGGATTAAATGTTTGACCTCAAAAATTATTTACAGAAGCATATATGCCTGTTGACGATTATTTTCGATCTCAGCCTCTTCTATGTCAGCTAACTGCCATGCATCTCCATTCATTATTGAAACTGGCTACTGCTCAGTCTTTGATACCAAACTTTGATTCAATGGCCCATACCAAGAGGGGCCAATAATCAATGAACATCAGTGCAGGATGTAAGACTGATTAGTTAAGGTAAATAAACACTTGACTTACTTTGATTGTTTGCTTCTAAGCGCTTCATGCGTGCAAGAAACAATAATAAATCCACATTTCTTACTTGAATCGCTGGCGTCGACATGTGTGTGTGTGTGTGTGTGTGTGTGTGTGTGTCCGACTGCAGTTACGGGATTGATGACAGCTGTAAGCTTTTCTCAATTAAATAAATAAATCAATGAATAAATACTGAAGGTTTTATTAAATTTTATCAATCAAGCTGAATTCCAGTAGCTTTTCAAATGTGAGTGTATTCTGCCCTCAAAATTCAAACGCTTTTTTAAAAATTTTTCTCCAAGTATTAACCAAAATATCAAGAACAAGTAAGCCCATTTCTTAAGTGTTTTCATTTGATTTTTATGTTGGAATTTTCCTTAAAAATCTCTCCATTCTATGATACAGATATTATAAAATTAATTAAATCGTTATATGTGATTTAATAGTTTTATTGTCATTGGGTGTCAATTTTTCGAGCTGTCCGTGAAGAGGTAAATACAAATTGAAGAAATTTAATCTCTATTCATATTAGGCACGTATTTTTATGGTGTTCTTAAAAGAAACTTGGTTTTCTGGATGAGTTGGCGTTAATAAAGAGAAAAATTTTGAGGATCCACCATCCACCTGCGTTATATTGCGAACCGTGCTATAACGAAACGCACTTTAATTGGAAAGCCTGTTTAGCCCGCCGTAGTAAATGAGATTTGCACAAACGTCAAGATAGATTTTGCTTCTGTGAGACTTTGCGAGGAGCCCCTGTTCTCTGAGTGTTTACTGCAGTGGCGTGTTACTCTCTACTGAGAATTATTGAGCCAGTAGTAACCACATGAATATAAATTGTTTAGCGAGTACTTTATAACATATCTTACCAAATATTCTTGAATAAACATTTCCCCAAGGTCAACCAAGTGTTATTTTCCTTTTGGAATGATAGCAGCCTTGATCCTGTGATCGTCATGTGGGAAAATTTGCCAGATTTTGTAATTTCATTTGCATAGAGGGTGTATACGTGATTCTGGGGATACTTTCAGAATGTTTAGGAATAGTCTCACAACGCAAAGTTGAACATATGATTTTTACAATCAGTAAACATTAACATACATGTCATATAGATTGAATTCTTTGGTACAAAATAATCAAACATACATTTTTAGGACTCAAAATCTTTCAATTTTCGGATATATCATTTGCAGTAATTTCGGAAGCCAATTATTTAATAAACTATATTTTTCAAAGGGGTCAAATGTCTATTCGCCTCAATCTATATATTGTTAATTAAGAGTTTATGTAACTAATACGTAGCAAATACTTCAAAACTTTCATTCAATCACCTGGTGTAGTGATATAACAATCTTTTTTTAGTAGATGTAAAGAAGACTTGAAAAAGATTGTATTTTCATGTGCAGTGCATTCCACAATGTGTAGACAAGGTTTCACCACTTCTTTTCGCTGTCCACTAATTCTTACTGCTACTCCGTACCCAACTTTCGATATTTTCTGCCGTAATATATATATATATATATATATATATATATATATATATATATATATATATATATATATATATATATATACATATATGGCAAATTTCAGACTTCAGTCTGTATGGTGTGTATAGAAAAATCAGGAAGAAAATGATTGCCAATGGTCAGGAATAAATGCAAGCATTACTAGCTGAATAGAGATACACGTCTTATGTAAATGCATTGCTAATGATTCGAGTATAGAAAAGCAGAAGCAAATGACTCTATAATAAAATACAATGAATATGCTTTTGATATAGAAATAGATGGTAAATGATTTAATCATAGAAATGCGTTGTAGATTACCTTACTAAAGAAAACCATTTAAATTAAGGTAGTGGGGAATTATCGTTTAATTTTATGTGCACTGATGGCAACTGGAGTCAAATAGCAATTTCCACGTGACATGTTCATCCCCAGATAGAATTCGGGCGTCTTTGGTATTGGAATCAGGGTGTTTCTATGGTCTGGAAGGCAAAGGTGGTAGAGGAACTTCGTAAAAACCGCCTTGGAGACCTACTTAGAATGCCACCATTCTAAAGTCTCT
>OY735199.1:28516202-28576202 GCA_963457665.1 Thysanoteuthis rhombus | reverse complement strand
AGATGGACACAGACCTTCTACAAGATTGGGCAGATCTCTGTATCGTGGGCGTCGCGATGCCAATATCTCCAGAATCAATCTAAATCATCACTGCATCATACTTTCTGTCGGCCCCAATTTGATATTTGGGGGTTCACGTTCTGAATTGTGATTCGTGATTTTTATCCTGCCTGACTTTCTTGCAATATGGCCTGCTCATTGCCATTTGAGTTTCTCTTATGGATTCTATAGAAATAATAGTCACAGTTACTATGAGAAGTCACTGGTTATCATGCCACTTCTTCTTATTTCAAATCAAATAAGCATAATTGTCCATTGTCATTCGACGCTGATATAATAGGCTCGTTAGTGCTTTTTCTTTTAATCTTGATCTATTTATTCACGCACATTTCCATCTAGGGATAATATTTCACCTCTCACTCGTATTTGCCCGGCTGTATCTCTCAATACCGATCGGCTATTTATCGTCAGCTTTAATCAAAATACATTTATGTCTTCAAGTATTAATATTATTTGCTGATTATGTTTATCCGGACGGGGTCTAAGCCTATAGCCGGTCATTTTCAGCTCATGGACGGACTAATCAGTACACTGCTACGCGACATTCATTAATGGGCCATACGCTATGATTTCCTGCAAGTGGACACAGCATTGTAGGTCAACCAGTGCGCATTTGGTGCGAAGTACATGTATGTATGTAGACGTGTGTGTATATTTACGTACGCTGTACTTTTATTCAAGAGGAAGCTGAGAACGACATAGGTTGGCAAAAAGCCCTCCTTTGAATCCTTCCTGCACCCCCCCCCCCGCACACAATCAAACACATGTATTCAGATCTTGGTAATTTTCAAGCCGAACTAAAAGTCAGGATCTTGAATACTGATTTTTCAGTTAGGCAATCCACACCCTAGCTAGATGATTGGTGTAATATAATCCTAAACAGCCCCCACCCCTCATTCGGTGTTGAGCTGGACTAAGCTCATTAGATCTCTCCCCACCCTCTCTCTCTCTCTCTTTCTTTCTTTCTTTCTTTCTATCTATCTATCTATCTATTCGTTCATACATATATATTGCAATACTAATCAAGAATGTAATTTAATATAATACAGTATCCGATGTGTAATGAGTTCATCTCAGAAAGTGCTTATGACATTCAACATTCAACATTGGGTTAGAGTAGAGCTTGTTTGGGGCTTCTTCGGGCAAATGATTCGATTTATTTCAGATTCTTATTTAAGATATTTTTTATGAGGGGGTCTATTTTTCCAGGGTGTAAGATCTTCTCTTTTTCTATGTATATACATTCTCTAGTTTTTTTTTTGGGGGGGGGTTGTTTAGTAGTTGGTCATTGATTGCCATGTTTTTTATTTCACATAGTAGAGATACTTTGCTTCGTTAATAGTAATGAATCATAAATTAGCAAGAGATACAGTATGCATTTTCCTTAGCAGTATGTTGTTAAAACATCAACTCTTTGTGGCATGTTTCCACTCTAAGAAAATGTTATTCTTACTTAAATCTTTTTCCCAGTTTTATGGTTCACTTTTACATGACCTTTGTGGTTAGTTTAATTAATAATTCAGGTTTTAGATCGGCTCTTATTATGCCTATTAGTGGAATGTTAGATTATATTTTTTACAGAAATTTTGAGCAGCGTCGGTATATATATATATATATATATATATATATGTTTGTATGTGTGTGTGCGTGTGTGTGTGTGTGTGTATACATATATCCTTTCTTTGAAACATGTATTATTGAAAAGTATAGATATTTTTTGTCTGTTCATTTTCCCAATAAGTTTTTCGAGTTTTCTTATGCTATTTCTTAAAATCGATTCGAATGAGCGTAAGATTTTCCTGAAATCGATGTTGTATTATCTTAATTTAGATATAACAAATGTTTGTCATAATAGGCAATAACTGAACAACAGCAACGTGGAAATTTGAAGTCATGTAAAAAGATTCGATCGATATGGTCAGGATAAACATCATTTCTGCAGGGAAACAACAGAAATAAAGTTTAAAAAAAAAAACAACGAAAAACTCTTGGAAACATGTTATTGATAAACCCATCAGAATAAAGCCCCGAATAGGGGTCTAGAGGAGTATTGATGTCATTCATTAAGTTTGTATACAAACCAGGAGCTATATATACATATACTGAGAGTGAGAGAGAGAGAGAGAGGTCCGCGTCCCGTGGTTTAACTACCCATTTCAGCCACGTCAGGGCTTCTATCCATGTCACCTCGGTGAACCAGAGGATGCAAACCCTTGGTTCAAATTGTTTTGAGTCGGCCTAGCGTTGCCAATTTAAGTATCTTATATCTATATTTAGATAATTTAAAAGTTTGAAACAAAGGGAGATTGTTTATTGAAAACTATCAAAGAGAATCTATAGTCAGTACTTTTTAAAGATTTCTCAAAAATCGCTGATCTAGAAAATTTGACGTGTATCCACAGTACATACAACGACAGATATTCCCCCAATTATTATTAGATAGCATTTTCTTCGGTAAATGTAAACTCTACCAAACGTAAACTAAGGAACCAATTTAGCATGAGTTTTCACTGTAAATTGAACTATCATAGGAAATGTTGTTCTTGGAGGGTGGTGATCAAGCATCGGTAAACATTCAGTCATTTATCATTTTCTTCTTACACAAGAGCGAAAAAGTAATTATGGGACTGGAGAATCTCCATTGATGACGAATAAATTACACTTTGGAAGAGAAATGACCATTTTTCTGGGAATTGACAGTTCATTTCATCATTAACATCATCATCAGCAGCAGCAGCAGTAGCCTTTTAGTGTCCATCGTTGGACATGACCCTTCGCCTAAATTCGCCTGACCGTTCTATCATGGGCATCGCAGAGCCAATACTTTCTGAATTTTTCTAGCTCGTCACACAATCTTACTTTCTGTCGGCCACAATCTCTGGGGATCTAGATTGTAAGTCGTGATGTCCAGCGGTTGTCTGCCATTCTTGTAACAAGCCTACTCCTTTGCCATTTGGGTTTTCTTTACTGTTTCTATGATATCTCGGATTCCTTTTTTTTTTTATATACTGTTCTGTTTTATGATCTCACCATGCAAGTTTGGGTATGATTCTCTCATGTGCACGTTGCATGGTTCTTAGTTTGAGGGCTAATCTCTTGGTTAAATTTCATGTTTCAGCTCTATAGGTGACTAACAGTTGGATGTATTGGTTGTATACTCTTGTTCTTAGAACTAATGAAATGTTCCTGTTCTTGAAAGTTGAGTTTGCTCTACCAAAAGTTTGTCAACTTAGAGTTATTCTTCGGTTGATTCCTTCTTTTTTTTTTTTAAGACTTCATGGAAACTCGCTGTCCTACGTAGATGTGGTGATCTACTCTCTCCACATGTAATCTCTTCACATGAAGACATGGATGGAAGTTCATCAACAGGAGGCGTTTTCACTCTAATTGTAACCATGGAAGTACCACACCCTTCGAGCCATACAACACTATTTGTCTGGCCAGTGGTTCAAAATCTTTGGTTGTATCTGAAATCTCAACGTAGAATTCGAATCATAACTGGAATTGTTCTTTTATGCTGGAATACACAATATCAATTGTGAGGCGTATTGGTTGAAAACGAGTGAGAATATTTTGATGTCTGAAAAATAATGCGATGAATTTTTAGATTTTTACCCCAAAATGTTTACATCACCATTGTATATATTTCTTTCTAGGAACTTGTTATCAGCAGATTGCTGTTGTTGTAGTAAATTTGAATATTCCTTCCTGACTTGAAATATAACATTAATCACTGTCACTTGACGAACGTTTTTTTGCAGCATGGGAACATGTGGGGGGGAGATCAATTAAGCAATTAGAAATATTTATATGTATAGATGTATATTAGCTGAATTTGATCTAAAATTTTCTCTACCTATGTAATTGATATTCATCGATGAATTCATTGAAAAGGAAGGATAATATGCAGAAATATAGATGTTCCCTATGTAAAATGAACATCTTTTTCTTTTGAGCAGATGGGAAATCGCAATATGTACTAGAACATGAATTCTGAAAATATATAACGAGCATCACTTATTACAAATCGTGCAATGTACGACCAATTTCCTGGAACAGTTGCTTTCAGAGCTTTTGTGATTGACACAGAGGTCAAATAAACACCACTATTTCATGATTTAGTGTTCTTATAAAACTTGATTGTGCTCAGGATTTTTTTTTTGATGTGAAAATTTTACAAACCTCATAACGATATCTGAGGCCTCGTCGTAAGCGATACTGGTCCTCACAGGAGTCCATCATGTCCTCTCGAGGTTTCGTCCGGATAAAAGAAAGAACTCAGTGATTACACTATAAACCTCGGGTAGCATGAAAGTATTATGTCATATTAAATAAAACTATGTTGATAACCAGCCTGGCTACTGCAGGATCAAACTCCATCCTTACCCTCAACTTTGAAATGCTTACCCCCCTCAAAATGATCCTGAGAAATCAAAAACACACGATCCAAAACAACACTACCCTGTACAGACAGACATTAAAAATTTGCATACCCAATACAAATCTATGTTTCTTTTCTTTCAGTGATAAATTTTACAAAAATTGGGGCTACCTATCGACCCTTTCCCCTAACAGAGCGCTTGCATGCCTCTTTCTAGGATTTTTAGAATCCGACCCCTTCGAGCGCATTATACCAGAAAACGCAAATCATTTTCCAATACATAGATGACGCCCGTTCAATATAATCAAAGGATATAAACTTGTCTATCCTAACACAAAACATGACCCAGTTGAAACCACCATAGACTTCATGAATCAAATACTAAAAAAAAGAATTCTACTCTTCTTTGATGTCTAACTGCATAGATTGAACACTAGCCTTCAACTAAGTGTATGCCGAATATCTAAGTAGCAAAATAACCTAATTAACTTTCAATCTCAACAAAGCACCAGGATTATATCAGGAATCGTTGAAAGCTCTACCCAAAAGCTCTGAAGATATTGATCACCCTTTTAAGAACTTAAGAACCCCCACTGATCCCAACATTTCATACAAAAGGCTGAAAAACATATTGAAATAAACTGCGTTTGCAGATATAAAAAAATGCCACCCAACATGTACATCTCCCTACCTACCGATTCACAATCCACGATATTCGCCAACAACATCAGACACCTCGACATACAAATCTCCGTGAGCACATTTTGGACGATCATAGATCTCATTACAGAACCGAAAACGAAAATATTTCCGAGGGGTACACATTTGCAATCTCTTGTCAGGATCCTCCCAAAATGTACATCGGGGATATTACCAGAACAATCAACAACAGAATCTACGAACACCCAAAAGCACTCAAAGTAGCTGACCACTCCATTGCACTCACAACATGCAGAAAATATTGAGCCACAATATCGACTTACAACACACCCCATCTTTAAAAAAAACTGAAGGGTGCAAACATAGGAAGAAACGCCTCGATTTGGTTGTCATTTCCTTACGTATTACTTTTGGTTAAAGACCAGGTCCCTATAACATTTGCCCACATTTATCAAGACATTATCAAACAACTCAAAATGCATTCACCAACTCCGTCGACCCCCATGTGCTCAGGATCGCTACACGTATGCATAGCCAACAGCATCCAGCCCTGATCGACCCATGCATGGCCAGAGGCTCACCATGACAATCCCTCAACCTATAACATAAACTTTTTCTAACCTCAGGTCATTGCACAAAGCTTTGATTACACAATCAGACATCAAACATTCCCCTGTCATGACATGTGATATCGTTGGCCCTACTTGCATGAACCAGATTCCATTGAACTAAATTATCCTTCGTTCAATTTTTAATTAACTTACTCACACAATCATTGATATCCAAAAACGTCAGCTACAAACCGGCAAAACTGAGAAAAATGAATATGACCTGCCTCACCGGAACGTTGATATCAACTGGACTTGTCACATATCCCTGCTTAGCCACTCATTCGATTAATTACTATGACCACCCACAAGTTCACAAACCACCTATAAATAGACCATTTTCTTGTATACGTGCATATTTCTTACAAAACATTTGGGCGAAACGTCGGAATAAAACATAAGAATTTTTTTTTTAAATTTGGCCTTCTGATATTGTCATTTCACTCTTATATACATTTATATATGCTTGTACGTTGGCATGTTAAGTTCCACACCTACATATTTCTTGTAACTACTTATGTTGTCCCCGAGAGCTGTCATTTTTTGATGGTACACTTATATGCTGTCGTATAAGTTTTGCAAATTTTAATATTTCTGTCTGCATTCCTCAGTGAACCTCAATCTCACCTAAAATAGTTTTTTTTTCGTATTGCAAGTCCATAAGCTTGCTCTTATTGGAAATCAGAGTGAGCAATCTTTACAATATTAATATGAGTTTTAATTAGATTTGAATCAGTGGATTACGAAGCCTATAATTTCCCATGGGGTTATTTTTTTGTTCCACAGGAAATGTCATTAGCGAAAATGACAAAAATGGAAAAAAAATGACATATTAACGTAAGTATTTACCTGTCACGTTTGATTATCGTAAGTTTTTTTTTCTCGTTTGAGAAAATATCCAAGTTTACTGGATATTTACCGTAATAATCTGTGCACAGATACAAGTATACAAGTATTTACAATATGGGTATATGTGATTTCATGCCAAGTGCAGATATAATACTATTTGAAAGATTTGTCTTGCTTCAAAATACAAGCTTTCGATGGTTGATTTACAAGTTCAGGTCTCACCCCTGTCTATAATGACTATTCTGAATCGCTGAAGACAAATTTCATGGCCGGATAATAGATGTAAAGTATCTCATATATTGAGCAATATGTCGCTACCCAATGGGGTTATGGTTGGATTGATCTAAGTAATTGTCTCTCACTTCTGATAACATCTTATAAATAAAGGTAGCTATGACACGTTACCAACTAGGTTTAGATCTCGGAATTACCTAAGGACTAATCATTATGTGCTTATGTTGATTTGGACATAAAACAGTTGTATAAAGCAATCAGTAAGGATTCGTGCGCCGTTTCTCATTTCCTGCGTTTCGACCACCCAGAGATTCAGAACGAGGAACACTGCAACAGACACTGTTTGAAATAGTCAGGCGATTCGAAACCTTGTCTTGTGTTTACCCTAACGTCTCAAAATCATGAAACTCTGTCTCTCGTCCAACGTCGCGAAAGATAATCCTTGTCATTCTTTTGACCTTTCTCTTTTCGATCTCCATCCTACCTCTAAGATCCTAAGTAAAGGTCATCGCTATCAAACCTGGTACTTTACTACAACTGTTGAGGTAGAAAAAGCAATAAAATACATTGAATAGAACGAGACAAAATACTTTTAAGACGTGTATTTGTTTAAACATAGGAAATATTGATCGAGACGAGTAGCAGGTAATGTTAATAACATAAGGACGTAGATCTCAAAACTGAGAAACTAAATGAAAATTTAGTGCAGTTCTCAATTTTACTCCCTCTATTGTACCTACTACAATCTCTAAGTACCCTTTTATTTGGGAGAGGGGAACCAGCAGCTTGTCAACAAATTTTCCCAAAGCCAGGATAATATGAATTTCTGAGATTCCTGATTGAAGTCTATCCCTTTTCTTTTCCTTAAAGAGATGTTCAAACCATCGCTTATCCCTTCCACTCACACGCAAGAGTGAATTCCAAAGAATATTAATGTCTCTCTGGGTGGGACAACGAACAGTAGACTTTTCATTGCTTTGTTTTTAAGATGGTTCAATCATAAAACGGGAGTGTCGAAACGAACCACTTGATTTAAATGCTGTCGAGGGAGAGGGACAGCTTTTTCTTTCAGATAGGCCCTCCAGCAAGTTATTGTGCGAAAGGTTTTCGGAGAAGAAAAGTTTCAAGGTTAATAAACAGTTCTCACATTTGGTGTACTACAGGTGCTGGAAAATGCGTCTTTGTCGTTGTTGTTGATTATTAGTTCCAGTTGAGGGCTTTGTCTTCAATGCCTCAGAGTTCAACGCATGGTTGGCGTCTTTTGTTTACGCAATTTACCAGGATGTATTCACCAGCACCTTCATTATCCTTGTCATATTAGGAGCCTATATTCTTGAACAAGTGTGAAGCAATCAGTTCGTAGCCTTACACGTAGTTAGATGAATTTTGATCTGAAATTTTCACTGTATGGTATTCGATGTGCTAAATGTTTGCTACCAAATTAGCTGCATTGTCAAATAAAGAGATTATGTGGGAAAACTTTTTTTGTGTAACACCACGTATTGTTATATATATATATATATATATATATATATATATATATATATATATATATATATATATATATATATACTGATCATCATTATCAGCTTCTGTAAGTCGAATGCTGAACAAAAACCTACCCCTTCAATGACGAGCGCGATTTTGCTTATCTCTGTCATGGCTTACCGGTTAATGTTCCGATTTCGTCTTCTCCTACTGAGTTTACTGTCCCACAAACATCAAACAGTTGACCTATCGCTCTATCTGCTGTCCCTTCTTTTCCTCTGTGCGCTTTGACCATCTTCATTTTCGTTGCTTAATTACGTGTACCATATATTTCACCCTGGTCTTCTCTCGGGTCCATGTCGATCTTTTTCCATCGTTAAGAGTTATTTCCAAAATCGCTCCCTCCATTTGTATGTTTTTCGAGTGTTTTTGTAAGTTCCCAGGTTCGGCAAACGTATGCTATAGCTGGTATTATGCATTGATTGTGTGCTTCCCGTTTAAGCATATTAGCGATTTACCTTTCCGTATGTCTCTATTTACAGCAAATACTTTCCGGCCAATCGTTATGTGCCACCTTATCTAATTTCCGTATTTTCTTTCTAGCTTTATCACCTGACTCAGGTAAATGTATTCCTTAATTTCTTTTTAAGGCTTCATTGTCTATTCTCATGGTAATCTCCGGGACTTTATTATTGAACACTGCTTTTGTTTTTCTTTGGTTGATCTTCAACCCTATTTTTTGGCCTTCTCTATTTAGATAATACAGCTGCCGCTGCAACAACGGCACCAATGCCTCGGATCAAGCCTTCATCAGCGATTACACCTGCTGTTAGGTATGGTTCCGGCATGCAAACATCATCATCACTATCCAAGGGTTTCGTCGACAACACTTCCTCATACCAACAGGATTTGTCGGTTCTCTGTTTCTTTATGAAAATGCTAAAACCATGCCAATGGAGCTTCCGACCCAATCTTGGAGTCTTCTTTATATATTTCCTCTTTTTTATGCAGACGTATCCAGCTCAGACAACATTGCCAATGAAAGCCCGAGATCTCACTTCCATATCAAATATTTCCGTTATCCATTCATGTCTACTGCATTCTTCACGCACATCTTGATATTTTTCCATTCTCTTGATATTATTGATAGAATCCAATTTGTGTGAACAGATTTTCATCTTTGCTCGGTTTCATTGTAGAAAAGCAATTGTTTCTTCGCCCACAGACACAAAAACACAGACATATCCATATATACACACCAATATATATATATATATATATATATATATATATATATGTATATATTGGAAAAGTCAGTTTTAAAATGTTACTGACTTTGGCAAACATTTTCCATTTCTATCAAACGTATTCGTACTGAAGAATGAACGTCGTAGAAAAGAAGATATTTTCCTAACCAAATCAAATATAATAAGGACTTTATTTTTGGGTTGAAAATCAAAGACGATTGTTATTTACGATGGCAACACACTAATCCAACAAATATATATATATATATATATATAGTAGATTGTGGATTCGAGCACTCTATGAAATAAATCCATTACATTTCAGAAGTGGCTTTATATCATTGATATATTATTATATTATGTTATACTGCTAGCCTGATTTTTACCACATATACCGTGTATACATATATATATATATATATATGCAGGTCTTGTTAGTCAAAAGAAACCATCATGTAACAAACTTGCTTTGACAGCATGTCGTGTTAGGATTGATCAAATAAAAAATAGGAAAAGGGATTATCAATGAATAAGTTATTTCTCTCGCCTCTTATTGGACGCCAACCACTAAAAATGTCTGAATTATCAAAGAAAAAAATTAGTGCGGCACAAACTAAGGGACACATTGGCGTAAGATTACGTTGTAAATTCAACCGATCCTCACAAAACTATTTGCAGGGTTATTTCCCAAAACAAAACAAATCGTTTATTCTGGATATAATGAAGACGAAATACTAAGACTTTTTTTCTCCTTCTAGCTCCTTTTGTGCAGCCTGTATCTCTGATATATACGTGCATAATCAGGTTGTCGGTTTTTTTAAACATATATACATATAATTAGAAAGACAATTCGGAAAGCGAAAATTATGTAAGAAATGAAATCTCTCTATGCTATTGATACGTTTTGCTGGACGCAAGCCAGCTTCTTCAGAATAAAAAAAAAATACAAATAGATGTTATCAACTCTTCGCAGATGTCAACCGTCTCAAATATCCATGATGGTTCTATGGATGTCCAAAAAAGACTGGGCTTGTTAATCTGATCTCAGCCTTAAGAGAGGGAGGTATGTGTATATGTATTATTGTTGGCAAAATTTGTACGTATCTCTCTTGAGGAATTTCTGAGTGATTCTGGGTGTGTCATATGTTGTGCAATTTGGATGCAATCAATCTTATTTTTCTACGAATAGTTTTTATGAGACACTATATCATAGGAACTATTCACATCTTGCTTTGAGATGATTTCCCTGAACTTGGATGAATAAAGGGATCAAAATAGATGGCTAATACCCAGATCACCTGAATTTGTTTACAGCATCGCTGATTTTGGCGAAAGGAGACCACATCACTATATATATATATATATATATATATATATATATATATATATATATATATATATATTATCTATGGAATCCTCAACAGAAGAATGAGGCAAGCAAATAATCACAATATCTATTGAAGAATGAGAAGACCCAATTGGTCTTTTAAAAAGTCTTAATCCAGAGCATCATTTCGATTGTCCTCTGCGCTGCTTAATCAGGGAACTCAACCCAGAAATTGACTCTCAAAATAAGAACCACGCAATGTAAACAAGCAAAATCATGCTAAACCTCCCATGGGAAGATGACAAAACAACACGTATACATCTATTAAAAAAAACAAACAAAAAAAACAAAAACAATGTATCTTTGATATCCCAAAGCCGATCAGAAAACTTGCATTGCAATGGGCTGACCACGTTGCAGGGTTATTAGACCACTACTGGACTCATATCATAACTCTCTCGAGAACATAGGTGAAATTGTGAACGGCAAAAAGTAAGACGTTATGGATGGTAAGAAATTCAAAATGTTTTGGTACCGTGTAACAAAATGCAGAATGAATTAGTATAGGTAACACAAAAAAGCGCAAAAAGGACAAACGGACTATGGAGAAAGCCTATGTAACATTATCATCCACATCAGTTTTTTATCGTCTGTCGTTGAACATAGGCCTTCCCAGGATTTGCCAGACCTCATAATCACGGGCGTCGCAGAGCCAACACTTTTTGAACTTTCTCGGCATTGTGTTTTCTGACGGCCCCGGTTTTGCGAGTTGAACTCTGGGGATCCTCGTTGTGAGTCTTGATGTCCATCGGTTATCTGCCATTCTTACAACATGGCCCACCCATTGCCAATTGAGTTTGTTTATTTGATTTCGTGATGTCCCTGACTCTAATTCTTTTTTAATATATTATACTGCCTTGTGATCTCTCTATATGAGGTTGAGCATGAATCTTTACCGGATTTTAAATGGAGCGAATCTCTATGAAATCCACAAAAGAAGAAATCTAGTGGAGAATCACCCAAAGATGACAAGCTTTCGGCAATGCAAGCTCCACCTTCAAAAACAAGATTATCCCAATAATCCTCAAAATAAGAGTATACAACCAATGCATCCTCCCAATAGTCACTTATGGAGCTGGAACATGGAACCTGACCAAGAGACTGACCCACAAACTGAGAAGCCTGCAACGTGCGCATATGAGAATCATGCTCAACCTTACATGGAGAGATCACGACAGCACAATATCACAGAAAGAAAACATCATAGAGACATCATAGTATCCATTAGATAACTCAAATGGAAATGGCTGGTCATGTTGCGAGATTGACAGACAACTGATGGACATCACAACTCTCAACATGGATCCCCCGAGACCACATGCGAAACCGAAGCCGACAAAAAACAAGATGGAGGGATGAACTCGACAAATTCAGAAAATACTGGCTCTGCAACGCCCATGATAGAGAAAAGTTGCGGATCCTTGGGAAGGCGTATGTCCAACGACGGACGTCAAAAGACTGATGATGATGATGGAATGGTGATTATCCTTCTCTCTCACTCATTCTTTCTCATCTGCTCTTCCCCTTTTCTTTCTCTGTCTTTCCAGACCTTTTGAACAGCAGAGTTTCCAAAACCGAGTCTATTTTCCCTCTCCATATCATTTCAATGTCTTCATTTCGTCTTCTTAACCCAATCTTCTCCCCCCACATTGTTCTCCTACTATCAACCTCTTTTTTTCTCTCACTCTCTTTCTTTTCAATGACCTCCCTCTCCTCTCCCTCCTAATCTCATCAAACGTGTTAAACAGAGAGAAATTCAATCTCCACTCGTCTCATGTTTCTTCATTCCTATTCTTCATATTTCACGTTTTGTTTTCTGTTTCCGTTTTAGCGACTCCATTTTGTCTTGGCGTCTTCTTTTAAAACGACTTCTTAAAACAACAACCTTTTTTTTTACCTCGTAAATAACTTACGGATTTTCTTTTGCTATTTTTTTTCCTTTCAAATTCCTTGTCTTTGTTTTGTTGGCAAATAATGACATCACAAACAGTTTCAGTGATTTTTTTTTTTTTTTTGCATTACCGTGTCTCCTATTGTTTTGTGAAAAGGGGGATTTGATTTCGCTATCTTGATAATCTATCTATTTGCTCGTCAGAGAGAGGACAGATGATGGGGATACTTGAAGAGAGAGAGAGAGAGAAAGAGCTCTTGGTTTTTATGTCTGCATGTTACAATGTGTAACAGTGAGTTAATGGTTTTATAAACGGCAAGCATCAATTTGAGTGCTTGTATTTCATGTGCTTGTGTGTGTGTGTGTAAGTATTCTGTGAGAGAAAGGGTTTGCGAGCACGAATCTGTCTTATTTGACGTGAAAAATGGAAGAAAACTCCTCAAATTTCTTAGATGAAATATTGATTAATTTTTCACTAGTTTTTTTCTGCTTCATCTTTTTTGTCACTTTTTATCGTCACACACAGATCATTTTACCTTCTACGTCCCTACAATAATCATTATGGATTTGGTCAGAGAGACCCATCAATAGGCTAATTTTGAATTTAGTCATCTAGTTACATTCTCAGATAGAAATATAGATACACAGGCTACCACTACGTAAACGTACGTGTCACTCGCTTGTGTTTATTGTTATTTCAATGTTCCTCTATAAATGCAATACTGCAAATAGCTTTTAGAAAAATGACTTATGAAAACCAAATCTAAGCATAAAAATATATTTACGAAATTGCAATTGCCGTCTCTAGGAATAAACACTCAAAAACACTGTCAATCCTCGTATTCTTTTTTTCTTTAAGTTAACGACAGCAGGTTAAGCAACATAGAACCGGGGCAGTATCTAAATGAGTGACCAACTGAGTGTCCTCCGTGGCGATTTCATGGATCCTCTTTGGACAAAAACAGTCACTGCACCCAATACCGCAGCAAAATGTCCCAAACCTTATCCCCTCAATCCTCTGACTGACCTGGCTGTGAACGACTTGAAATGACTCAATGTACCGAGGTATTAGATAGAAAAAGATACAGGAATCAGCTGCCCTTGTATTGAGTACGCATGTCAGCTTTTACTATGCAAGAGGATTTAGATAACACTTGAACAATAATCGGTATTGGTTTGTGTATATACATATAAATTTTTATTTGTCTCCTTGAGGATGTATTTGTTTATACAGTCGGTTCGAATAAGAGTTAGTCTTAACATCTTTCATGTCACTTTGCCATTTAGAGGGATTTCTTCCTGTTTACTTTTTATGCAATGAATAATCATCATTATCATCATCGACAGCCTTTTAACATCTATTGGTAGATATAGTCCTTCTCCGAGATTTTGCCAGAACTCCCTATAACGGGCGTCGCAGGACTTATACTCTTTGAATTAGTCTAGTTCATCACACCATCTTTTTTTCAATGGCTACAGTCTCGCATATGATCTCCGGGGGGGGGGGGTCCACGTTGTGAGTCGTGATGTTCAAAGATTGACTGACATTCTTGCAACATGACCAGCCTATAGCCATTTGAATTTTTTGAAAATAATTTTTTATGATATATCTGACCCCTGTTATATTAAAAAATATAATGTGCTGTCTTGTGATTACCTTATGTGATTTTGAGCATTATTCTCTTCTATGCATGTTGCATGGTTCTCAATTTGAAGGTCAGTCTCTTGGTCTTCAGCTCCATATGTGACTACTGGGAGGATACATTGATTGTATACCCTTCTTTGTACGATTATTGGACTCTTCTTGTTTTTGATTTCTCAATTTTTGAGGACTTTATGGAGAATAGTTGCCCTAAGTGTATGTAGTGTTTCACTTCCGGTTTTGATCGTGTTTTTGTCGTCAACGTTTTTGTTGCACATGGAATTCATTTTACTGCAGTTCTTTGGGAGACAAATTTCTTGATTTCGTCATTCAGTTTGTCTTGCAATATTTGGAGATCATGGAGGTTCTTCACCCGAGACAGTCAGCAAATCTGAGGTTACTTAGATATTCGCCGTCTATTCTGATTCATTTTTTGGCAAGTTCCGTTGGATCATTTCAGGGTAGCCTGTAAAGAGTTTGGGTGAGCAGGTATCGCCTTGTCTCACCCTCATTTCTGCGCTAAGAAGGCTCACTGCTTTTTTTAGCCTGAAAAAGGAGCTGTTCTTTTGGTACATATGTTGCAAAACCAACTTGTACGGGATCTGCACCTTCTTCTATGATAGCATCAATGACCCTGGGGGTTTTCAGTGAGTCGAAGGCTTTCCTGAAGTCAACAAATGCTACGGTGATTAGTATTTTGAATTATGCAGCTTTCCTTTCTTGTGGATTTACCGAACGGAGATGTTCGTTGGTCGAGTTGCTTCGTCTGATACCTGTCCGTTCCCGTAGTTGATTTTCATCCAGCATTTCGGTGATTCGTTCAGTATCCACTTAGGTAAAATGTTTGTAGATGCAGTCAAGTCAGCTTATTGGTCTGTGAGTATTTATATCTTTTGGGTTTCTTTTCTTATATAACAGCGTTGTGATTACAGTTCCAATATTCTTGGACTTCGTTCTGTTTGGGGCTTTAATTGGATAGATGGGCTAATTTCATAGTGATAACTTTACCAGCTTTTTGAGGGAGATGATGTCATCTGGTCTGCCTTTCATCTTTTTGATTATTTGATGATTTGCATCATCTCCGGACAAGTAAGTTCTGGGAAGTCCTCGAACTGATTATTCGTGGCTTGTATATCTAGTTCATTGTTCTGATCCCTGGTGGGAGGGTTAGGAGTTTTTATAGAATTCTCAGATGCATTCAACTGTTCAGTCCCTAAATCTTTTTAGATCTCTATTTTCATACAGTTCACTTGTTTGCATTCAGCGTGTACTGAGAGTTTTATTGATAGTTTTGACCCCGCGTTTTTCAATAATTTTTCGATGACTACCTTCGTGTATCTTCTTTTATTTTCTTTTTGTTTGTTTTGGATTGCTTAGTTCGATTACTTTATTCTTTCCTCTTATTGTCCATACCTTGATATTTCTGCGTTTGTCTCTGAGATACCTGGTTTCTCCTGAGAACGTACGGATGGTTTATTGGCTCTTCGGCTCAGACATGTTAGCGACTTCAGTTTGAAGGTTAGTTAGTTGCTGAGCTATCGATGTTGGTGTCGTAGTTGATCACTCCTGGTTTGGAGAGAAGCTCATATGTATTTTCCAGATCGAGCTGAAACGATCGTGTGAGCTCTTTTTAATGTGCCGAGTGGTTGCAGTTTGGTGCCAAACATTTTCTCCGTGTCCTTTCTTGGCGTCAATTTGAATTTTACATAATTGCGCTATACTATAAGATTTTTGGTGTAAGCTGGCAGGAATATTGAAACCATTTTGAACTTTATGAATGGTATCAAGCCTTATCAATCCCGAAAAAAGAAAAACGCAGACAAATAATGACGATTTTGTGTCACTTTGTAAGAACCATCTGCGCGAGAAATGTTTCAGGATTGAGGTGAACTCGTATTTATGCAAAACTTTGAATGTATATGTTAAGCTTTTGTTTAAAAATGATTAAATGCTGTCTCCATTGTACGAATTCAATCTTGAGAGAAATAAAGAAATTACAATATTAGATAAAACTACTGCTAAATTTCTAAATTATTTGGTGACTTTAAGGCACACTGTATCAAATCATAAGCATAGATGTATGAAAATTCCCATATATACGTCACTATGAACGCATTTTTTTAGATGATTTGTAAAGAAGAAGTATTGTATGCAATGATTGTTCGAGGGTTTCTGCTTAACTGCACTACCTCTTCGTTAGCAAATAAAGTCAGAATATGAAAGAACATTCGGAACAAATCGTAGACACAAAAATTCAACTCTCCCAACTAGCACAGCCTTAACGAAGAGAATCAGCAATTTTGAGTTGGTTTTTTTTTCGACTTGCTTCTGAGATATCAAACGATCTTATATGAAGTGCCATTAGCCAAGCAGATACATTGCTGTATTTTGGTATCGTGTAGAATTGAAGACCATATTAGGTTCGAATATTGAACAACTTTAGAGATTGACACTTTTTTCGGTCAATAGCGTTCTTATTTGTAATTTTACTGTTTATCTTGAAAATATCGGACTGGGTATCTGATTACAAAAGTTCTCATAAACTTACTTCCAGAATAGCCATTCTCAAATAGGTGGCGACTGCAACACATGCACACGCACATACATACAAACAAGCTTACACAAATATGTATATAAGTGTGTGTGGTGTATGTGTGTGGATGTGTGTGATTGCATATGTGTGGTACAGAGACTAAAAGATATGATTGCGTTTGTGCATTGAGGGCGTGTATATGTCAGTTCTAGGGAATACGCATACTGATTACAAATAGTCGTTGTTAGCATTTTTTACCACCACGCCCTTTTTAGAAGTTGAGAGTCGGCACTTCATATCCCTCACAATTACAACCCAAATCACTGTAACGGACTTATGAAGAAGAGAAGTAATGTATTATATTCATCACAGTGTAATGCAAACCTCCATTAGGAAAATTCTCAAAATAGCCATAGAGGTTCCCACTTTTTACGTGTGGTCTGCGCCCCACTTGAGATGTTTCATTCCCCCACTAAATGGGTATGTCCCACTGATTAAGAATTTAGACAGCTCAAATGATATTCCGTTGTTTTTATTTTATCTTAAAACTGGCCGATTATACATATGGAATAGAGTGGAGAAAAAAAAGGAAGATATCTGATATTGATAGGTTTATAATATAATGCTCTTTCAACATGGAGTGGAGCACTCTGGTAGATGAGGAATAGATACGATAAACAAATATATCGCTTAAATTCAACCTCATAGATCGTCCAGTTCCATGGAGTAGGGAGAGGATATCAGCCCCCGGGTCTGAAGCTAAAGTTTCGATCCTGCCTCGTGGTACTGAATGGGATAATGGGATAGTCTATAGCCACACTGCAGAGTCTACCCTGCTGCTGTGGGTCAGCAAAGTGAATTGATAGTGATGGCTGTCTTGAGAATTGGTTAATGGCTTTTGTGAGTAGGTGTCGTCCAGGAGACTGGTTGCTGAAAGGTTTCATAACCCCACGGACACCCCAACCGACCTAAGGAATGGAAAATCATAATCACATTAAAAAGATAAAATAAACAAACATAAGAACGAATTATACTTTTTTATTTAAATAAAAATGGAAGATTAAACCAAGTCAAACTAAGAACTTTTAATCCCTGGTGAACCTTTTATATGTATACATATAATACAATTCATAAATGTAATATGATATAATATAATACAATATATGATGTATAATGGGTTAATTTCATAAGGTGCTCGATACATTCAACATTTACCATTAAGGTGAGTTAGAGTAAAACTTGAAATTTGATGAAGTTAATGATTCGCTACATGTTTATGATTCGCTATGTTTATGCTCCTGTCTTGTTTGGGCTTCTTCTAGCGAATGATTCGATTTATTTTAGATCCCTATTTAAGACGTTTTAGGGGAGGTGTCTATTTTTGTAGAGTGTGGGATATTCCTTTCGTTCTATCAAGATATCTTCTCTGTTTTTCTGAATTGAATAGTTGAGTTAATTTTCTTGCCGGTGATTATGAAGTATAAATTAGCTGGAGATAGTGTATGCATTTTCGTTACCAGTATATTGTTGAAGCATCAGTTTTTTCGTGATATGTTTCCTTTCTGACAGTATTTTATTTTTGCTTAAATCTATTTCCCAGTCGTAGTTTTGCCAATAAGACAAAACAAAAAGAAAACAAAAAGCAGAATTATTAGATAGAAAAAATGAAATCGAATCATTCGCACGGAGAAGCCAAAACAAAGCAGAAATATAAATGTGTGTGAATAGCTAATCCTTTGCTTCATCATAAGTATATATATATATATATATATATATATATATATATGCTTCATCCCCACGTTTTCATTCTCTTTTTGTTTATAACAATGGTAAGAGCAATGCTGCGTCAAGGCTGTTACGTAATAGGTCCATGTGAGGCACAAGGTTAGCAATTTGAGAGTGGTTATATATGTCGAAAATGCGTGTGTATGCGCACAGCTACAAAAAAAATGGTTGCGTATGCGTTATTCTTTTTTCTGTACCCATCTTTTTCCGTGAGAAGATGAACAGAGCCTAGGGTTAAGAGCTGCTGATATTTTCCCAAAGATGCCTGGCCGGTGAAGGGAAGATTTAGGGATTAGTACTGACAGGGTGTGATAATAGACCAGAGAATATATGTGAATTGATGTGTATGTGTGTATATATGTTATAAGAGATGGATATATGTGGAAGCATGTATATGTATCGATCATTTCAATGATTTAGGAAGAGATCAGCATAGATTTTAGAATAGAAAATTGTGGGGAATAGCTATTAGCCTCCGTTGACTGGGCCAGTGGGAGAGTGTTGCATCTCCCAGATAAGGTGCAAACCAAACTCTGCATACCGTTCGGGCAAAATGCTATATGGAAAATGTAGCATGGAAATGCATGAATATTTCTGTGTTGTTCAATCTGATTACACCGTCAAAGTCATGAAATAAAACATGGAATATATTCAGACTCTTCGTTTTGGCCGAAATGTCCCCCATCCCTACACACACCACCGTCCTTTATTATCGAAAAGATTCCGTTTGACGCAGGATCGAAAATCTTATTCGGTTAATTGGACCTGGTTTATTTTGATTCGATGATGTGTGTGTGTGTGTATGACGGGTGGAGTGTCCTATTTTGGCTCACTCGACGGTTGAAAGATTTTACCATTTAATTATAATATGGACACATCGAATACACCCCGCATCTGACATATGGAGAAATGGCGGCCCTGTAAGGAGAGATTCGGGCAAGAAGTTCCCACGAATAGTCGAATCGTCCTCACACATACACACACACACACATATATATATATATATATATATATATATATATATATATATAATTTTACAAAGACATTTACCCAGTGAAAGTGAACATATGGTGCTTTTCGTATGTCTTTGTTCATATTCATTTTTCTGTTTGTTTGTTTCCAATTAGGAGAATATATGCAATCCTCAGACAGCTGTTTCGTTGTATTACAACTCTTCAGTGTAGCTATAGACTATCCATTATGCTATCCAGTACCACGAGGCAGGATTGAAACCTTTGCTTCAGCCAAAGAGGCTGGTATCCTACCTCTGCGCTAGGGAACAGGACGAATTTAAGCGATATATTTATTGTGTGTGTATATATATATATATATATATATATATATATATATATATATATATATATATATATATATATATATATATATATATATATATATATATATATATATATATATATATATATATATATATATATATATATATATATATATATATATATATATATATATATATATATATATATATATATATATATATATATATATATATATATATATATATGTGTGTGTGTGTGCGTGCGTGCGCGTGCGTGTATGTGTGTATGTATGCATAATAGCATCACAATAACAACAATAGACTTAACAAACAAGTAAAAAAAGCGAAAAGATCAGAAGAGGATGAAAATAAAAGAACACGTCAACTTTAGACTCAAAAATTCTAATTTCAAGATCGACAGACAAACTCTAAAATATTGATTAAAAACCTCTAAAATATAAATGTGAGAACATGACGTAATAACGCTAATAACACACTTAGTAAAAAAAACAATTAATACAAAGATAAAATCCACTTGAGAATCATCAAGGCGTGAAGCACATCACAAACAAAGGAAAAAAGTATGCAACATTTTTATTGGGAAAAAAAATAACCAAAGGAATTTTTTCCCAAAAGCCTCAAATCTAAGAAAAAGTAATTTCGACTGTATCCATCCAGGTGTGACCGTAATTTGATGTAAGAACTTACAGAAAAGGTGCCCACGGTCTAATTTCATCGATATATAATTTGGAAAAAACGTACCTTATACTTATATACGCAACCAATTGTACACATTTTCCCTGAGGCAACAATAGAGTTAGCACCACCGTGATTGCTCAGTAAAATCTGCTCCATATTCAAAAATATGTTTCATACCTTAGACAGACCATCATATAATTCAGAAAACAATTCAATGCTTATGAAACACAAACAGAAAAATTTACGTTTGAATCACAGCTCCGAAAAAATAGTAATCAAAGTTTTTGAACATTTTGCTTTGCATCCACGGGAGAAATAAATTGTCCAATGTCTCCTAACAAAGCAGATTTTCCGATTCACCCAACAAACAATGGAGGAAAACATATGCCTCGTATATAGAGTCAGCAGAAAAATAACTTCCAAAAATACTTGCACAATGGAATTGCTATGAAAATAAAACGATTTCAAATCAAGTCATAACCAAGAAAAATACACAACGAGAAATAATTACGCACAATCAATAACTTTTACTACGATAATTATAATGAGTATGTGGGAACGATAATACAATATTGATATGATAATAATTAGGAGACAATAAGGGAAGTAGTAATAACTAAATCAAATATATTATACTAAAATCTTTTGCCTTTCAACTTTTTCCAAGTAGTAATTTTAAAGGAAACCCTATTGAAAAGTTCGTTTTTCTGGTAAATAATGTCACGTAATATCATACCACCTGAGTGTAAACACTAAGTATCTTTCCAATTATGGAGAAAAACTGCATAACAAAAAATGGATCCTTATATTCAAATAATAAAAGTGATATGAACAAGGATTATAGAGTGTCTTTAGGGTTATGTTATGATGCTAATAAATGGTCAGTTATTGTATGTGTGCGTATGAATATTTTTAAAGAATGGAATTAGGTGATTAATCTCTTTCAAATTGGTTATGATCATGATTGTTGATCATTATTTTGTGTTGTGTCTGAATTAATTTGGTTACGTTGAAAAATATTGGTCTTTGTTCAATTGTTCTATAATTATTTCAAATTATTTTCAAACAATATACATATATATGTTATAAGACGTGGAAAAATAAGTTTAAGGTTAGAGGAAAATAATTGTCAAATCCTTCGGTTGAATTTTTCGATAGAAAATCGACTTGAAGAAGTTTTTCTGTGTAATTAATATTCTTAAAGATGATATCTGAAATTAAAACTGACACAGCAAATTTAATATTTACATGGGTGAACGTTCTATAGAAATGACACGAAGAGCGAGTCATATCTGATGTTATACTTACTAATCCCTCATTGTTAAAAACGTTTTTAGGGTAACCTACGTTGTTTCAGAAAATAAAAGATATGTCGTATAAAATTATATCAGTATACATTACACATAAAACTTTGTATAAAATGACAAACTACTTGCATGGCATAAACTATATGATTAAGGCAGGTAGTATTTGATCAACACTGCTGGGGTTCCAAGCTAATATAACTGTTTTGTCTTTAAATCCCTGAAACGGTTACATGCTAAACAACTGATGAACCCATCTAGAGAATATTCATACATTACATAATGATAACAGAGTATTTGGGAAATAGGGGAAAAGCATGCAGAAAATTACATGAATAGCATTGACAAATATTAGAAATAGATTATTGAAGTGACAGAAAAAGATCATTTGAAATCTTTTTTCAATGTTTAGGCTTTATGTAACCATAACATCGAATAGTCTATGTCCGAAAGAATGCAATAATTTTAGAGACAATTCGTTTTGAAACATATTTCGTTCGGCACCGGAATTAACAGAGTAGCTAATCAAGGAGCCAACCAGCGTAAATGAATAAAGAAGATGAGCGTTGTGCAAGATTCGAACCCGTACCCAACAGGAAGTTCGAGCTCCTACCCACCGAAAGCACTGTCTGCTCAGTCACTAGAGCCGACTTGTTTTAAGCGTCTCTCCTGGTGCACTGGAATACTTCGGGGGATTGGAGCAACTTATGTGTGTAGGCTCACCGTGATTACAAAACACCAGGTCATTTTATGAAGTTTACACCAAGACATTCATATATATTTGTCAGCACACTGCAGTGTACTGTCAATTTTGAAGTTTTTGGGGATTAGCCTTTCTCGTGAAATCTTATGAAAATGAAAGAAGACTCGCCATCACAGTTCACGATTGAACAGCCGTAGCGTCTGAATTTAGATAGAGAAAAAAAACGTTCTGAAAAATGAAGATGTTATTAATAAATCCGTTAGAATAAAGCCCAAAAGGCTTTTCTCTCGATCTCAATCAAGAAGGGGGCCTAGTGGGGTGCAATGGAGTATTTTCAAGTCAGTAGACAAAACAGTATGGCTAGGAACGCTGCAACGCAATAACAAACACAAATACTTATTTTGATAAGAAAAAAATCTTTTGCCATCTTTGATGGTTTCGGTTGTTCAATTACAGATAATATATCCCTTTATAGACTCTATAATCATCCCCTTGATCTCCGTTCTTAATACATTATATAGATTGGCCAGACTAAAAAGGAGTAACTGAAATACTTCAATTGGAATAGGCACTTTCCTATTATATATATATATATATATATATATATATATATATATATATATATATATATATATATATAGAGAGAGAGAGAGAGAGAGAGAGAGAGAGAGAGAGATTGGTTTCTGAAAATATCGTTGGCTTTACACACTCACCAGCTGGATCCTGTACGTAGGTTGCTTTGGTACCTATTCCGGAATGACTTTGCCACACAGGTGGGCCGAGCAGAGCCAGGTGCGGTCAATCGATAGATAATATACAGGTTTTACCAGTTATCTAAAAGTGGAGGGTTAATATAAAAAAGATTTCGTGAGCCGTAAAGTGAAAAAAGCAATTACAATTTATTTGTATGGAGGGAAGTCTTCAATGTTCCTAGACCCAGAAAATAATGAAACGTTGATGATTGTAAGTTAGGAGGATTGGTCGGTCGGAGGTACAGGACATAGCGTTAAGATAGAGAAGAAAAACGGCTCGCCGCAAATCAAGCGCAGGACGCCTTGTTTTATTGAAGCAAAGGCTGAAACTTTCAAAAAACAGAAGACACACGCCCCCCCCCACATATATATATATATATATATATATATATATATATATATGCTTCTCTCTTTAGAATATCCTCAGTCCTATTAAGACTGAATAATATACATGGTCACGTCGCTGTTTAGAAACAGATCCACAAATTGAATAGCAGAGATAAGGATGTCTCCGGACAGAGATACTTGCATATTTGTCAGCGGTGCCAGGTGTCAGAGATGGAGCCAATATATCAAATCCTGATTTCAAAGGCTTTTGTCCATACGGAAAATCATGTTAGCACAATAGTTGTACCCACATTTCCGTAACGTTTGGAATTACTAATCCAAGCGTAGTAAATATCAACAATAGAGGTATTGACCCTCTGATATCTTATCTTTTACTCCTCTGAATCATCATCATCATCATCATCATCATTCTTTCAACGTCCGTCACTGGACATAAACCTTCCCCAGGATTCACTTCACTTCTTTATCATGGGCGTCGCAGAGCCAGTATTGGCTGGATTTGTCTAGCCCGTCTCTGCATCATATATCCTGCCGCCCTCTGTTTTGCATGTGATCTCTGGGGATCCATGTCGAGATTCGCGATGTCCACGATGTCCATCTTCACTATTCTTGCAACATGGCAAGCCCACTGCCGTTTGTTTTTTGTTTTTTTTTTAAATGGATTCTCTGATGTCCCCGACTCTTGTATTCTCCCAGATGTACTGTACTGTCTTGTGGTCTCTCCATGTGATGTTGAGCATAATTCTTTCATGTGTACGTTGCATGATTCTTAATTTGCGGGTCTGTCTCTTGGTTATGTTCCACGTTTCAGCTCCATGAGAGATTATTGAGAGGATGCATTGGGTGTACACCCTCCTTCCGAATAAACATCATTTATTGAAAAGTCTTTATTCGATCGGTTCCTCATTAGTGTATTAATGTCACTGCCTGTAATGCTGGAGACCAGTATTCGATTATCCCCAAGAGGAGACATGGTCATTTTCAGTCTTTGAGCTCTTACATTTTTGTGCATAAAAGTATACATCTTGAACGATGATGGTCGTCGTTTCAAGCGATTGAATTTACCTAAAAAAAAAACAAAAAAAAACTAACAAGTATTTTAATATCAACAAATACTGACCAATCCTGGCGCAGGCCTGTTAATGGCTGATGAGGTTGATATTGAACTGTCATATCTTATCAGTGCAGTGGAGGGTTCTACGCGTAGGATGCAGATGGATTTTTCAGCTGCAACTCTGGTTTAAAACTTTGTCTCATTTCCTGAACACTTGTTTAGCAGTTTTTTTTTCTCTAATTGGCCGAGAGCCTTGGAGACTGTCGGCTGCTATATTTTTAGTTAGCAGCTAATCTTGTCCACTAGTTTTAGTTGAGACCACAAGAGATTAAGCTGTTTTTGTAAAGATTATACATTATTTTGAAACTTTAGCTGAAGTGACTTCCCGTTATTATACGTTGGATGTATCATTCGACTTTGACAGCATTAATAGAATAATCAATCAAAGAAAATGGGCTGCTGTAGATATTGAATCCTCGACCGATAGGTAGCCGCTTCAACGTTGCGTCGTCCTTTCCATTGAGCTGAAAAGCCCTATGGTAAGACAATGACCGACATAACTGTTTTATCCCCAAATTCATATTTTGTTCATTCTTTGTCCATATCTGCTTGTATTGTCTCTCAGTGCAGACAATCATAATTCGAAGAAATTGATATAAAATTCGACAAAATTAATCATAAATATGTTATATTATTTTGAAACTCTATTTGAAATGACCTTCCGTTAATAAACAGTGAATACATCTTCTGGCCTAGTGTAAAAAGAATTGAAACATGAGCCTGATATGAAGCCGCTTAAACATAGCGTCGCTCTTTCTGTTTTGTTAAACTGCCCGCAGTGAATCGGAGGCCCAAATGAATTATGTCTCCGAATTCTCATCTTGATCATTCACTGTCCATATCTGCTCTATTGTTCGTTAACGCGGACAATTTTGATATTAAAATAATATAAATGCTATATTGTTGTATTATGGTAACAAACCAACAAATATACTAGTTGGGATCCTCAAGTAAATTCAAAGCAGAAGCAGAAACACGGAGGACGTGAAATATTTGAGGTAGCATTCAGCTCGAGTAACTACAATGATAAAAATCCAATATTGAATTAATGTGATTGAATATTTTTCAATACATCAGCAAATCAAAGTCAAAGTGATATACAATATTCATGACATTTTTTCAACTAAGTCAACTGACTGACTGGCAGTATTTTAGGCTTAAAACCCTAAATCATTTCAGTTCACATCTGCACAAAAAGGTGACAGTGATATGTAAAGTCCCGGAAGAGTCTAAAAGAATACACAATGGAGTTTTAGAAGACGTTGAGCAATAAATTTACCAAGGGCAAGCGATAAAGCTAAAGAAAGACCATGGAAAATAAGACAACCCATAACAAATGACTTGGAAGCATTTGGTATAAATTGACTTACTAAAAAGCATATTGCCAAGATGCTTAAAATGTTAAGTATACAATCATTGCATAATACCAGTTATGGCCAACGGATGTGAAGCCTGGAAACTCACAAGACCAATCGGAAGAAAACTTGGATTAGTACAGAGAATCAAGGAAAAGGCAATATCAGGAATATATATCGATAGGGAACACATAGCGATAGATAAAGATCAACATTTATCCGAGGTAAGACTTGGTTAAGGATATCATACAAGTAATTAAGCAATAAAAATGGAGATGACAGAACAACAGAATGAGAAAAAGACAAACCGATTGGTGTCCATAGGAAAGTAAACGCAGGGGTAAAAGATCAGATGCAAAATGGAGAGACGAAATAGGAAAGTTTGTCACTAAGACCTGGCATAACCCAAAGCAATCACGCTTGTCATGAAAGGAGAGGAGACTTATATGTATATATAAGCCCTTCATTTGTTTGTCCGTCTGTGTTCAACGCAAAAACTACAAGACCTATCGACCAAGCATTCTGCATGTAGATTGAGAAGATGTACCCTTCTCTCATAGGCTATGTGAGACTGATCTCGGAGGTCATTTTCGAGCCAATAAACATTGGAAAGAAATGGTTTTGAATCAAGATTTTCGACGATAATTCTTCTTACGAATGACACAAACTTTTGTTACAATAAAATTGATTTTTATTCATCGGTAGGCGTTTTCTCGCCAATGAAACAAAAGTAAGTACTGTTATTTCTATCAATATTATTACTAAGAATAATAATATTAGTAACAAAACACACACACACACATTGGCGTGCATGCATACACACAGAACTGTTGTTTCCAGGGAATCTGCTTCATCCCCCTATTTTCCCACCGTGTGAGAATTTAATTAACGACCAAGCAACAAGTGCAAAGTACAAAAAGTGAATTTTCGAAGTGAATTAAAATCTTCCCATGAGAGAAGTTTTCAAGATTTTTTTCATTTTTAATTTGACAATTTGAGCAAATGAATAACTTAAAAAGTAAACAAATTTCAAAAATCAAAAACATTTTAGTAATATGTGAGCCAGCATTTTTCACTTACATTCGAGTCACTGCTTTCTAGCCGGAGATTCAAATACAACTTAAATACATAATTATCATAAAGAATGAGATATCGTACTTATATTAGTTGAAAAACAAAATAATTCATCGTTTTCCTAAAAATGATATCTCTTTACTTGGATATTTTTAAAAGGTGCACTTTTATACGACTGAAAGGCTGAATTTGGTAATAAATTGATGCTTTATTCAGTCAACGGTTTAAAAAAAATAACAATTTTCTAATATTAAAAATAAGGAAGCTATGGGTGGTCCGGCAATTTTTAATTATATTGGAATCGTAGCTTCTTTGCAAAGAATTGAACAAAAATACTTATGCAAAATATAAAAATGATCAAATATATTTACCACAGAAGCATCATTTAGAAAATTAAAACGATTCAGACGGAAAACATCAAACTTAAGTAAATACCTTCACGCACGTTTCGATACGATTCCGGAAAATGTATTGATTCTTATTGTCTTACACAGTGTACAGAGCTTTCCCAAAGACAAAAAATATCTGATTCTAAACAATGGGAACAAATAATTTGCCTGTCTAAATCTCATCCTATCATTCCTCTTACGAATGGCACAAATATTTATCATATTATGATTATCATTTATATAAGTTTTGTTGCTTCTTTCCTCGCATTTACAAATTTTGTCAAACGTGTCTGAAGATATTATTTACACTAATATGAGGAACAAAATTATATACTTCTAATTTGAAGCTTAGTTTTAGGATTACTTATTATAATTTCAGCTTTTTCTATGTATACCTTTAAACCTACATTAGAATCGGTTACACAATTTTTACGGAAAAAGACTTATTATTCTGAAATCAATTTATGATGCTTTACATCTAGAACACCTTATCTACCTACTAGTACCTGATAGTTTCTTGATAAATCAAATACTTAACGTATCTAGAGGGGCAGTTATAATACAACTGTTATGTTAAATTTGGCCGTTAATTTACACCCGTCTTACCGAAGTATGGTCTCGAAGTATGTGGATCGTTGAATTAATTTTTAACGATCAAGTAGTTATTTATTCCATCATTTTTTTCTTATTATGTTCACTTTTCAAGATGTAATCATTGTTTTATAGTCTGGGCACAAAAACATTTACTCCGGCAAATAGTTCTTTTTTTATTTTCATATACGGTATATAAAGTAAACAGAATTTATATCCGATTTGTAAAAACACAATATAGAGAAAGATTAAATAATTACAGAAGATTGGAGAGAAACAATCTTGACGTGTTTCATGATAAATCCAATCTTCAATATACACATATATATATATATATATATATATATATATATATATATATATATATATATATATATATATATATATATATATATATATATATATGGGGGTGTATGTGTGTGTGTGTGTGTGTGTTTGTGTGTGTGTGAAGTTCGATCGATACGTTCGACGCAGTTATTAGCTGAAATTCGACCTGGAATCGTCTTTGTATGATGTCCGATTTTTGTAACTAAGAGAGAAATGCTTGGTTGAATGAATTGACGACAGTGGAGATTATGTTGCAAAATGAATACATATTGCTTGAAAAGGAATTTTTTTCTTCTTTGGGCTACATGCCTATCATTTTACCCACGTATGTATACATGCGCTGTCCCCTGAAAAATCATGGAATTCAATCACTGAAAGAAAATTACTTGTATTACCCAAAAGTTTCCACACTCTCCTTTGAAGTGCTCCTCCTGGAATATATACGGTGGCCCACAAGAAGTTCTGATCGCTAAGAGCAGTCCCAGAGATCTGTAACAGGTTCAGTAGATTCAGTTCGCGCGCACTGTTAAAATCCAAACTCGAATTCGCAGTGGCAAGGATTTCAATAATGATTGTTCAGTACAGTTGTGAATATCCTGGGTGTGGAGATTGATAGCCATGATCACGCTGTCACATGTACCTATACATACATATGTTGGCAAGACGTTCAGGATATATGAACATTTATATGATAATATACAACAGGAATTTAGGTTAATCATATCAGTTTCTATCAGATATCTTCTATAACTTATTTTGTGGTGTAAGGTTTTATTATCGAACTCGAATGTCTTTCATCATATTATATATATATATATATATATATATGTAATTATTGATATTTCTTGTAAATGTCAGATAGAGGAAGCTTGCAATGAATTGTAAGAAAAATCAAAAAACTTCAAAGGAGGGAAAAGATATCTAAATTATTGAGTGATTGTAGCACAAGGTTGGAAATTCCGAAAAAGTTGAATAGAGATCACAGAACAATCAAAAAAGAAATTGAAAACATTGGTAAGATAAGAAAAAGAGAAAAAAATTGTCTTTAATAATGTTACAAAAAGTGACTTGAAGATTCGGAAAAAAAAGTGCATGAACTTACTTAGGATTGTTGGTACATTGTGATTGGGTAAGTTTTTACTTTTGCTAGTAGATAAAGGTGCAATTATGATATTATCCTAATTGAGAAATATAAAATTTCAAACCAAATATAAGAATTTATTTGAGTAAAAAAGAGGATTTCATGAATATAATGAATACCTGGGAGGACAATATGAATCATATCAGAGTAGACATCAATGATGCATTGTAATAAGGTTCAAAATGGGGAAAAAAAGATTAGAAGAAGAATGACGTCACCCATGGCTTGTCTGAAGATTGTTTCATCATTTTGCAGATTTTCCTTTTTCTTTCACTTCACAATTACAGCATCCTAAGTATGTCAGCTCACCAAAGAGCCCCAGACATGTTTTTTTTACGTTCTATTCCTAGAGAGGGTTCGAAGAGAAGCTGTTTGAAATGTAGTATTTATACAGTTTAATGCCATTTCTTATAAACATAGACTTTGCTATCATCAACCACGCAATACAACATGAACTAGGCACTCGTTTATCAAAATGAAAAAGTTACCTGGAATATGGAATGTTTTCATGCAAAACATTTTATGCTTACAAAACTTTTGGCTCAAACTTACTGCCTAAATTTAGGCTAATAGTGGCGCCGTTAAGTGGTAAGAAAAAAAATCAGAGCAAGTGATTCAACCTCCACCTCTGCCCAACTAGCCCCGGTCTCCAATACATGAAAACTGGTTTCCCAGCAAGTAATTTCCCGTGATGTATGTAGAGTTATATTTGGTGGGCCTGATGGCTGGACAAGAGGCTGGGCCCTTCATGGAAATAAACAACCAACAGTGGAAGAGCAATGTTTTGTGGGCAGTATAATTATGCCCCTTCAAATTTGATGATGGTACTTAGATGAATGCAGAAAATTATAGTAAGTTCTTGGACAAGGCGTTTATAGAGTGGCACAGGTCACGACCTAGACGCTCTTAGCAAAAGATTATATCCATGCAAGACAATACCCCTTCGAAGTCCAGAAAGCTTTCTATTGCTCGTATTGCAAAAAAAAAAAAAAAAAAAAAAAAAAAGTTTAAAAAATCCGGAATAAATGGATTGGCTCCCAGTCTCTCCAGAAGTCATTCTAATAGGAAACTTGTGGTCCACCTTGAGGAGAAATTTAAATGAAACCGGAAAACAATATTCAAGCTTAGAGGATCTAGGGGAAGCAATACAACTGCTACAAGTAATGTTAAAGCCAAAATAGTAAATAAAGTCAACAAAATCACTAGGTGACAAACAGATGAAGGTTATAGAATGTCGGGAAGCCCATATTAACATGTAAAATAGAATATTATTCGGGTACGTGGCATAATACAGCAATCGAATATATGCTTCTGTAAACTATAAATTTCGTGTTCATTTATAGATTTAAAAAAATACATCATAAAGTGAAAATCATCAGGTTTATTGCGTGGATAAACATAAGTACATCAACGCTAATGCTAATTCTATTGTGGAAACTGAATAAAATCTAGCACACTGTAGGTGTACGAAATGTATGAATATTCGTAGATATATATTTCCAAAAATGGGCGGAGTGATTACAAAACGAAAATGATTTGTTTCCCTGTCTTTCTCTCTGTCCCCCGTCCTCTTTCTCTCTCTCTCTCTCTCTCTCTCTCTCTCTCTCTCTCTCTCTATATATATATATATATATATATATATAAAACCCTCGTCATAGTTTCTTACGATAGACAGAAAGTCGGGATTCAACTTCAGCAGTATAGTTACACTAGCTGTACATTTACATCAGTATAGTTATAATATAATCCCTCCATACAGAAATAATCCATCATCCCTATAACAATGATAGTTGTTATGTATGCATGTATATATGTATGTTATCATAAGCTAGCAACTATAGTTCACTGTACAGATAACTTTGTTTACCCTGCTTCTTCAGTCTAGAGAATAAATTTCTTCCGGGTGGTTTTCAATCGTTACATTATGTATTAGCAGGGGCTCAATTTACTTTACAATTACGATGTCGAACATTTAGCGACGTTCAGCTCCTTGGAAATCTTTTCCTTCCCTGCCATGTGGTGTGTATCGATTACATGTCTCAAATCGATACTTTTTCTTCGTCACAAGTTGAAGACAATGGCTGTATGAATAATATTAGGCCCGACGGTGCCATCTTACATGTTGCCAAAAATATTGATTAAGTAAGTTGTATCAAATGGCTCTACGAAGATGGAAAATAAATGATATTCAAATATTCAGCCAATTTATGAGGTTTTATATTAACCGTTCGAATGATTTTTGTCCGTGTTTTTCTTGAATATTGTTACATAACTCTTCAAAAATAAAGTATTTACTTCATATTTTGTTTGTATAGATTAGTATGCTGTGTGTCAGAGATGGCAAAACATATGGAGAATGTTATTGGATGAAATGCACAATTTTTCGTACCGTACAAATACTTATTGCTCCTACTGTAACTCTTCATCAACTTTCTAACTAAATGTTCAACTTGCGGTATTCCGCTGAAGAAAACAATTAGCATGTAATAACGAAATTGAAAAGAGGTGAAAAAATTTCCATTTTCTGAAGTAAATGATGTTGCAAAGTATGCATTTAGTTTGATACGTCCAGAGACGTTGTTACTTCTTTCTTTTTATTTTTTCATTCCGTACTTCTTAATGAAGCTTTTTATAATGTAATATTATCGAAATCGTGGACAAATTTGGCATTCTTAAATGCTCGTGTAACATATGTTTCTATGATGATCATTGGTTTTTGTGTTGAAAAAGGCAATAAATAGGGAAAGTATTGCAATATTTCTATTGGCCAAGGAATTTTCAGAAGGTTTCTGTCATACAAATCCGAAAGATGAGCATCGGATAAGTGATGCTCAAAGCACGTCATTTTAACTGGTAGAAACAACCAACGGTTGTTGTTGTTGTTGTTGTTGTTGTTGTTGTTGTTCTTCTTCTTCTTCTTCTTCTTCTTCTTCTTCTTCTTTGTTCGTCTTCTAGTTCTTCTTTGTTCTGATTCATGTTTTTTATAATCTTTTTTTGTTGTACGTCTTTGCTGCTGTTTTTTTTCTTTTTGTTCTAACACGTTGTTGTTCTTTTTTCTTCTTCTATTGCTTTTTCTTCTTCTCTTTCATCTTCTTCTTCTTCTTCTTCTTCTTCTTCTTCTTCTTCTTATTATTATTATTATTTTTATTATTATTATGCTCGTTTGTCTACTTCTTATATTTTTTTTCTTTTTTCTTCCTTCCATTCCTTCTAATTTTTATTTCACTGTCATCTTTTTTCCTTTTCCCCCTTTCTATCTTACCATCGTCCTGATCTCCTACTTTCTCCTGCAATTCTCTCCTACTCACGTTATTCTTTCCAAACCCACTCTCCTCTCCCCACCCCTTCTTCACTTCATTTTGCTCTCTTTTCCTTCTCTTTCTCTTCTTCCTCCTTAAATCTCACCATCTTTCCCTCTTATCACTACCGACATTCTTCCCCTCTTTCTTTTCAGCGGTTTTCTTTTTCAAATTTTTCTCCCATCTCTTTCTTTTTTTCCCATCCTTATTCCTGCCTAACTTTCTAATAAATAACCGTCATACAAAACTATCAACATCAACATTTAAACTTTTACTCCTCATTATGTCTAGAAAAACGTCCCTTTTTAAAAAAATCTCACCTCCCAATGTTTTGTTCAATTTACAATGTACGTTTATGCTAAATTGATCCCTTGCTTTGTGTCTAATGCATTTACGCATGTCTTTTGAAAATCCAGACAATTTTAGTGATCACTGCCCCCCAAAAGGTGAGAGCGGCAATTTATTGATTGGTCATCTCCTTTAATCAATTTTATCAATTGATCATCCCCAACACGGTATGATGCCAAATGATGCAGGTCACATGACAGTTTCTTTTGATTGACTAACCATAGATGTACTTCATTCTTCTAATCCTTCAATACTCTCATTTCCTTCTTCTTCCCTTCCTCCTCCTTATACATCTATCTTTATTCTTCTTTTCCTCATTTTGCTCCTTGTCTTCTTTACACACCTTTTTCATTCTCTTATTCACTCTTATTTCTCCTTTCTCCTACCTGTCACTCCTCTTTCTTCTTCTACGCCTTTTGCTACCGCGTCCTTCCACTCACTTTTACCAAGTCCTTTAGTAACATTCATAACTGTTCATAGGTTCGTAAATTTGTTGACTCATGGAATGAAAGTGGATTAGAATTCGAGAAATTGATTCTTGATAGAATAAGCTGCTTTCATTATTTGATAGATTCCTTGCAATAGGAATTATACTGTAAAAGTTGCATAAGTAATGTATTTCATGGAAATTATGTAAAGGATGCATCACAATTAATTGCAAGTCGTCCAAATTCGTGAGCAAGATGGGCGCTCTATTGTCGTAAACTTTCAGCTGCTTCATAGAATTACTTTCTGCCTAATTAGATCACTGAACATCGAAAGCAAAGAAAAGTCGAAAGATATATCTGAAATGGCAACCCACGTAAAACGTGAAAGATTTGAATAAAAGCTGTCAGTGAATTGTCTTGCAACATGAAGATGCTTATTGTTCTGGTTAATCTAAAGATTGGAATTTAGTTACTGAAGACGTGTGCAGTTTTGTTTAAGTGTTTACCAGATGCAAGAATATAGAACTACAATAATTTACGTAAAAGCGTCTGTAAATATTGAGATATATTTGAATATAGGACGATTTTTCTAAGGATATGTGCATGTATTAAAGACAATAATGCTTAACGACATTTATAAGTTTTCTGCTATTCGGGCTACACAAAAGTAGATTACGCGGCTGGTAATCGCAGTGCTTTGGTTCGAAAGTACTGTTAGTCTATTATTGAATTTTTATTTGAATTTTTTACTCATTTCATTATCATTGTTTGTTATCTCTATTATGAGATCTCTATATTGAAATTGGTAAGTAAGCAGGTTAGACCTACGATCTGTGCTGCTTATTCAACGATCGTAGAACGATGAACTGGCAGTTGCAATTATGTGTAAACCTGTAAAGAAGGGTCATTGGCAAAAAAGATAATATTTAACAATGACTCATCCAAAATATTTTAATAAAACTGACAGTCAGTGGCTTGAAACATTGACGTTTATTCTGATTACTGCTCATATCTCCCTCTGAAAATGTTATGCTATGGTGTATAGGGAAGAAAATGTATCTCTTTTTTTAATTATAATATTTTTACTTTTTAACTTGATTCTATTTGTTTCCACTTGTATTGTTCAGATTATTGTTAGAATTGACCATCGAATATTATATAGATATTAGCTCTATCATTTTATTTACACTTACATTAATGCTTGGACAAGGACAATGCCTTCCTTCTTAGTTCTCTATGTATAATAGACAAATACTGGAAGTTTCTCAAAGACAATTCAGGTGTTTTATCACCGGACATCTTTCCTAAAACCAGAAATAGTCATTTCGATATTGCAAAAACTAATGAGTGAGTCATATGTGAGGATTGAAGGTCACTTCATCCGTGTTAAGTACAAAAATAAAAATGGCGTGGTGTATCAGTAATGCTACAAGTCTCCGTGGTGCAACGGATAAGCTGTCAACCATGGGAATTTTTTTTTTAAACAAGAGTATAAAATAAAGTTGACGATTTTGTATATACACATAGATTAATTTACAATTTTACGAATTCTAGAAAGAAAATATTTGGAATTGAAAAAGGTTGATTGCAAAGACGAACACAGGATGTTTTTTGCAGTCAAATATTATCACCAAACGAGTTTAGAATCTTAAAATACATGAATTATCAGAGAGATCAAGACGCTTGATTCAATTAAAAGGTTAATTATATAATTTGAATTTAAACTAATTTCTTACAAGAAAACAAATCATGAAATCGGGAAGAAAACTGGGCTAATTAAGAAAATCTGTAGATGTACAATGTGTTTATATCTCCATGAAATCCTCATAAGAAGAAGAAATCAAGCAAAGAATCACTTTAGGGTGGCAAGCCGCTGACAGCAAACTCAACATTAAAAAATAAGAAAATCCAATGTCCTAAAAAGAAGAGTATACAACCAATGCACCTTCCCTATTGTCACCTGCGGTGCTAAAACATGGAACGTAATCAAAGGATTGACTCTCAAACCGAGAACTATGCAATGTGCACATGAGAGAACCGTGCTCAACATCAAATGGAGTGATGAGAAGATAGCAGAGTATATTAGGAAAAAACAAGAGTCCAAGATATCATAGAAACCATTATGACACTCCAGTGGCAATGAGCCGGTCATGTAACAAGAATGGTAGACAACTGATGGATATCACGACTCACATAATGAATCCCCAGAGATCATATGCAAAAATGAGTCCGGCACAAAATAAGATGGCGGCACAAGCTTGACAACGACGGATACTAAAAGACTGATGATGATGATGAATATCAATAACAAGACTCGAACGTAATACAGAGGCAATTTCAAACGAAAAAGATGAACAAATAACCAAGTGCCAGGCCATGAGTTCATTGATCCATCCTCATATATAATATTGTATTCGAAAGAAATCATCAATTTATGTGTAAGACTATGGTTTTATAAATCACAATTACTTTCCACGCAAATCCCATCCTTATCCAGGAGATTTTATTGACAATCAATGTGTTCTTATCAAGGCATGCTCATGCCACAAAATCGCCATTAAGGACGTATGCAATCGAAAAATCCATTTTCTTTACCGTCCGTTCCCTGTTAATAAGCAAAGGCATGGACGATTTTTCGGATGCGAGCCGCTGGAGGTGGAAAGGGCAGACGTATGGACAGCGGCGAAAATATTTCCACTCACAGGAACTGAATTTGATCAATCACGAATCGTCCAGATATAGGTGATTTGATGCACTGATAAAAATCGGCTTCGAGGCAAAGGAAAGTTTTGGCAAGTCTATTTCGGTTTGAGGCAAGAAATTAGAAGATTTTTACTTTCAAATACTTTTCTGGATTACTAAAGATCTATTATGAATGAAGTAGGGTTGTTTAGTGGAGAGTTTCATAAACTAGAGTGAACTATTCTGTTACGTCATCTACATCAAAAGTCAGATAAGTCGGAAGAATCACAAAAACTAGGTGTTTGAGAAATATCGAATGCTATCGTAGATTTTAAGATGCAATTTTCTACCGATTAAATATCATTGATTTCTTATATTATACACTTCAAATAAGTCAGACCCAAGCGTCAAAAATTCCTCGAAATGATGTTGATAACCAATGTCATATAACGTTGATATTCTATTGGGAAGCATGCAATTTCGAACTTCCCGTTCTGCAAATATTCATATACAAGCAAAATGTCAACCAAAAGTTAATCTCTATTTTTAAATCTTACTGGGGTGAAGCCGGAACCAATCAGCCGAAAATCTTTTGTTAATCTATCTATAAGCCATGTTAATTCGGTCATTCTTAAAAATGATGACAAATATGAATTCTAATCTGATGTTTGTTACAAAATCTTCAAACATTGCAAGATTATTGTTTATTGCTTTAAAAAGAATCATTGTCATTCCAACTTTTATTCAGACGATTTAATTTCTTTTTCACATATTTGATAGTGACCCAAAGTTTCAGCCTAATTTTTCTATAGCTATCTTCAGGTTTAAACCGCTAATCTACAAGATTTTCTCTCGATGAGAAATTACATAAAACTAAAAAAAAAGATCTTTGATGCGTTATGGCTATACTTAGTACTATCCAGGAAAGTACCACAAAAATGGAAGGTGTTTATGTCACATTGATTCAACACCTTGGGTCCAAAGCAGTTGTTTTCAACCCCTATGATTCAACTAAGCCTCGATATGAATGAATCAGTATAGAGTACTATACTTCGCTTTGAAGAGAAAGCCGGAGCAGCTGGCATGTACTGTGCTACTTTAACTTTCGACAATCCGCTGTATTAACAAGGAACCAGATTGAATATGAGAATGGGTGAGGATTCAATTTCATTGAGTTCGACCAGCTGATGTCATTTCTTGGAGTGGGCTGCAAACTGTTCGAGGGAGGGAACTCAGGGGCATGTTATAAGAAAAGAAATCTATTCCGAAATGGTCGAGGGGAAGGTATACGATAAATGTTCAGGAGCATTTTAGTCACTGATGCAAAACCCCGTCTGGATTTACTTGAAACTGAAATAGAATAAACGATCAATGAAGAAGATTACGAGTCAATATCAGATTGTGAGAGTTGAGAAGAAAAGGATATTGATGATAACATGTTCTCTGTATCACGTAAGTAGTCGCTAGATGATGAAGAAATTGATGATGATGATGATGATGATGATGATGATGGTCATCATCAACATCATCATGGCAACTTCACTATCAGAGATTCTAAACACACGATTTTCGGAGAAGTCTGTTAGTTGAGGACGTCAAGCTTACCAGAGCTGACCAGGCAAAGGTAATGCGAAAAAGCTGTAAAGGTTGAGAACAAGGATATACGCATGTCATCTAATGAACTATTCCTGCACACTATATCCAAACTGTACCTCTAGACCTCTTGAATCTACAGTTTTTTTTGGGGGGGGGTTTCAAATATGAACTGACAACATTACTCCAACCATGTTTTATGACAATGGCAGTATGAGATAATTGGCGAAAGGTCCTGCTAATTCAATAATTTATTAGCCTACTACCGGACTCTAAATAATCTTCTGGAGGTGGCAAAGCAGTTGTAAAGAGAGGGTATTATACACTATCTGATACAGCCAAGAGTTTCTTCCACGGTGGAAGTTTGAGAAATGTATGCCAATTTGGTAGAAAGTTTTAACCTACAAAGTGCCCTAAAAATTTTGGATCAGTGTAACGCGGTTACAACCAAAGACCCCGAGTAGAAGCGAAATTGTTTACATTTCATCCAATCATCAGGTACCAGCATTATCTCAAATATTCTAATTCCTGCAAGTAAATGTCATCTCGTCTTGTAAACGTAGCAAGCAATCCTTTACAGACTTTTTTTTGGGGGGGGGGCTCTTAAAATGCTAGTTTTATGATTATAAAGGAGATTTAGAATTCACCTAAGACATACACACGTATGCAGATTGTTGCAGATGGTACAGATGTATCTCTCGGCACTGAACTGAAGACATTGACATCACCATGCGATTAATAAGATACATCATCGTAGGATTATTCAACAAGCTTCAACATAATCCCTCAATGGGAGCCTACTGTTTACACACTCAGTATCAGGCTGCGACACCATTTCATTGTCCTTCTATCGAAAAACAGAGAGCTATATTACAAAAAGCATCTGAAGGAGAAAGTGTATCCGATGAAGGCAATGCCTCACAAGACAAGATTCGTTAGGTTGGTGAACAATACAAGGCCTCCTTATATCAAGGTGGCATTTCCACTGCCAGCAACTTGAACGAGTTGGGAGCTATGTACTTGAGCCTCAGGTGCACTAGCAAATAAACACGAGGAAAAATTCAGAGATTAAGCTCCCATTGGAGCGATTCGTGTTTCCATTAAGACAGGGTACTTCTAAGTCAAAAATAACCAACGTACCTGCTGCGCAAGAGAAACTGACCCGTCACATCAGGTGCTCATGTAAGAGGAAGGATTCGTTGATTTCAAATTCCTGATTCTCCAAGAAAAGACTCCCTTGCAGCATTCATTGTAAATGCAGAAGTGAATGCCTAAACAGCAGTTCAGTTCAAAGTTGATTTGGAAAAGTACAAATTTCCGATTTGTCACACCTATACGCTCTGTATGAAATAGATTCGTTGTTTTGACGTTGAAACAGCTCCTTATTGATCTAATTACCATAGTATAATTAATGTTTTCATGAATGAAACAAGTTATCAAGTTGTCTGCAGAAAAGGCTTTCCCTCGTCTGAGAATCAACAGAAATTTGAATCAATAATATCAAACGATGGCTCTTAAAACATACCAATGCGCTACTTGGAATATCCCAGAATTCTAAGCATCATTTTAACTTCCATTTTGATCATGTTACTGATGAATATTTGACAGACTAGGCTCGAAATTATTAGTGACTAATGTAAAAGGAACTACAAAGAGAATGAAGTTGAAACATTTATTAGATAGTTCATGTAAAAAAGAAAATCGGCAACGGAATGAATTTTATCACAAGAATGGAGAGTATTTTACAGACCAGTCAGTAAATTACAAACATTCTGGTCAAAAAAGTACAAGCTGTTAGTGCAATATCATTTATTACATTTCCAATCGTTCAATTTACTTCTAGCTAGTTCCTAGAACTTTTGATTGCTGATATTTTTGTATTTTTAGCAATTTACAGATAAGTCCGAAAATTGAACACAAGTCACGTGATCAACTTGAAAATGGTACCAATCGTTTTCCATTGTCATATACTATCATTATTCTAAAATTAAACTTAGCGTTTGTTGAGGCTAAGGTATAAAATTTACGGGCAATTTTTGCAACAAAAATGGCTTATTTTTCAGTGAAATTGTCCGGTCTGCAACGAATTCATTTTAGCCAATCCCCGGAAATTGAATCAACGGATGACTTTTCTACACACTTTACTAATCATTCAAAGCAGTATCATGAAATATTGGGCTGTTAGTGAAAATATCCGTGGACAATGTGAATTTCTACTACACTAGACGGAGCATGCAAAATATTTTGACACGTATGAAATGGTTATGTGAAATGAATTTTTGACTGCCTATACCCGTGTGCTCTGACGCAGGAGTCTAAAAAGATGACACTATATCGTCTCACTGGAGGGAATACAATATTATATCTATTTCTATGTATGTGTGGTTATGTTTATACCAGTGAAAATATTGAGAAAATTTCATAGAAAAATTATATGGAAAGTTTGTGAGGATTCTAACAAACTAATGTTATAGGCAGAGAATATACCTACATACTAACATAACTAACATCCAACGTATCTATCTATCCCTCCATATATACATACAGGTGATTATATGTATATGTCAACATACATGCATGCACAACATTCTCCGAGTATTCATCGGAGAACGAAATAAATAGTATACGCATACAAACATCCATACATGAACAATAAGCGCTGCATGACATATGCTGGCATTTTGATATATATATATATATATATATATATATATATATATATATATATATATATCAAGCGGTATGTTTTATGAAGTCTTACGATATCTTATACACATTCAATCTAATGTTGAGGTTACTGTATTTGTTTTGAATCACACAGGCAAAAAAATATATATTTAAAAACAGAACTTACAATAATATGAATATTCGAGTGTTTTACAATCTTCCTCATATCTATGGAATATACACAATCCTTTGTTTACATTTTATATCTATCTTTGTATAATTAAATATATATATATATATATATATATATATATATATATATATATATATATATATATATATATATATGTATGTATATATATATATATTTGTATATATATATATAGATAGATATAGATATATATGAGTGTGTACGTGTGTACATATGCACGTATTAGTCCGTGTGTGTGTGTATGTTTATGTGTGTGTGTAGTGCATTTTTCGCTATTGTAAAGAGATTTGCTGAATGTATACCAGTATATCAATATTTGCCCTCTTGAGTGTTCAACTTCAAATATATTTTTCCCCTTTTCCGTGAATTCTACTTCGACAATATATATATTGATCTGACAAGTATGAAAACTACGAAAAAAGTTCTTAAAATGCTGCTAGAATATTTTCTGGCGTGAAGGGTTTTAAAATGGCGTTAAGTGGTTCACCCCGATTTCAGGAAACAGATTGATTTGATAAAATTGATTTCAAACTTCAAATTGCAGAAGAAAAAAACGTTTGGCTTATGAATGTGTTTATTTTATAGATTTTCATATTTATCTCAGAAATGGCGTCAAGGTAGCATGTTGATATGCGATGTCTCTGAACAGCTCTGCACAGGATGGCATAACTGAAATATATGTGGTATCTCCATCATTGTTTTGGCCAGATCTGTTGAGTTTTCAGAAACCAGTTTTCATAGATACAATTACTACTGAGCCACAAATGGAAATACACGTTGATAAACATGGATGTAACTCGTCTTATAACCCGTCGAAACGACAGGAGAAAATATCAAATAATATCTCTCGTTTCCATTTTGTGTCGACTGAGAGATATGCCTGAGGCAAACGGCAAAAAAGGAATTACAAGCCCAGTCCTAGCTGGATGAAGCCCAGTTCTCTCTCTCACTCTGACCTGCTGCTTGGCCCGAATAAATATCAATCCCTTTCCCTTGTCCTGTCAGTCTAAATTTAGTCTCTCACTGATTAGATACTACAAGAAAACAGTTCATAGCATTATTCCCCCATCCATCGCTTCTTGTAAAAGGGAGCATCTCCATTATTCGATTATCTTTCGGACTAGCCTCCCTGTTGTTGATGCTTTCATGCCAATGTTTTAACCAGTGTTTTGTGCAGGCTTTGTTTTTTCAACTAGGCAATTTTTTGAGGACTGCGAATAAAAGGTTTTTATAGCGTCAGAGAGATAGATCTTCATACCTATCTTTTTGTGACGTACTCAAGATTTGAACTCACAAATCCTACGACTTGTTAGTTATAAGATTTCGATGAATTATATTTGGTTGGAACAAAATACATGTCCTTTTTACTTTGCATTAGTGCGCATCAGGAAAATGTAACACTCCAACTGGAACTGAGAAGTAACACTTGGTTTGCTAGTAAAATAATATATGATTTCTACATTTTTGTTCAAATGTGTCCACTGAAATATAAATATATCACCGGTGAATACATCAGTTGTAATTTCATGGTCTGCTAAAATCACTGCACTGTAATCACGATACATCATCGATAAATCTTGTACTGCGCACTTGAAACATTATAACTTTTTGTTGGTAAATACTAGTACTACAAAATTTTCCCTAACCCTAATCCTGCAGAAGTTGTAATGCATAAATATTACATATAGCTTATGAAAATAATGTACAAACACTCAGTCACTCAATTGGAACTGTCACATGATCAATGTCTTTTGGTAACATGTTCTTTTTGGGTGATCAATCAGCAAATTGGAATAAGGGGTTGATCTGTAAATAACTTACAACTCATGCCTTTCATGTTGGATCACTAAAAAGGTTCGAATTTTCTAAAAAAAAAGAGCGGGCACAAATTATGATCAATTTAACATAAGTTTACATTGTAAATTGACTCTACCACTACAAACATATTTAGATGAAAAATTGAAACAGGAAAAAAAACTGTGAACCTGAAAATCTAGAATTCGGTTCTGTTTTGATTGAAATAAATCAGTATAAATTGAAGTATTACTTAACAGCACAGAAGGAAAGAAAAGTGATGATTCCAGGAATATTATTTGCAAAAAAATGTCTGAGGATTCTGTAATAAGCGAAAAGGGGGAAAAAAAAAAGAAAATGTAAATTCACATCATGACCAGCATTTGTTTGTTGACATCAAAGGAAATATCATGTTTAAAATCTACGCTAATATCGCTCGGGTCTTTACCTACAGACTCAATGTGGAACATAGAGCCTGATTGCCGTTTCAGCTGCAAGAAGATTTTACAGTTAATACCACCAGGAAGAAAAATATGCATATTTACTGCCTTCAGCCCTGTCTTGCATGAATTAAAAAATCTGGAAGAGAGGAGTTGTTGGTGGTCAGGAATTTATGCAAGCCTTACTGACAAAAAGGGCTATTTTATGTATAATCTATATCTATGTTTTCCTTTACATTCACAGGCTTATATATACATAAACATTAGGGACGGGCCATCGATGGGAACAAGATAAGCAATCAAATTAAATTGTTAATTAATAAATATAAAACATTTCAAACAAATAAAGATATTGAATAAAGAAGATAAATGAAAAAAAGATTACAAAATGAGATAGATATAAAACAAATAATTGATGAGTATAAAAGGTAAAAGATTTTTATTTCATAGATTTGTAACTTAAGGCAGCGAATTCAATTAATAGTTCAATAAATGGCCACTAATTTTTTTATCCAAGGCATTATCCCTCTGGGTTTTTCAACATCGGTGTATATTATCATCATTATCAGCAGCATTTAAGCGTCCGTCGCTGGACATAGACACACCTCAAAATTCACCAGACATCTCTTTCATGAACATCGCAGAGCCAGTACTTTCTGAATTTATATAATCGGGATTTACATTGTGAGTGGTGGTGTCCAGTGGTCGTATGGCATTTTTGCAATGCGTCCAGCTCATTGCCATTTGAGTTTCCTAACTTTTCCTTTGATATCTCAGACTCCTGTCTTTTCCCTAAAACAGTGTGCTGTATTATGATCACGTGAGAATGAGCATGATTCTCTCATGTACACGTTGCATGGTTCTCAGTTTCAGGGCCAATCTTTTGGTTAAGTTCTATGTTTCAGCTCCATAGGTCACTATCGGTGGGATAAAGCGGATGTGTACCATTTGAAAAAAAAACTGACCAGTGGGATTTGTGCGTTCTTGAAAATAGAGCTTGCACTCCAGGAAGCTGATCAACTTAGTGTGATTCTTCGCTTTATCTCTTTTTCTTTTGATGACTTCATGGATATTCGTTGTCTCGGGTTAATCTAGTTGTCTACTTTCTCCGGTTCTGCGTTTTCGAATCCAATCGTTGTGTTTCTGTCCCCAACATGTTCTTTGTAAATGACATTTTTTTCGCTGGGGACCCTATTGGAGTCAACTTTCTTGCTTGCTTCATTTAGTTCGTCTTACATTATTTGGAGATTGTGAAGGTTTTCAGCAAAAATTACGATATTGCATTAAGTATTCGCTGTCAATTCTGATTCATTTGTATTCCTTTCCAACGTTTTGGAAGATCATCCCAAAGCCGGCTTTGGAGAGTTCAGATGAGCATATAAGGGGTAAGATTATAGGAATACAATGGACACGCAGTGATGAGCTGCTCTTAGTTAACTTTAAAAATGATTTGAAAAGTATTTGAAGTTTGAAGCTCTTGTAGCAATGTCCTTTTGTTGTTATTTGCTGCCTGGATTATGGTAGTACGATGCCTAAATAAACACACATCAACATTAGTATTATTTTTTTACTTGCACAGTAAAGTACTGTATTTTTTTTCATTTGCAGTGTAGCCAGATAATTCGACAAATACCATTTATATGTCTATGAGAAAAAAGGAAGAATTGATTGGATTCGGGGGTGGGGGATCCAGGATTTTATTTTAGATTGAGAGATATTTTTCCATTCATTAATATATTCTTGTATTTATTCATGCTTGTCTACTTGATATCTCCTAAACATAGTCATGAATTTCATTGACTTTTTGTCGAAAGATGGGCTATTTTGTCTCTCAACCAGGACAATGATAGGTTAGTGAGGTCGAACTGTATAATTATAATTCGAAAATTCATACTCAATCATTCGATGTCCGAGATTTTTTTCCCGAAATTTGATGGAGACATTGGCTTCAGTTAACAGGTTCCGGGTAAAAGCAGATCTGTCCGAGAAAAATTGCTTTCAAGTCTGGTGACTGTTTGGGTTTGTAACTTCTCGCTTTGACCTCTGGTTATACTGGTCGTGGATAGCTGTAGCATGATTTTATCTGGACAGAAGCTGCACTCACAGCGTTGGTCGATGGCATGTTGACCCGAGGCGTTCCTGCATATTTCCAGTAGATCAGCATGGGTTCTCCCGTGGGATAGTGACTCCAGATCAAGCTCTTTTAGCCTTTCAAAACCAGCAAGTGTTCCATGCTGGGGATCATCTTCGTGGCCCTTCTTCGTACTCTTTCCATAGAGCCTTTGTTAAATTTGCATTGAGGTGACTGAATGCTGGAGCTGAATTCTAAATACGATCTGACAAATGCTTTATACAGCATTTTAGATATAACCGTATCCATGTTATTGAAAGTGTGGTGGGGACAACTTGGCATTTGGTTTGCTATATTGATTTTCTGTTTGCCGTGTGTTGTGAATTTTATCATTTTGTCAGTGCAAACATCAGGGTCTTTATATACATTTGCGTTTTCAAAAGCTCCATCTTCTGTTTTCATGGCGTATTAGAGTTTAACGTTGTTTTTGCCAAGGTGTTTCTCTCTGTATTTTTGCAGGTGGCAACGTATTTGCATGACCTGAGTCCATGTTTCCAGCTGCATGAGATCTTCGACTAGTTGAAATGCAGTCTCTTCTGTTGGTACTTGTGAATACAGCTTCATTTCGTCAGCAAATAAACTGATTTTACCTAGATAGGTAAGTCATTCACGATCAACGAGAAGAGCACTGGGTCCAGGATAGAATCCTGTGGTACCCAAGAGAGGACGGCAGACCATTCATAATTGCATCAGTATAAGCAAGGGAAGAACTGATTAAACTTTAGGGTGGATCCAGGAATTTGTTTCCGATTGAGAGATATTTTTCAGGCATCAAGAAGACTTAAACAATAGTCAGAACTATTGAAAATCGTAAGACAGCCCTCACCTCTTCATCGTAGCCATATACAAACTGTTTTTAGTTACTGTGTGTATGTGATAGAGGTATGCGCTCTCTGGGTGCTTTGTTGTTATAGGTGTATTTGTGCGTGTGGAAAGTGTGTATGAAGACGTTTTGTGACTTGGCGACTTGTATGTCTCTTAATGAATCATACATACAGATCAATGCATTTTCATACACTACTTTGGTCGCCGTATCATTGAAATCGAAAAGAAAAAGATTGTAATAAAAGAAGCCTTTGCGGTGAAGCAATATCCAGTCGTTCAGACAAATAAGATGTGATTCGACGGCTCGGCTCGCATCAACCTCGCACAACAGAAGAAGTGTGTGTCTCTGCCATAAAAACGGATGTCTGGGTTATAAAGGACGTGACATCACGTTGTGTCTACCCACTTATAAATATCAGCGCGATGTTCACTGTCCGGGCGCAACATCACGATCATTAATACTATGAACTTGGTCGATAACAAATTTAACTCGAATAGATTCCACATTTTTAACTCGGATAAAATCGAAAGATTCTTGTTTGGTCTTACAGGAAACTGAGACTCTATTTAACACGTACAAACATCTATTCGGATTTTATCTTTACAATCTATTTCTCAGACAAGTCTACAATATTTACTTTAGCAAAGAATGCCATTTTTTTTTATTAACCTGCACATGGGAAAACCATGCCAAACATTATAAGACATCACATTATATCAGAATAGTAATAGGAGTTTGAGATCATAGAAAAAAATAAGAAAATCAAATAGCCATGGACTGGTCATGTTGACAAGAATGGTGAAAAATGCTGGTTAGAAAGACTCACTCCATTCCAAAGAGACAGACGCGACAACTTTAGACGGCAAAAAATACAACTGGCGAGATGAACTTGAAGTTCAGAAAATATTGGCTCAGTGACGCCCATGATAGAGGAGGCTGGCAAATTTTGGGGAAGGATTTTGTCCAACGACGGATGCTAGAGGACTACTGCTGAGGCTGTTGTCGAGAATGATGATGATGATGTTGGAAAGTTAGTGAATGTATTACTCTAGAAACAAGATCATGTCATTATGACAGTTCACACTGATCTTTCTACCATTTTTTGCCCAATCTTTTTGTTCATATCATCTAATACTATTAGATGCTTTCAGAACACCAATGGGATGGGAAATCTGTCACAATTTCTTGCTGTCATATTATCTAGTAAAATTATAATTATGAACTATAATATATTATAAATATTATAAATTATATTGGATCCATGGATGAAATATTCTCATTATCGACTTCCATACATCGAGAGCTCATCTTCTATAGGAGACGTCCAAAACGTCTCAAACTTTTGATCCCACATTTCTCAGTTATCTAAAAAAAATTTTATTTCATTTTATTTTATTCAATTTTTTTTTTTACAAAATCCAATATCTATATTTGTCCTTCAAATAACCGTTCACGAATGCTTCTCCCGTTGCTTACCGCTAAATTATGGATTCTGTTATGAAAGAGTGATCCAAGTTTTCATTTGATGAAATATTCGAAATTTTGAATTGTTGAAAAAAAATGACCTTCGAAAGTACGTTGCATGGAGAATGAGTGATAGTTTAAAGTTGACAATTCTGAGGGATTAGAGACATTTGAATGAACTCCAAATCTAAACGGCTTTCTAATTTTATACTATATCACAACCGGCATTCTCATGCAGCAGGATCTACGGATTTTTCATTTCTCTACCAGTGCGACATTTATGAATGTGATAGTTTGCTATATCCTTGCTTGGCCGCAGTTTGTGAAGGTTATAATAATTTGTAATGGAGGATTCCCCCTCAATCCCAGTAAAATAAATGCTACAACTCCTTGCCCCAGTAGATTGCATCTAGTTGGATATACTAAAGACTGACGTGGATCTAATCATGATTTCATCGTTTTGCTAAATATATATATATATATATATATATATATATATATATATATATATACTGATAAAATCGTCGGGCCATTTTGAAACGTTGTTAAACACATACCACTGCAAAAACATTGTGCTGGATTTGGAGTTCAAGATTGTTCTACATCTGAAGAGAGATATATATTGTATTAATATGGAAACTAAATATTGTTGATACTTTTTTGGAATCTGTGTATGTATTGATATCTCTATACGTGGACAATTTCTGCGATCCAACTATATTACCTGTACAGTCAATCTTGAGTAAATTGAAATACATATTCATGTTGATTTTTCCATGCAATTTTTCCCCAGCCAGTATATATATATATATATATATATATATATATGAGCTGTGTGATTCGACCCAATGAAGTGTAAAGCCAGATATCGTGAAAAAAAAACACAAACAATAAGTGTATTGAAAGTTTTCTTTGAAAGTTAACCGTACTCAGACTGCTCGGATGTTAAATAGAGAAAAGATTTGTATCTGAATAGAGGATGCTTCGTATACAACTCTAAATTTGCATTTAAATGACGAAAGATCACAAACACCGATGGAAACGTCTCCGATATTTCAGACAGTGACAGCAAAAAGAAATTATTGATTTGTTGGAAGATCGATGGAATTCCTTTTCATGGTCAGAAATAAAGATTTAATCAAATGGAATAAACACGTGCAGGATAGAAATTAGACGAAAGAAATGTGGAAATAGCGAAGACGGCCAAACAAAACTTTTGTGAATGTATATAAAACTTTTGTAATATATTGTAGAAGTATTTACTTTTATCACTCCACGCATGAATTCACACCAGCATATACATGTATGGATATGAGTATGTATGCATATATATATACGTAAATATCTAGTTGTGTACGTTGGTTAATCAGTAAGCCCGAATGTAAATATTTCTCAAGATACTCTATTACCTCTTCGATAAGCTTAATTCTGTGTCAAATATTAATCATATATCATTCAACAGTATACCGTGAAAATTTCAGATTTAAATTCAACTAAAAGATACGTATCGGTCTACAGACTCATCAATCTACACTCGTGTGTGTGGGTATATATATGTATATATATATATATATATATATATATATATATATATATATATATATATATATATATATATATATATATATATATAGTTCAGAGAAAATGAAAAGATTGATCTATTCCTTCATGTGTTCATTTACTCAATATTACCAGTGATCCATCGGTCAATCCACATGTCCATTAAATGAATTCTGAGAAATAAGAAGAGACATCATTTTTTGTGAATTTGTTCTATCTGGCAGGAAGTTATTTCGCGACTCAATCCCCAGAACTTTTACTAACTGCTTTGCTGGCTATATGACCTTCATTGAATCAAACCAAACGTAGGTTTTTGAATTTGAAAGAAAAAAAATCAATCCATGACTGCGAATGAGCTTGGAGACTTTTGTATAAACTGGGGTAGACAGACGTTAGCGTGAAAATAATGTCTTCAGTTCTTTCTTCCGTTAGGGGAGGTCACTCGTGACAGAAAGTTGAGGTATAATTCTCAACATTCTCTTCATTTTTCCATGTCAGCTCACACAGTGCATTTCTATAATACAAACAGTAGTCCCAATCTATCAGTAACCTCTCCTTCAAATCGTAACTATTAAGAATCTGTTTTTTTCAGTTTTTTAATGTTCTTCTTTAGAAAGTAATTTATATTTTCCGAGCCACAGATAATACTTTCTTCTTGATTCAGTACCGAAACTGAATATTTGGTCGTTCCACATGAAATGATCAATCTTTGGCATTTGTCCTTATGATAGCAATCTTGACATATTTTAAAGAACAAATGTATTTATACGTACTTATCTGATTATATGACGTTAGCTTTCTTATTTTCAAGTTGATTCATACCAGTCTTTATAAGATGACTTCCCACACATGCAGAACTCAAAGAAAATTAAACGAGTTAAAACTCAGTAAAATTACTGCTCGAGCGTTCAAAAACATCAATTTTGCTTCTGAAAACTCAATCATACAGCCAGAATATTGATTAAATGTATCTAAAATTAGCTAGAAAATATGGAGCATTGGTGAACAGGCATGGGCACATTTCATTGCACGACAGTACCAGATCTCACAATGACATTCCGATAAAAATATGAAATCTTATATCATCATCTGTATTCTCTAAAATCATCGGATAATCCAGTCCCTTGGGATTTTTTCTTTGCAATGAAATGTATGCCAACAAAGAAACGGTAATGGCAGCATATTTGAATAATGTTTAACATCAGAAGACATTAATATCTATGAAACAGGGGTCTTTACACTGGAACCCAATTGGAAGAAGTTATTGAAGCAAATAAAGCATATTTTCATCGATAAACCTGGTCAACATTTCTGTTTTTCATTTGATGAACGGCCATTTCATCGGGGAAAACCTGATACAGCAAATCTTTGATGGACAATCGTTGAAATTATTGATTAACCACTATATTCATTTTCTATCCAGAGTAATATTTTGTTCGTTGTGCAGAAAATGAGTAATGCTTGATTGAGGGCAGGAGTAGCAGTGATGTCAATTGGGAACAGTAATAAATATCTATCTGTCTGTCTCCCCCAATCAAGTTTAAAGACGAAATCCGGTCAAGCACAAGTCTGTTTTATGTTTTTCCGTTACTGCTATGATATAGTGTATAATTGAATATGTAATATTATAGGGTGATATACAGTTTCGAATTATTTACTCAATAGATCATTCTCGTGATAGCACGTGTTTGTTAAATATAAAAAAACAAAACACTTTGACAAGATCAAATATAAGTTAATAGTTAACTTGCATGTATCATGGACATTCCACAATAGTTTACTATTAACATCCGTAAAAAGTTGGTCTTTGTATGAACTTCAGTAAAACAAATGTCATTTACAACAAACATATTGAGGACAAGGGCACAAAGATCAAAATTGAAATGTAGAGCTGAAGAAAGTAGAACACTACTTAGACTTGGGACAATGAATCTCCATAAAAACCCCAAAAGAAGGAGAAATCAAGCAAAAAATAAAAATAAACGGTAGATTGGCAAGCTTCCGGCAGAGCAAGCTTATTTTTCAAAAGCGAGAAAATACCATTAGTGATACAAAAGATATACAGCCAATGTATCCTCCCAATAATCATCAATGGGGCTGAAATGTTGAATCCGACCAAGAGGTTGATCCTCAAACTGAGAAGCATGCAATATGTACATGACAAAATCATGCTCCGCCTCACATAGGGGGATCAGGAGATGGCAATGGGCTTGACATGTTGCAAGAATGTCATGGAATCTCTGTATTCACAACAAAGATCAAATGATGTGGCCGACAGAGATTGAGATGGAGTGAAGAGCTAGACAAATTCTGGCTCTGCATCACCCATGATCGAAAGGTCAGGCGAATCTTGGGGAGGGTCTATGTCCAACGAAAGACGTTGAAAGGATGCTGATGATGATGATAATCTCATGCCATCGCTTTTTTCTCACTCTTTGCCTGTATCCTCTCATTCTCTCCTTAATCTCTTTCAATCTCAATTGTTTATCAAAATTTTAGATAGACATGGATAAGTTCCATTTGTGAACATCTTCCCAACCCTTTAGTAAACTACCTAACTCTTTTTATATCCTCTTACTGAACCGCATAACGTTTCTTTTCCCCATATCCGCCTTGCTACATTACTTCTTTCCTCCCACTTCTTCCCCACTTATCAAACCAGATAACTTTCCTTTCACCCCCTCTTTCTTCCTATCTTGTCACTAAACAAGCTGTCCTTTTCTACCCTCTTTCTTTATGGAACCAAACCAAGAGACAATGTGCACATGAAAATTATTCTCAACATCACATGGGGGTACAATGAGACAGCACAGAATTTCAAGGAAAAAACATGAGTCCAAGACCTCATAAAAGCCATTAGGAAAATCAAATGGTAATGGGTTGCAAAAAATATCCAATAACTGATGGACATCACAAAAAATTGATCCCCAGAGATCAAACGCAGGACTTGCGTCGGCAGAATATGAGAAGGCAAGACGAACTGGACAGGTTCAGGAAATATTGGCTCGGCAACTCCCACAATAGAGAGATGTGGCGAATCTTGGGGAAGGTTTATCGATGGACGGTAAAAGACTGATGATGATGGAAAAAAGATTAAAGTATTACCATAAAATTACTCTGGGTTGCTAAACTGTACCTTATCCCAGATCTTTGTCCGAAATTGTAGTTCTAAAATGTAATACAAATTAAGAAAATCAATTTCACAAAACAGTTTTGAGGCCTCTCTTTCAAATTGCTACTTTCCGAAATTCTCTCTTCCCTGATTTGACCAATCGGGTCGAAATGGACATAGGTCGTGAAAAGCAGAATTATGACATAGATCCAACGAACATCCACTTTACAAGAAAATTCTAAATGATATGAGCTACACACCGTTCAGCCCCTCACAGAGCTACACATGTACAATATTCAGTGAGTTAGACTTTTTTCATTTTCGGCATAAATCAACTTGATATTCAAGATAGTAGGGAACATATTTACATTTGTTTTGGCACTAAGTAGACAACTGAGAAGAAAGACTGTCCGTCTCCAGGAAATGATGCAAAAATTAACGAAAAAATAGGGCTATTTTACATCTGATTTGATCGTTTTGTTGATGACTGACACTTTGGCGTTCAAAATTGTACTACAAAAGAATGTCATGAAATTTGGGAAAAAGCTGATTGTCAGTGTTTAGGAATTAATGCAAGTGTTATCAGAAGAAAATTCCTCTTATATGCATTTGTCTGACAAAAAGTTAATTCTGTTTATCGTCAAATAATGGTTTGAACAATATACGAAGTAAATTCATTGCTATCTGTGAATCGACATCAAGTCTCTACACTAAAGAATGATATTCGAAACGATTTTACTAGGAGTTGCTCTGTGACTATCTGTATTATGCAATGGTGGGGTGGGTCAACCACTAAAGATCGAACACGATACCCACAACTCACTAAACTCCAAAGCAAACCATGATACGTGTGTTATTTTATCTTGATGACTACTAGTTGAGTAAGTGGACGCATTGTGGTTTCAGAATGTGAGGGTTGTGTTCCCTACAACGTGTCCATATAGTGAATTAGTCAGCACATATTGACCAAGAAATAACACGCCAAAACTAAACACGAACTTGGTCCACCAATTCTATTTTCCGTGACAGTAAGCACTATGGCAAACCTCGCTTCTATTTATCCAACATCAACAAAAAAAAAAAAAAGATCTTTTTAGAAATCCTAGCTATATAAAAAAAATGGTGTATTTGATTTGAATCTCTGGACACCCCGGTCCCTGAGACGAATAAAAAAAAAAAAATAAATAAAAAAAAAGTCTAATAAACCCCACACCATAATTCAATAGACTCAATTATTTATTTCTGTATCAATCTGAATCCGCCAATCAAGCAAACAAAGCCAATTAATGAATGGCTCAGCGTTCCTAGAGGGTTTACATTGGGCAGACGTCGTGAATTTGTATGAGATCAATCAGCAAACAAAATGCTTCACAACCAAACGCCGTTTATCCATTCATTATTCAAGAAACCATTTAAATATTAGTTACTTGGTAACAGGGACAATATGATCCCTGATTTTTTTTTAAATCCAAGTGTGAGCAAATTCCTTCCTTGGCGAGGAGTATTTGATGGATTATCTAGTTCCGGGCTCATGAGTTGACCATTGGTAAGGCTCCAGCTGACATTGACCCTTACTCCCCCTTCCGCTAAATAGAGGAAAGCCACGTTTAATTACATATCGCTGCATCATGTACAGTGTATTAGCAGAGGCGTAGTCGGGTTTTGAAGTTAAGGGAATTAATTTGGGGCGTGGAAGATTTAGAAAAACAACGAAGAAAAACGTTTTTGTTGACGTAAAAAGGAGTCAATGCTGAAATTTCCAACTCTCCAGCTGCATTAATGCAGCCTGCACGCATAATACATTCATAGACAGCCATCAGGACCAAATGAAAAACCGAGAAAAACCTATGCTGACAGTTTTAATTGATGGATTCTCATATGTTATTTATTGATTTCACATTTTAAACATGATATGAAAACAATGCAAAGCAATATGAGACATGTATGGAGCAACTAAAACAGACTTTTTTGTCTTGGCTCCATTCTTGTAAAGCTATCTGTTACTTGATCATAATCCTACTCAGTAGCCAAACGGCTTTAAATGGAAGACAAACCCAACCCAGACAATCTATCTTCATCCATTGAAAAATGAAAGTACGTATTTATGTGCTTGGGCCTGCCAAATGATTGTTCTGCAACAACCATCGTTATTGTTAAGGCCAGAAGAATGTTTCACAACGTCGACAATTGAATTTTGTATACTGCTAGCGCTCATATCTTTTAGTATACGTCTTTGTATGAAATAAACTCTAGTATGACCCGGGGTATATCAGAGCAGAGCTAAAGAAAAATTTTCACATTATCTGCGATGTCAAATGCTTTGGGTCTGAATCCTTATTTTTGTAAGCCATAATTTTATAATACTTAATTTCTTTTTTGTGCTAGTTAGAACATAACATACGTTGATATGATCGCATGTTTTTTTTTTAAGATTGGGTACGCCACCAGAAAAGAAAGGTACACTCACTTTCTAGAGTCCAAAAAACAAACAAAAAAAAACAATAACTTAGTTTCAACATTGAAACTTACTGCATTAATTAGATTTAAATACAAATAATATGCACAATAGCACATGAAGGGTGCATAAGAAGCAATTCCCTGATTTTGGGGGGGGACTAAATATTCCTCACGACTTGTAGTTTGTTCCATCGGTAGACGAAAAGTAAGAATGCATTCTCGCTAAATGTGTTGATATAATTGTAAAAACTTTGAAAATATCGAACATCGAATATCGAAAAATTTCAAGTTTTCTACTAATGACGTAACAAATACATATGTAAAGACACACAACTATTCCAGTCAGGGTCGTAAAAAAACCCTCCTATTCTTTGGAAGGGAAACTGTGGAAAACTTAAAGTATCTATGAGCGATTGAGGCTGTGCTCTTGACATCAATATTGAGAGGAAAAAAATTAAATTATACCCTTCACTGGACTAAATTTACAAAAGAAAGGAAGAAAAAAGAAACATTTCAACTCCTCAATGGGGTGAGTCTGTGTGCAAAATTTTACAATAAATGTTTAAAGCTATACAAGCCATATTCTTACTGAAACTGAAATTCATAGTTGTTAGACGGGAAAGTTAAGTCAATTCTTAAAGCAAGATTATGACGAAAATCTTATTGCATATGCTCGACAAAACCACTATGTTACGTACTTTTGATGGGCTGGTCATGTTGCAAGAAGGGCAGATAACCGATGGACATCACAACTCACAATATGGATCTGTACGATTCAGACAAAATACGTACAGTACGATTTTGTCAAAAGATGAGTGTTGGAAATGGTCCCAAAAAGGCTTTCAAAAATATCATTGAACAAATTGAAGATGTTAAGAAAAATATTCATATTGTAGCTATTATAGGATTCATTTTCATTTGATATGATTTATTTAGTAGCAATCATTTTTTTTTGTTACAAATGCTTCTGATATCTCTGCATAAAACATAGCTGAATTTGTATTGGTGCCTGAGAAATCAACTACACTATGTTTTGTTGCAAAGCTAGAATTATCTGTTATATTCAATGATTATTTTCGGAAGTGATATGCACACGTTTTTTGTAAGGGCTGTATCTTCTTTTTTCAATGGTGCAACATGCGTGTCTTTCCAATGATAACAATTGCCATTTCTGAGTCCATGAATCATGTAGTGACCGTCTCCTAATTGGGCTCCTCTATGTTCAATAGTAGCAATAAGCAAATACGTTTGTATTCCTTATAAACTGTTGATGCCCTCAACGAGATTCTGAATCAGCATTGATTTTTTGTAATAATGGCAATTTGATTTCTCAGTTATCTTGCTGTATAGCATTTGATGGAATTGGATGTACGTGCAAGCCTGACTGGTTTCGAACAGGTTGTAGCATGCCGATCCTTTCAACGTCTTTTGGTTCCAGCTTTCGGTAGATTAAGATAATCTTTTAATCTGACGCCATAGGAAAACATTGTTTGACCAGCAGTTGATTTCCTGATCATCGACCTCGCTTTGTTTCTTCCAGGTTTTGATAACCTTCTGATGGAGTCCGCTTGAACGTTTCCATAGTGGGGATGTCCATTGCTTATAGAAATGTTACGCTGTCATATCAACAGCTTTCAAGAACAAGAAAAATCCCACTAGTCATAAAAAAGAGGGTATACAACCAATACATCCGCCCAATATTCACTTATGGAGCTGAAAGCATGAAAATTAACCAAAAGATAGATCCTCAAACAGAGAATCATGGAACGTTTCCATGAAAGAATCAAACTAAACTTCACCTGGAGAGATCATGACAGCACAGTATATGAGAGAAAAGTCAGGAGTTGGGGTATATCATACAAACCATTAAAAAACTCAGATAGCAATGGGCTGGGCATGATACAAGAATGTTAGACAGCCTGCTGGAGATCATAATCCAAAAAATAGATCTATAGAGATCATATGCGAGATTGTAGCCGACAGAAAGTAAGATGGTGTGAAGATTTAGACAGATTCAGAAAATAGGTGGCTTCGTGAAGCCCTCGATAGAGAGGTCTGACACATCTTGGTGAAGGTCCATGCCCAAAGACGGACGCTAAAATGCTGCTGCTGATGATGATTATAATTATCATCAAAGTCGACTTGAACCAGACATTCGTTGATTTTTACCAACATCTCACAACTTACCATGCTGATTTCATCAATAACAACTAACCAAACATTCTCAAAATCTATTTATTTGTTGTTCCCCTGTAGGGTCACCTCTTACTGGAATATGGAATGTCTTAAGAATTCAAGCAGTACCACAACCGATATTGAAGTGACAACTCCAGCTGGAACATACGTAGTTATTTCCCCATATTCTCTTCAGGAAAAAGTGTCTTTTACATTACCCTCTAAAAGTCTTGACTAGTTTCTTAATACTTTGGTCCAACCAGTTCCGGCTATTCATAAGAGCTTTACTTGCAGGTGGGAAAGTTGTTTTTTTTTACTATTTTTTGCATATGTAACATCGTCATGGAAGATTTCTTAAAACCACTTTGTTATCGTAAAGTTTCCTTTGCATTCTTATTTAAAGGAATGATATCAGGAGGATATGGTTACCCAGTCTTTTTGGGGTAATCAAATATTAAATCTTGCTGATCACTGAGGTTCCCTACTCCTTTTAATAAACCATTATCATTATAAAAAAACGGCAAAGTCATCTCCTTCATACTTGAGTCCTTTAGGAGGCATGTGGCCTTGTTGTTGATAAGCTACCATAAATATTCCAATTTGTGGTATCAGATTGGGGGCATTCTTTTCAGATGGTTGATTAGGTGGTTGATGGTCTTCTTTGTTTTCTTGTTTTTTTTTTTTTGCTGTTGCCGGGCAGGTTTTTTGTAGAATTCATCAAACTCAGGGTCACTACCTTCGCCCAAAGCGCTCGCAAATTGAGCTTGTACAATTCCATTCTGTCTTGAGAGTTCATTCTGTTTTTTGTCTTTTTTTTTTTCTCCACTTTCTTCTTATTTGCTTTCTGATATTTTTCTTCTAACAAAACATGGGGACAAATCACTTAGGAGAAACCGCTGGGAAATCTTTTCAATATCTTGTTCACCAAATGAAACAAAATGATTTCGTTTCGGGAATGGTCTGAGTGCTAAAAATGTTAGCACAAGTCACTGAAGATTTTTCGGATTGTTCTTTTTCTTTTGATATATGTCTGGTTGGAAAATAATTATTAGGGGTTTCATCTTGTTACACTGCCTCCCACTTCGTATAAAAAAAACGTTATTGTGAAACAGATCAATCTCATATTTTTATTTCCTCATTATTACAATCACATCTGCGAACACTTGTTATTCCACACTCACATCGTTTTTCATAAATGCTGTCTCTATCCTCTCTCATGAAATCTTTTCACCATTTTTGTATGCCTTAATGAACTCTGTCTGCACCAAAATAAATGGTACCGATGCATGATTTCATGAACAAACATTTTGAAAAACAGTATAAAACCGACTTTAAATACGCAGTTTTCGATTTCCTTCCATGACCTTCCATCCAAACGTATTTTGGGGGATAATGTTGCAAAAGATGATACTAGTAGCTATTCTGAACAATGAGATATGAACAATAAGTAAGAATTTGCTTAAAAAAGTAGAAAAGAAACCTGAAAACCTCTCTTCGAGAAATTTTGATGCGAAATTCTACATGCTGTAGCGCATAATTGCTATTTGTAAGTAGTAGGCTGAGTTGCCTAAAAAAGTAACCGAATTTATAGTCAGAGGAAATAAAGTCAGAAACCAGAAGCGATAGGGTAAAGTTGTTTTATTACAAAATGAGTGGCATTTCAATATAATTTGTACTCATCTAAAATATAATTCTTGTTTTTTAAAGTTTGACGGAATAAAGATGATTTTGTGATTTATTCCCAATCTTCTGTTCTGACTAGATATATAATCAAATGGCCTACGTTAGTTTGAACGTCTCAAGAAAAGGTTATTTCTTAAAGAATATGTAATATTTTAATTTACTTTATATGTATATTCTTTTTTTGCCAATTCGAACGAATAAAAGTTATTTTTGTGATTTATTTACCAATGTAACTTTACCCTGAGTTGCCTACAAACGTGATGGGAATAAAAGTCATGACTTTGTTTTTTTCGTAGAAAAAGTCATAGGAGAAGACTTGAACTCGAACCACCACACATCAGCAGTCCGTCTTTGATCGCCGTAACTACTCCAACAAGCAAAAGCCAAAGATTAAGTGAGGCACGATCTGTTGGAAGCTCTGTCTTTATTTTCAACTTGGCAATATTTGCGCTGTTGTTATATGTATGGCGATATATTGTCCATGTTCTGAATACAATGATATGTAGATTCTTTGGATCTCTGAGTCCTAAGATGAATTTCTCTATTGAATTTGGACTCAATTTTACTTCACGTTGTTATTGCTTTTATCAGGTCTCTCTAAGCAGAATATTTTCCAGGTGTTAGAAGAAATAACGTGCTTATTTTATCGTAAAAACCAACAATAAATTGAAGACAAGCCAAAGGACAGATCATCCCAGAATTAGAAAAAAATATTGGATTATTATAAAGTCTAGAAGAGAATATTGCATGAATACTTTGTGTAAAGGAGTTGACAATATGAAAGCAGATCCATAGGCTGTCCACTTATAGACTTCCGTCGCCGAATTGGTCAAGGTGTTGTCTATGGATGGCGAGCTGCGGGAATATTGGATAGGAAATCATGTCCTGTCGGAAAGTACTACTTAATTAAGAAATCATGTTACTTAAACGAACGGTCAGAGGTTATTCAACCCAGGAGGTTTGGACAAAAACGGAAGATAGAAAATAAGGTAAATCCAATGTCATTAATACAAATTGGTCAAGCATAAAATAGAGATGAAGAGGGGTATGCTTTATTATAGAAGAACCGATTATGTTTGCTGTCCGATAATCTGCTGTGAATTAATGGATATTGTCTTTTTTGCTTTCTTTTTTTTCTGTTATAAAACATTATTTTATTTTTTTTGTATTACTGAACGAGCACTACCGATCGTGGCTTCCCTTCATTCAACAATTTATAGTTTCTACCTTTGGAGAAAACGAAGCTAAACTCATAACATTAGGTCTTAATCACGGAAAAGCAGTCTCATATC
>OY735199.1:28486202-28511202 GCA_963457665.1 Thysanoteuthis rhombus | reverse complement strand
ATTTCAGTTTATGTCAACAGCTGGGTCTCAACAAATTACCTAAGGCTGGCAACCTTGTAAGTTATGACAATCCGAAGTTTAGAGAGAAAAAAAAGAAGAGGGGACAGGACTTTTACGTAAACAGACGATGCAACACTTTCCTAAACAAATTTCCACATATACATAAAGCAATGTACGTTTGGTGTAGTACAGATATTCACATTGATACGAATTCTCTAAGAACATGTGCTGTGGAGGTAAGAGCTATTTTCAATATTTCATATATGTTGGGCTTTCTGAGCATGTTGTCGGTAAGTTTATTGGTTGCAGAGTTGTTGTCGTTGTCACTACTACTACTACTACTACTACTACTACTACTAATAATAATAATAATAATAATAATAATAATAATAATAATAATAATAATAATAATAATAATAATAATAATATCATCACTCAGAAACGACAAAATTTCTCCTCCAGATTCATCTTACCCTCTTATCAAAACTGTCCAACTTTCTTCCCAACAATCGTATTAATTTCTTTTTTATTACCCCCTCTCCAAATTAAAACACCTGCATTTCTACCCTGATCTCTTCAGTGCCATATTTCTTATTAACTTGTAATTCGGTATCGGTAAGTTAATTCATTTATCTTATTAAGTAAAGTTTTGTAAAGCATTAACAATTCTTGCTACTAATACCGCCATCTCAAATTTTACAACCAAACTTAGGTCTCTTTACCTCCGGCAATGAATGATTGAATAAATAGCGTGGATTGCAATGGAGAATAACTTATGGCATTCTATGCTAGAGGTTTTCAAGATTAATGCCCGACTGCTCCAGCCACAGAGCAACCGATATCAGTCTAGCATAAGTCCAAGCTAAACATTTGCACAATGTTTGTTATCGAATGTTGTTTAGCACCCGTAATCAAATTTGTTCATTTATTCATCTTATCCTATGAATTATTGTCAATTATCATTTATAATCTTACGCTACAATTTTTCTTCATCCTAATTTCTATTGTTTTCTATCTCTACCTCTCTCCTGCTGTAAAACTCATTCCCTATCCCAATCTCTTCTGCACCATGTTTCTTATTAACTGGTAGTTCAGTATCTGCTCAAATTTGCTTCTTTTTATTGCAAGTAAACTCAATCAAGTTCCCCTTCGGCAGTGAGTGAATACATTATCATCGTAAATCAGAATAATGAATAAGTCCTGGTTGAGAATTGAACTTAGGCTTAAGTTAGGTCCAGGTTAACCCCGATCTTGCCTTTGAGTAACAGGAATCAGTGACAAGTGTGAGTCCAGATCAACCACTTAAATTATTCGCCTATCTCGATTTCTTCTGTGCTATACTCCATATCAACTGGTAGGACAGCATTGGTAATTCGGTTCATTTATTCGTTCATTGATTTAATTCATTCGATGAAGCATTGTCAATTATTATCAATACATTTTGCTAACTTTCACTTTGAACACTGAAAAGGCCAGCGACCTTGAAACATTGCTCTTGTGCTATGTGGCAACTTCCTGAAATGATCCCAAGTGACCTCCAGCATCAACTTCACGTTACCTATAACTTTTGCCGAATAAAAATATACTCCCGTGCAAAATTTCTACATCGTAGGGCAATATATTGACGTCTAATGAGTTTGATGGCAAGGTCATATTTCTAAATATTTAGGCCGATAAAGAATCTACGTCTCTGCCAAATTCCATTTTCATAGGTGAAAAATTGTGGCAACAACTTGGAATACTGACTAAAAATAACCAAAAAAATGACCCCAGGGGACTGACATCAGACGCCAGTTTTGCGTTGCCTGTGCAAGGAAAGATATATCTTTGGTGACCTCGCATGGCCTGTTAGTTTCGGTGTGTGAGGATGTAATCCTTATGCTCAATTTGAGAATCCCTGGTGAAGAGTTTGGATCCAACCTCTAAGATTTGGATAAAATGACCATTAATGACCACTGCTGACCTCTGCTGACCCCACAGGACAACTCTGCATTGCATATGATCTTTGAAAGATGTACATCTATTTTGAATTCCATTTTCATAGGTGCAAGTCAAAACCTGGAAAATTGTTTTCAGATAACCATTCTTGTCCTTCGATGACCTTGAATGTTCACAGAAATCATTTGATACTAATATATATATATATATAAGTTTTTCATTGACTTCAACATTAGTCAAACAAAGATACACATATAAATACACCTACATTTGCATTTTTATAAGGCAGTGAGAAGTTGCTATACATCTATGTACTTATAGCAAAACTGTTATACATCTACAAGAGTTCATTTAAACCATGCACAATCACATACACACATATATCTGTATGATAGAGATAGAGAGAGGGAGAGAGAGAGAGAGAGGGAAAGAGAAAGAGAATGAGAGAGAATGCGTGAAAATATATATGAATAGATGTTTGCATGCGTATATAATTCATCCAGTTATATCACTTCTCTACGGCATGTTCCTTCTTGTGTGATGTATGCAGTGACCATAATTTCTCTCTATTGTGCCGTGATTCGTATAGACATTTTTTTTTTTTAGATAAACTTAATAAAAATGTTTTCTGATTCTTCTTCGCTCGATCGATATCTGCTGTTTGTAATGGCTTTAGTGTCGCCATTATGATACATTTCTTCCATCTTTGCATTAGCTTTACCACTTTTATTGCTTTTCTGCGGTTTTGATGTATACTTTATTGTCAATAAGGTTTGCCATGTCAGAGATGCAGTATAGTTTACGGGTTTCTCTTTTAAATAAATATTTGCTCACTGTCGCTGATCTTCTGATCAATATATACGTAGAATCAGACCGCCTTACAGCTTGTCTACCAGCATATGTTTATCATTTGAATCCACATTAGGGGTTAGAAGTTGTATTGTATGAGAACAGCTGTTGTGCCTTTCACCCTGAAGTGTATCTTGATTTAGAAATTAATAAAAAAAATGTTTTATTAAGCAATTTGATTAGCTGACATTTGGCCCGGGAATTAATCGCACCCATGTTTACTTGGAAGGCTGGGTTCTGATTCTATTGTAAAGCCCTACACATACGGTGTTTTGATTCGTTGAAATAAATCTGTCCTTAGCAAGTACTTAACTGCACTCAAGGTTATAAAATGTAAGAAATTTTATTATCATGCTTTCTCGATTGGTACTCAGGGGATGACTTTTCTTTTACAGTTTTAATCCTCATTAATTCTTGCCCTGATTTCATTTTTTTTCAATCTTGAATGCTTCCTTGGAATAGTTCCCAGGGCATCAACGATTATTGGCACGATTTTCACTGCCACATCCCTCTGTGTTTCAAGTCTCTGGTCAAAATTCTCGTATATTTCAGTATTTTTCATTTTCCCATTAGATTTATATTCTTCTAGAATGACTATCATTTAATAGAACTGTTAGCGTTATGTTTTACATTTTTTATAGCAATTTAGAGGTGTTTAATGGCGATAAAGTGACAGTAAGTCTCCTCAAAACTCATACACTCTTCGAAATATTCAATACAATTATTTGCATGTTCACAACAGAAGTACTTGGCGACATAGACTCGTTATCAATTATGTTTAAGTTTCCACAATACCCTCCTCTCTGTATTTTTGATATTCACTATTATTATTTGAACTTTCAAGCCAGCAGCATTTGATGGATTTTACCACTGACAGCAAGTCTTCCCTTATACACCAACGGTATTTTATTTTTTGTTCTACTTTAATTTTCACCATTGTTTTATCTAATAGCTTTTACTAGAGATCAAGTGATAGCAAGTCTACAAAGTTTACAAATCTCTGGCAAAGTCCATGTGTCTTTCCAGCTCATCACGTTTCATTGGTCATTTGAAGAAACTATTCAATAAGTGGTAAATATTTCTGTGTACCAAAATTATTTGATAAATTATCAGTATCATTATTGTTATCACTGGAGATAGAATGATATAGTCTTTTTAGGTCACCAGTTCCCTCAGCATTCCCACAGTCGACAGCAGTGCAGTGGTTTGTGCTTTCCCATCAAATGTCTAGTGGTTCTTATGTCAGCTGAGTGACAGTTTTCCCTCAGGTCTGCAGTTTCTCTCACTTATCACAACAGTGCTGTGGTTCATGCTGTCCCAAACTAGAACCTTTCTAACTATCATTTCATGTCCATTCAAGTTGTTAGGCCAATGCTGACGACTGGAAACCGACAGTCCCATATTTCCAGTACCCTCCCCAGTATCCTTGCAAATTACAGCAGTGCACACTAAATTTCGTGTACAAGACCTTTTTCAGCTTCCTGACCATCATAGTAATTCTACTGTGCTTACCCTTTTGTATTTAGTATATATTCAGAAAGTACTGGCTCTGCGACACCCACTATAGAGAAGTGTGGTGTTCAACGTGTACGCTGTATTCTTTAACTACTGTTGAACAATGCCTCTTCTCAAAAGCCCCTGAAACCGTTTCCCGTGTGCAAAATTATTAGAGGCTAAATTCCTTACTACATATTCCTGGAATTTATTCCATTTTCGAGCAAAGTCATGATAAGTTCCTCTCATATCATCATTTCCAATTTGTATTTGAGAGAGTTTGTTCCTCATCTTATAAATCAATAATGTTTAGACCAATACTCTCTGGGTTTTATCACTGATAAACTAGTAACAGTACACTCCTGTATTTTCCAGCCGTATCTCAAGTTTTATGGTCGATTTCAATCACATTATTGTTTGAAGGGTTTTGAAGCTTTTGCAGGTGGCCTAACAGTTGAGTTTAATTTCCAACATGGACAGTTTGTATTCACTTAATGTCCTATGAGAAGGAATGAAGCGATTCTTCCATATATGTGCATCCTGAAATGGTTTCGAGCTCTATAAAGCAGTCTATCTTGGGTGATTGGTTTGCTCTGTGCATCATGAAATATTACTCTAAGTAATGATTGAGTCTTCATGGATCGTTAAAAGAATAGAGACAAAATCAGTCTTTGATTTTCAATAATTTTGCAACAGTTTTTAATATCTTTCAAAGGCTTTAAATCATTATGATCATCACCTTAGTATTCTATAATTAATAGACTTCTTTAGAAAAGTTATTCAGTTGCAATGCCCTTTCTGTTGAATTTTCTTGCGGCTTAGGAAAATGAATTGACAAGCGAAAACCATGTTTTTTCCTGAGATACCCTCTATCCTTTGGATGAGTCATCGTAGCTATCACATATCGCTCCTTGATAAAAAAAAAAACAAACTTTCCTGTGATGTGAATTGTAACTCTGTTATTTCTATTATAAATGACACTTCACGGCCATGTTTGAATGTCATGTATTATTCCTTTCTGTGCCATTGCAACATATCTTTTCCCCCCCGGAACATTTTTCTAGTCTTTGAATTTTTTTTCAGTCTTTGCTGTGTCCAAAGTCTAATATCTTGTGGTCATCTGTATTCAGCTGTATTCTGATTTCTCGCTGTTGTTGCTTTTGATATTTTCCCTATTATTTTTCCCCAAGTATTGACAGAATTTGGAGATTGATTGTTTCTTTCTAATCGTACGTGCTCTGTGGGCGAATCCTCGCGAATAGATTTCAGATAATGTCCGCCTATTTTATCCAGGCACTTTTCACAAAACCCAAGGGCACTGATTGAGCAGGCACTCTGCATTCTTCCAACACAGCAATATGTTTATATTATCGGCTCTACCTTTAAACTTTGTTATTGTATCTCTTCCTTTCTCCGTGCGTGCGTCTCTGTTATCAATCCAGAGATATATATTATCCTTTCTGTCTCTTATACGTTCGGTATATTTATCATATCTGTGTCCGCGGAGACAGTAGAATTATGCATCAAAGTAGCATTGCGCTAAAAGATAAAAGGAAGCTTACATGTGCACGTAGGTATGCATGCATATTAAGAAAAAAGCATAATTCATATCAAAAAGCACTGTAAGTAATTTTAAAGATTTCATGACGGATAATTTTTACGTGTGAGAAATGAGTAAATTCCAAGGAAAAATATTGCTTTTTTTTTTCCTGGTAGACTAGCTATTGCACACATAAGCATCCACATAAATACACACACACACACACACACACACACACACACACATATACACACACATATATATATATATATATATATATATATATATATATATATATATATATATATATATATATATATATATATATATATATATATATATGTGAATCTGAACATTTCATGCCAACCATTTACACAACAGATTTATACCACCACTGTAAACCTTTATGGGTAGTACCCGAACGCATAGTTTCTACTCTCATGTGCGAAAAAGTAAATAGTAAATGTTTTCCTTGGTTTAATTAAGTTTTGTGGACGAACCAGTACATATATAAAAAGAGTGATCAATACTGAGATGTCATGTAGTCAATTGTAGTTCAGATATTCTTAGAGTAGAGCCCATAACCTTCCCGGTAGTTTGAAAAGGCCAAAATTGATCAGATCTCCAACTAAGCGTTACTGATCATCGTGGATATCGCTATCTATCCTTTCATTCTTGCGTCAAATTATGCTTGTACACAACTTTGCCGGTCTCAGGTTGCACCCATCTCTGTGAAATTCAGAAAGGCCTGCCAAAATTGACCTGACCTTGAGTTGACCTTTAGAAGTCATCAAAGGTCCGCTCAATGGGTCCTATGTCCATCCCCGGGTCAAGTTACCGGGGTACATAGTTTTCAAGTGTTCAGTTTATAACTGTCTCCGTTAGATTTGAAAATGCCCAAATTGACTTGAACCCACCAAAACTCACTTGACCTTGATTTGACTTTCAGGGCTCATAACAGATCAGCACCATCTATTATATGTCAAAACGGGGTTCAAGTTACCATTATACACTAATTTGCAGCCTTCACGGTGCAACCGTCTCCATTATATTATGTCCAGATTAACCAGACCACAGATGATCGATAATAATAATAATAATAATAATAATAATAATAATAATAATAATAATAATAATAATAATAATAATAATAATAATAATAATAGTATTGATAGGCCTTCACTTGTGCTCACTACGGTTATAACGATTCATATATTCACACACACACATACACACACACACACACACACATATATATATATATATATATATATATATATATATATATATATATATATATATATTGTGTGTGTGTGTTTTCTATGAGTCTGAAATTTGATGTTATTTTAACATTTTAACAATTACTCAATCATGTTCTTGGAATAAACCAATTTATAGCCTTAATTTCGTTCCATCTATTCGAACTGAATGTTTTCTTTAGCTATTTATATTGATTCATTTGCGGCAGTCAAATCGAAGATGAAAAAAATCAAATTCCAACAATTTTGTCGTACGAGTTTAAATGGGGCGTAAAGCTGTAGGAACTGCTTGCAATATCAGCCAAGTATTTGGCCAGAAGATCACCAACTAACAAAGAGTTGAACAAGAGACTCGAAGATTCAGAAGGTGGTAGACGTCCAACTGACTTACAACATCCAATCAAGGGCCATTATTGAAGCGGACCCATGCAAAACAAATTGAGATTGCAGAGGAACTAAATGTTGACCAATATTGAGGCTAGGTTGGTGCAGCAGACGAAGTAAAGAAACACCTTAAAAATCAGAATTAAATCTAAAGTTCGCTATGAGCTTCTTTTGCACAGCAAAAATTATCAATTTCTTGGTTCCATTGTGAAAGTGACGAAAAACGAATTCTGCACAACAATTGACGGCATTTTGCCTTGTGCACTGGAAGGATGTGAAGTACCAGACACTCCCACAAACAAAATCTACATTAGGACAAAATTAGGGTCATTGTTGATCTGCAAGTGGAATCATCCACTAAAACTTCTTAAATCATGGCGAACGTATAACCAGGGAATCGAGAAAATTCACCAAGAACTGAAACATTTTTGTCTAATACCGGTCAATCGAAAAAAATGACCACTACTCTCCATGACAACGCCCGACTGCATGTACTGCGAATGACCCCTGCAGAAATTGAACAAACTAGGCTACGAAACTCTACATCAACAAGCATATCCACCAGGCCTCTCTCCGACCGATTACTACATTCTCAAGCATTCCGACCAATTCCTGCCAGGGTAGACGCTCAACAACCAATTAGCAGTTCAACATGCCTTCGAAGAATTCATTAGTGAGAGGACTCTTTAATCTCATGCTACCTTGATAAATGGACTTGTTTTATTATAAGCGAAAATGTGTAGATTCTGAAGGTTCTTATTTCGATTATTAACTTTTAATTACGTTGATACGTACAGCTTTGTATTTGGTGGAGAAAACTTGCAATTATATACACGTATATCATTAATCTTCGTTACTACAATCTTTTAAGCAGAAAGTTTCCTCTTCTTAACTGAAACAGACAGTCTAAACGAGTGAATACGTTCCTTTTGAGCATTGTTCGCAAGACGGCATATCTCGAAGACATGATAAAAATTCCTGTCTTTGATAAATAAGAACGAATATTTATGAATAAACAGAGCGTTTTGTTTATGTATATACGTAATCCATGCTTAAAGCCATCTTAACTCTCTCAGGAAAAACTGGATCCATATCCAAGGAGATAATTAGAAGTTGAAACTAAAATAAAAATTCCCTGGCAGCAAAATTATTCAAGGGTGTTTTACTCATATGCTCACTGCAAAGAATTGAACTTTTTAATTGTTTTGCCTCGTAAAACGTAACAGCTGGCGATTAATTTTCGATATTTTACGTTTATGTGCTTCTCCAAAAAAAAAAAATTGTGAGATATTTTTTTTTCCATTTGTCTTGGCTTTCGAGAAGATCTCTCACTTGGATTTTAAGGGAATATAATTGACAAAAAAAGTAAATTATCAACTCAAGGGATTTTTCTTTATTTATTTCTGTTGATAAAACAACTCGTTTTGGAAAATATGGAGAAAAAGTGCCCCTACCAAGGAACATCATGAATATTTGTTGATATAAGTTGATTTTATTTTTCCTATATTTCGATTTGCTTTATGTTTTTCGTAAAGAAATAAGAGATGTGTTATTTAACAAAATGCTGGATAAAGTCAACAAAAAGACGTTCTTTCCCAAGTAAATGAGCAAAAATTTCATGAAGGAAAAACATAAACTTGCATTTTCCTGTTGCTCCGTTTGATATTAAATTGACACAGCTTCATTTAAACATTTTCATTTTTTTTTGGTCTAAAGAGGAGATAAAATTGATATCATGGCTATTATACTCTTCAAACTCCACTTGGGTGATCAAAAAATTAATATCTCGTAATTTACCTATTTTACCCCCAGCAGCTTACAGAGGATACTCGAAAACTGCAGAATTCTTATATAATGATGCGATAAATTGTTCCATAAGACCTGATCTTATGTGACGTGTTGGGATCAATACGTAATAATCAGTAAGGTCAATGGTTTCTATGTGACGTTGTTGATCCCTACATATATTTCTGGCAGCTGTGGTGAGTGCTCCTTTTGGTAGTACGCCGAGCATTCCTGCTGTCCCACAGGAAAAGACAGCATAGAAAACACACGAGGAATGCCACCATTTTGAAGTCCGCAATGATCTCCCTGCTGAATTCATCATATTTAAAGTAGTCTAGCAAGATCTGAACACTGCTATAATGCAGGTAGAGCGAAGTACCGAAACATTGTCTTGGCCTTTAATCATCATCATCATCATCATCATCATCATCATCATCATCATCATTTCAACGTCCATCGTTGGACATAAACCTTCTCTATCGTGGGCGTTGCACAGCCAGTACTTCTTCAATCCCTATAGCACATCTCTCCATCTAATACTCTGGTGGCCTCGGTTGTGCATGTGATGTCTGGGGATCGATGTCAAGAGTTGCGATGTCCATCGGTCGTCTGCCATTCTTGCAACATGGCCTGCCCATTGCCTTTTAAGTTTTCTGATAAATTCTATGGTGCCCCTGACTCCTGTGTTCCCCCGGATGTACTGCGTCATCAGGTAGTCCCTACATGTGAGGTTGAGCATGATTCTTCGGTAGTGTTCAGAGTAGTAAGGCGAGTTTGCGAGTTCACCAACCATGCTATGCTACCAAAGAACATATCAGAGGGACGTGTTTGGAGATTTTAATCAAAGGTCCGTTCTTGAAAGTGATATTTCTCATATGTGAATCCATCGTTATCACTTTCGTTCAACATTAGTATACATACATGATAATTTATCTACATTGATGTTTATTTCCTTTAAAAAAAAGCTATGATTTTTTATGTGAATAAAAACATTGGAAATATCTCTAACCCAATCACAAAAGCTAAGTTTGAAAGGAATGGTTACTTTTTTCTATACCTTTTTTACAGAAGAGCGAACAACAAATTACAGTCAGTAGCCCCAAAACAGGAAAAACGTTGAAAACGTCCCCTTCAATAGGAATACAGGCATGTTTTGAGATACTGTAGATCCTACTTGCTGATATTATCTCGAGCAAGACAGAGCTTCGACTTGTAAGAATACTTAGAAGGGTTTGGATATTTAATGGGCTTTGCTGTTACTCAAGCCCTAGCAATAACCAGCAGACATCTAGTTTGATGAACAAATAAATAATGAATTAGAGTGCTTGGAAATTACTGGAAGAAAAGGGACACCAAAAATGGAGTGAAATCAACGAGAGTAAAATCAGTGAAACATACTGCGGAAGCAACAAGTCAACTCGATCTCTTGGGAGAGCTTACAGATATTATCAGGGAAAGAAAGATCATACACAAAGTGATATCAAAACAGAGACATCCCTGGAGAACTGAGATGAATACAGGATTATGAAAACGTGCACATCATTATTGGAACGTGAGGAATAGCTGCAAAGAGCTTTGTAAAAAGAAAAATTAGAAAGTGAAAACTAATCAAGCAAACAGGAAGGATACTGTGAATAATACTCGAAACCTGGTAGATATTAATAATACGAAGATTTTAATAATAATAATAATAATAATAATAATAATAATAATAATAATAATAATAATAAAGCTATTTCTCCTCTATGAAGTTACGTAACCTAACCAAAACGGCATATGTTGAGCATTTGGTATGAATAGAAACATACTGAATGATACCTTGACAATGAGCTTAGAGCGTAAAATATACAACGAATGCATAATACCAGCTTTGTCCTACGGATGCAAACATGTAGATTAACAAAACGAACACAGAATCAACATATGATCGCACAGAGAGCCATGGAAAGAGCAATGCAAAGGACAACTTCAAGACATAGAAAAAGATCAACATGGATCAGAAGGAGTGCTAGAGCAGAGGATATTATGCAAATAATTAAACAAAGAAAAAAGAGTCAAGCTGGACACTTAGCGCGGAGAAAAAGACAACATGGATCAGAGGGTCGATATTTTGGTGTTCATAGGGCAGTAAACGCTTCAGGAAAAGAAAAGACAAGATGTTGGGATGAAATAGAAAGGTATGTTGGTATATAATGGTATAGGTCCGTGCCGTCGCCGTCATCATTGGAGGATATGGAAAAGGCCATTTTCCAGCAGTGGACGCATTATGATGATGGTAATGCCTCTCTCTCTCTCTCTCTCTATATATATATATATATATATGTGTGTGTGTGTGTGTGTGTGTGTATGTGTGTGTGTGTGTGTGTATGTGTCTTACTATCCAAAAATAGAGTGCTCTTATTAAACCTTTCAGATGCAGAAAAGGCATAAGATGAGATGAGCTTACAAAGAACTGTAGGAAATAATGTTTTAGGCTAAGAAAACAAGCATAATCATATTTCAAACACACCACATAAGACACTAGGTAATTTCGAATACCAACGGAAACCTGTATTAATGCGTGTCTTCTGTAAAAGTAAAACAGAGTATAGTAATATTTTGAAAAGCAAGGATCTCACTCTCTCTTTCTCTCTCTCTCTTTCTCTCTCTCTCTCTATACATATATATATATATATATATATATATATATATATGTGTGTGTGTGTGTGTGTGTATGTATTTGTGCATGTATAATTCGTAAATATTTTTCAACGGCTCAATACCGATTGTACATTCTCTTTCACTTCAAAGAGTTAAAATCTTTTTCAAGTGAAACAGAATGTACGATCTGTAATGAATCACCGGAGAGAAATTTTTACTCATCTTATAACCGCTCTACCGTTGGTATTGAGCACTTCTTCGAAGTCAGATCGTACTCATACACTAATACATATACATACCAATGCTGTATATCTAATTAGTCTTGTAATACATATATATATATATGTATATATATATGTGTGTGTGTGTGTATATATATATATATATATAATTTTAATTGTGTTATCCACAGACAGCTGTTTTGTTGTATTACAACTCATTTATATATGCAAACATAACGTTTGCATGCGTTTGAAACCGTAACACATGCGGACCACGATTATAAGAAAAACATAAATGGTACAGTTCCATTACTTTAGCCTGTCTATCCTATAGCCACCAATGAATCTTCTGTCAATTTGCCGATCGATTGAAGCTGATAGGTCATTCCTGAGATGAACGCTTGTTTGCTTAATCCCTATTGTCTATTTGAGGAGCATTTCTTCCTCCTCTTTCACCATCACAACCTGTCAATTTATCGATTCGGGAAGCAGTATAGCTCGCCGGATTGCATGTCAAGCTAAACAGGAACAACATTATCTTGAGTAAACCTGTTCACATTTAACGATTTATCATTTCAAGACGGAAGTATTCCACGTCACTTCAGACTTTTCCATCAGTAATGTCCACTAACGTTCTCATCTTTCATTGTTTTTTATTACTCTAAATACATTATTTCTTAACGGCAACGTAAGTCGGCTGTTCTCAGAATGGTGGGAATTTCGTATTAAGACCTGATTCGAATAAGTTAATAGCGTTTGTGAGGAATTAAGTAACTCGAAGAGAGACTTGTTAAATAGATGGACAACTTTCTTTCTTTGTTAGAAACACTGTCCTTTTTCTTTTTCATGTTGCACAATGTTGCACGACATAAAGATAGATAAATACAAGGGAGAAAGAGAAAGAAAGAGACAGAGGAAAAGATATACAGTGTTTATAATCAATGCATACGCTTGTTATGTATATATTTACAGCCTTTTCATTTCGTACTGGATTATGTTGTACTTAGTAATATATTTTTCGTTTTTATTTTTTTAGGCAATAATTATTTTTTTATTTTTTTTATTTCGGACGTTCCAACGAGGATTAACAAGAAAACTGAATTGGAGAGAAATAATTTTATTATAGAAACAAATGTTTTCAAACGCTGTCAAAAAGTATATATACAACTTCGCTGTTGATTTTAACACAGTCTGTTCTTTTTTCGTGCGGTAATAACAAAATACTCGTTGCTTTGCTAAAGATATACCTTGGGGCAGAAATCTAAAGCAATACAATTTCTAGAAAAACTTTTGAAAGTTGCCTGAAGCAACCATCTCTGGAAAATAACCAAATCCTTCGCTCACAGACACTGAAAAGCGAGTTCACTTGCAGCTCATTCTACTTTTCGCCTTCTTTTTTTTTTATCTTGACGGCCAAGTTCATCTATTCTTGTTTTGTAAATATCAGTGTCATCTCTACCGTGTCGCTTCTTCCTACCCTATTTCTCTCTCCCTCCACCCACTCGGTCTTCGGTTTTAGTTCTGTTATTCCATTCTTGAATACTTCCCCTTCCCCTTCCCTTGTCAGCATTTTTTTTTCAATCATGATAAACAGACGGACACAAAGTTTGACAGATGTGGAAACACATTGCTCATTGTAATGTAGCTTCTTCTTTTTCATCTTCCTCTTCTTCTTTTTCTTCTTCTTTTTCATCTTCCTTTTCTTTCTTCTTCTTCTTCTTCTTTTTCATCTTCTTCTTTTTCATTTTCTTTTTCTTCATCTTCTTTTCTTCTTAGTCTTTTTTCTTCTTCTTTTTCGTCTTCTTCTCATTATTAATATTATAATAATTATTATTATTATTGATTTTCACACTAGTTGCATGGTGGTTACTGCTGGAGACTGAGTGACAGCAAGTCTTCTCAGGTTTCCAGCCGTCTTCCTCACACTCCCACAGCTCGCAGCAGTGCTGTGGTTTGTAGTTTCACACGGGTTGACTGGTGGTTATCGCTGGAGGCTGAGAGACAGTGAGTCTCCTCGAGTTTCTACTTTTTTTCTCATATCTTCCTCACCTATCACAGCAGCACAATGGTTTGTACTTCTTGCATTTTTCTTTCCCTTCTCCTTGTTAGACCATTACTAACTGCTTGGGTTTGTACGTCTCATATTTCTAGCACTTTACACAATATTCATGCAGTTTGCAGTAGTGCTGTGATTTGAAACGTCCCAACCCTTCCTTTTATCCAATTTTTTTTTCAATATAGCTTTCAGTATCTTTGGTACGGTTTAGAGTGCACCTACTATTACTTGTACTACCCTGACTTTAATATTCCACGCTTTCTTCAGCTCTCTTCCCAGGTCCTGGTATTTTTTTTGCTTTTCACTCCCCTTCTTATTTATTCTGTGGTCTGCAGGCACAGCCACGTATATCATTTGGTAGGTTATTCTCCTCTTGTCCATGATTACAAGGTCCTGTCTTCTAGCTTGGGTTGGTAATTTGTGGCTTCCGTTCTCCAAGGTTGTCTCCATTTTTTGCAAGTACCACTTTTCTGCATGGTTGAATCCCATTTGTTTGTTCAGTTCCCAGTGTATCACTGTTGCAACCTTATCATTTTTGTTTTTATACTTGTTATGGGGTAGTTGATTACATCCACTAGTTACGTGGTTTAAAGTCTCAACCCTTCCCCCACAAAGGCTGCATTTTTTTTATTTGTTTGGGTTCGGTCGATTCTCGCTTTGTCATAGTTTGTCCTGGTGCATTTGTTTTGGGCTGCTATGACGAGTGATTCTATTTCTCTCTTTAGGTTTCCTTTGCGTGATCTCTCGTCTGCAGCATCCCGTATCTGTGTTTTGAATCCTCTGTATAGTTTCCTCTGTTCCCATATTTCTTTCCTTTTTTGCTTAACAGCTCTTTTGTTCGCAACTTTTTTGTTGTTCGTTGCACTGCTTCGGGTGCTCTTCATGATGTCATCACTATTGGTTTGCTCATACTTTTTAGTCAATTTTTAGCCTTTTAGACACAAGCCTCTATGTCGATGAGTTCATCATCACCTTCATCCTTTTTAACATACAGTTTATCCGTGTCATCTCTGGGATTTAAGGCCTTGTGCTTTGTCAGGAGCTTTCTTGTTCGCCGTTCTATCGATTGGAGCTCTTCTTTCATCTAACCAAGGGATGGTCCAGTGTACCTTACTACTGATATAACTCATATGTTCATCCTGTTTATCAGATTCCAGCTATTTAGTCTGGTTTCTAATATTTTTCTCATCCTCTAAGGTTTTTCTCTTCTTATTTCTTCTGGATTTATCAATTGAACTATTCCAGGCATTTGTATAGGTTCTGTGTGGTCAATGCTATGATTTTTTTTGCTGTCCGATAATTCGATTCTTTCTGCTGCTGCGAGCTTTCCTTTGTGTATTATTATTAGTGCACATTTTTTCTTTTCAAAACCCCATCCCAATGCCATCACTTTTCCCTTTATTTTAGAGAATTGGTATACTTTGCTGTTTTTCATGGTTCTGTTGAATGGAATCTTAGTCAGAACAAATAATAATGGGGGCAGGGAGTCTCCCTGGAAGATTCCTTTCTCACCAGCTGCCTGGTCATCACTGCTGGAGACTGGGTGGCTGCAAGTTTCCTCAAGTCTCGAGCCCCCTACTTCACACTCTCACAATCTGAAGCAGTGCTGTGGTTTTACTTTCACACCCGTTGTCTGATGGTGATCGCTGAAGGCTGTGGAAGTGTCTTGTCAGTGGATGCCGTTATTTCTTCTGGATAGCGAGCTACTGTCTGCAGCCTTGGGCATCCAGTACTTTTTTGTTGATATTTTGTTTGATCTCAGTAAGCAGGCTTTCTGGAATAGTTCAATTGGGCACTCAGTGTTGATTCTCCTTAGCCAGTTCTCAAGACGACGAGTCCACCCGGCTCCTATAACCAATAGAAATAACCTCACTTTCTTCAAATTCATATTCTCTTGATCCTAGGTCTCAGTATTTCTCATATTTCCTTAATTCTTTAGATTCGACTCTTATGTCAAATGGGCAGGCAACGTCAATGATTTGGTATTCGTTTTGATCATAATCTTGCACTACTATATCTGGTCTGTTGTGTTCAATCTACTGCATTATCTGAATTGTGGAGTCCCATAGTATTCTATACTACGCAGTCTCCAGGATTGCATCTGCTGCATTCTTGTACCGTCTATCGGCACATTCAAATCAAAAGTTTTGCCAAAGCTTCCTATGTACAATTTGTGCAACTTTTCTGTCTTTCCACAGTTTATATAACCGTTCAGTGAGTTTGAGCCACTGTTTTAGAAAGTTTTCTATATCTTTTACACATTTCCGTTATATTTTATTATCAATGTCTTTTTTTTTTATTGAATTTGTGCTTACTGCTTGCTCCAGAGCAGCACAAATAGTATTTTCAGACTCGTTCTCAAATGTACAACGATGTTTTCTACTCATTTATGAAATGTTCTACCTCCTGTACAATCTTTCCTTGTAAGCACTTCTCCATCCATTCCTCTACGTGTTTTTTGAGTAACATATAGAAAAAAAAAAAAAAAAAAGAAAAACTTTGAATATAGCTGAAGGTATAAATTTTTATCTTATAAGCGCCTGGGAAAATTTTTACCAGGTAAATTCCCTCCAGATTTTATGCAACAAAGTAATTTAGTGTATCTTTTGAGATACGTATATCCAAGAGATTTTTTATCTGGAATTATCTAAAAAAATAAATAAATAAAAATCCCAGCTCAAAATTTAGGTCTTGCTAATCCAAAACGGCTATAGCGACCAAATAAAGAACTTTTTGGGGGAAAAAAAAATCTGTTTTCAGATTAAGCTTAGTGGAGTATTCGTACAAATTTCCAAGGTTGTAGCGTTAAAATGTGACCAGGTGCAACGCGTCCACATGTGCAAAGCACCAAAAATATGTAGCCCACTTGGTTAGTTGGTTGATTGGGCAATTGATGGTGTTTACGGCATATTCAGTGAGAAAAAAGTGCGTGTTATTATGATGGAAAGAGTACTAAAAATCGCAAAAGTCTCAGATATCCTGTGAAAAAGGCAAGATCTGGAATTAGGTTGGGTAACCAGTGTTGCCAATTTCACACTTTCGTGTGCTAAAATATATCTGGTTTTCTTGCTTTGGCATCGCGAAAATAGCTATTTTCAGCAATTTTCTTTTCGGCCAAGCCGGATCCAGCCATTTTCAACGATTGAAAATCGCCATGAAAAAGCACAGTATCTTTTACACGTTTTGATGTTATTGACACTCTTTAAAGGTCGAATTAGAGCAAAAAAAATGAGTTGGAAATACTTGGGCTGACCCTTAAGTTACCATCCTGGATAACACTGACTTCAAGTACGCCACTGAAATAATTTCTTGTGTATTTCTAACATAGATTTTGGTAAACTCATAATCATTTGATCGTGATTTTAAATCACAGTCGGGAATGTTAGTTTCCACCTGCCTGATTTTGGTGAGGATTGTTGCTGCTGTTACAGTTGCAAAACAAAGTCAACTCTCAGTTTGGACTGGAGTTTGGCCACACGATTTAAGATTCCTGTCTGCTGTGTACACTTCATAAAAAAAGTCGCCTAAACATAAAGATCAAAACAATTCATTTAACAACCCTTACTAGTCATCGAACACACACCACCAATCAATGTTAAGCACAACATTACCAAAAAATTCTCTTTCCATCATAATAATACGCACTTTTTTCTCACTGAATATGGCGTAAACACCATCAATTGCCCTACCAATCAACTAACCAAGTGGGCTACATATTTTTGGTGCTTTGCACGTGTGGAGGCGTTGCACCTGGTCACATTTTAACGCTACAACCTTGAAAATTTGTATGGAATACTCCACTAAGCTTAATCTAAAAACAGATTTTTTTTTTTCCCAAAAAACTTATTTATTTGGTCGCTATAGCCATTTTGGATTAACAAGACCCAAATTTTGAGGTGGTATTTTTATTTATTTATTTTTTTTAGATAATCCCAGATAAAAAAAATCTCTTTGATAATTAGTCGGAGGACTCTTGCAGGCTACGGTGATGCATTTATGTGCACCACGGGTAACCTTTCTCTCCTGCTCTTTCATTCAACCTATTTCCGATGATTGAGAGCTACAAGACAAACATGATTATCTATTTTTCTATCCGCCGCTCATTTTTATTTCGATCCTTCAGACTGAGCAATCGATCTATGTGGGAAAAACCAAACGTTTTATATTTGTTCTATCTGATTGCTTCAAACAAAAAAAATATTCTCGCCGGACTGTCGCTCGGACCCTGATGATATGAGATATTCACTCCTTTATTCGACAGGGGATGGTTTGTTAGTTTTCAATCTTCTATGACCTGGAGGATGGTGAAGGTTTGAATTGCGTCTTCCTTTAAAAGATATTACATCAACCATTTTTGCACTAGAATTCTCCCCATCAAAATATATTCATGGGAAATGTCTCAACGCCAAAGATATGGTCGGCAGATCTTTATTAGCTTGACTCTCTTTGGTACATGCTACAATAGAGAGACATTTTGCAAAAATCTTTTTACTGTCGATTTTCTACAAGACTGACTGGCTTGACAAAACCAGAAATATAGAGCTCCATGTATTTTGGAACCGTTAATCCAAAGCTGTCACCAAATATATGGCTATGTATGTATCACGTGAACTGACTGCACCAAGGGAGGTAGAAGGCTAAAAATTTCAATATTTAAGAAAATCTCTAATAAAAAAAACATTTTTTTTTAAATTCTAACCCGAAATAGGTTTTTGGGAGGGGAAAATTTACAAGGTACGTTTATGCTAAATCTATCCCCTAATTTGTGTCCGTTTTTTTTTCTTTTCACACTCTTTCAGGAATAACTACCAAACACAATTCCCAAAAGATCACGTTTTCACTTCAATCTGAAAGCTGACGGTTCTTACCTCCCTTAAGACAAACTGGCATAAAGAAAACAAGCAATTGCCATTTATTCACACAGAGATATTCTGAACGTTCTCAGGTCCCTATCTGCTTTACGCCAAACCAAACGTTCTAGCAATATTCTAAAGCTTTTTTTTCAATGCTTCTTGCAGATAGATACACAAAATAAATCGTGATAATGTACAAGTTCACTATGAAAGAATGAATTGTACGCTTTTGCATGATTCAATACAAATGGTCTTATCAGTAGTTTGCATCTTTAAAGCAAGGCCACCAAGAGCCCCCTTCCCTTATTTCAATCATAGTAATAATGTTCTTTGCATATCTGTACATATTTGACGGTGGCTTTAAGGAAGAGTCAGATAATATGCAATGGCATTAATGTATATGAAAACCGAAAGAAAATGTAGATTATGGAATAAATCACTAATATAAAAAAAAATATAACTAAATGACATGCTTCAAGATCCTGGAGTTGAATAAAAAAAATAGTAATTTGAAAATGGGTTGAAATATTGGAATAAAGATGACGTTTATGGCACGTAGTCATTCAATATTTTAGGACTATAAATTCTGATCAATTCAACATACTTTTTCAGCTTTAGCGTTTAAAAGTAAAAAAGTTTACATCTCTCTCTCTCTCTCTCTCTCTCTCTCTCTCTCTCTCTATATATATATATATATATATATATATATATATATATATATATGTGTGCATGTGTGTGAGCGAAATGACAATATCAGAAGACGGTTTAAGACGAACGATTCTTTATTTCTACACTTCGCTAAATTGCAAACTTCGTCAGGAATGAAGGTACTACAAGAAACCTCATGTACACATAGCTAGACTGTGAATTTTTAGAGTGTAGGTTTGTTTGGTACATCGTGTTTGTGGCAAGCTTAGTGATTTGATCATGAGATATACAGTACCTTTGCATTCCATACACAACATCTATCAACAAATACCACAAACTCACACATTCTCAAGTACCGCTATTAGGGACACTTTTGCCCTTCTTTTTACAAATTTCCCATAAATCAAATCTTAAATTATTCCATGCTAAGCACTTGATCATCAAAGCAGTACTTACCAACTCAAATCCAGCTGAAAAATTCTCCTTAGGTCATATCGTATATACCCCTACTAACAGCAGTTTCGTTGTATTACATCTCTTCCATGTGGCTATTTTGAAACTTTCGCTTCAGACCCGGAAGCCGATATTGTACCTTTGCACCAGAGAACTGGACGGTCAGTAAGGTTGAATATAAGCGATATATTTATTTTGCGTATATTCCCCATCCACCAGAGTGCTCTATTCCTATGGAAGAGCATTATATATATATATATATATATATATATATATATATGTAATTGTTACCTGAATTTCCCTAAGTTGTTGGATTTAGAGGAGCTTGAAGAAACCGTACGTAATTCTGAAATATTCTGCTAACATATTTAAGAAGTACCTCTTTCCAAACTAGCACACAAACAGCATTTTAGAGGCTATTTCGAAGGATGTTGTAGAAAATAGATCAAATTCCAAGATTTTTGGGTAATAACTTTAATAACATATACATATCATGACTTGACAAAGTTTTTCGGAGGATTTTTCACGTCACTTTCGGATCCCATGCTAAATCCTCTGAGATCATTTCTACTTGAAATTTCTTTTGGAAAAGTCATTTATTGGCATCGAATACTTGATGAGATTCCATCAACTACAAGTTGGACATCCCCGACAAAAAACATAGGCAAGTAATGTTGATTTGTTAATGACCCCAGCGATGTTGTATGTCGCAGACGGAAGAAGCCATGGCGTAAAAGGAAATGAGATGTCATTCCTTATCAGAACTGCATTAACAAACACTGCTAGAGAAATAGTGATTCGTTGTTCAAGAAATAAAAACAACAAAAAACAAACGAAAAAAACTGAAAAAAACCCGAAATTACACATTCGCTTGAACAAAAACATACAAAAGGCCAAAAAACGAACCCAGACATTGTAGTGAACACAGACGGATTAGAAATAGAAAAACAAACTAGAATATTTTATATGTTGTTTCCGTGTATTTTGATCGTGAATTCTGAGGTTTCGAAGATTTCATGGAACTCTCGCATGATTTGGGAAACTGGTGTGGATTTACAGCTACGATGACGAATATTAAAAAAAAACAAAACAGTTTTATTGGTTGTTTGGTTATGTTAATCTTATATTTGTTGGAGTTGACTATATTAACTTGTAAGACGCTTGGCGTTTCTACTTTAGGGATTTTTTCCTATTCACTTTTTCGATGGATATTTTGTGAATTTTGAATGATAAAAAAGTTATTAAAATCATACATCATTTCTTTCTTTTTCTCGTTGCTGTTGTTGTCTTGTTCTTCGTGTTGTTGTACTTCTAAAAACTTGACTCCAGGCACTGGAAAGAAATGTGCAAAAACAAAAAACTTCCACTTTCATTATTCCATTAACTGATTAACCAAGTACTTCTACGATCCAAAGACGCATCAGATTTACTAGATTATGTACCTGAATTTATTTAGATTCCAACCAAGCTGTAAATGCTAAAAATACCAGTTTCGATGATCCGCCATCGATTGGTCTACCTAACGTCTGTAGGCAAGCAGAAATGTTATTGCAAATGTAAAAATGCTAAGCTAGAAAAATAACGAGAAAAAAACAAGAGGAAAAAGTTATTCTGCCAAACAACCTTCTTTGGAATAATATATTTACGCAGGTAAACGGTATCTTCCTATCAAATTTGCTTAATATGTCCATTTACGTTCGAAAATTTTGTCTGAGTTTATAATATCCTCCCAAATTCGAATAAATAAAAAATCCCAAAGCACTTCTTGAATCAAATAATTTTATTTTTTTGGAGAAAATGCAGAATCTGGTAACAAGGACCTCAGTAGTTCTCGACAAATCTGCAGTTAACAGCAAATCTCAATTCATTCAAATCTTAGCGCTTTGTTCTATTTTTATAGCCATTATTGAATCAAACTTAATTCTTACGATTGAAAGAGAGATGTTTATTTGTATCAAAATTGATTTTTAAAGCTCACAGTTTGGATTTTCAGTTCGGGTTCTGTCCGATATGTTCCCAGCTTTTTAACATCAACGACAATATAACCTACCTAGGGTAAGGATACCCAAATTTCCTTCAAAATACATCCATTAGTACCTCACACATACACCCCAGCGCCCCTTCCATTATATAAGCTTGTAAGCAAAGTTTTCTTCTGGTTTTTTTTTTTGTTTTTTTTTATTGTGTTCTTGTCACTCTCTCTGTATTCTCAACAACAGCCCGAAATTTCTCACAGGGAGGTGAATCTGGACTTGAAAAGGCGTCCATGCGTGGGTAGGGGGAGCAGTTACGGATGATGCAATGATTTGACACAGAACTCTGCATGGTGTGTAAAGAATGATCCGCTCGGCTATTGTGAATGCAACAATCACATAATATACAATCTCGCTCAACGGGAATTGCCTGTTCACGCAGTGTAAGGTCCCCTCTGATCGTTTACTCACTTGCATTAAAACTGCATTACCGGACCACGAGAAATCAAAAATGAATTGATACTCTCTTTACACACTGTGTTTATAGCAACAGGAATATCACGTGTTGTAATTATAAGGTATCAACATCTAAATCTTGATTCGCTTTAATGATTCCATATTTAACAACACAGCAAACACTAAAAGCACATGTAAGAATCGATCACTTAACAAAATGTCTATCCTCACATATCATAATTAGCAATGTCCATTCGTAGTCTGTCATGCTTAGGTCGTCAGTGGTGTCTGGTTACCTAACATTGTTGAAATACAATTTTATTTTACATTAGTTCATCATCGTCAACATCAGTCTTTTTTACTGTCAGTCGTTGGACATAGACCTCCCCGAGTATTCGACAAACCTCTTTATCGTGAGTGTCGAGGAGCCAATATTTTCTGAAGCTGTCCAGTTTGTCTCGCCACCTAATATTCTGATTGCCTCAGTTTCGCATTTGATCTCTGAGGTCGTGAATCGCAATGTCCATCATTTGTCAGCCATTTTTGCGACATGACTAGCCCATTGCCATTTGAATGTTCTAATGGTTTCTATAATATATCAGACTCCTATTTTTCCTTTATATACTATGCTGTCTTGTGGTCTCTACTTAAATCATATCTTTACTTAATGTTTCCTTTCGATTAATATCCAAGAAATATATTGAACATAGACAAGAATATACCCGGCAACATAAGGTTTTTAAAAAATATTCTCTAGTTTTAATGCAATGACAATTATTCATATAATGTCGTCGAGAGTTAATAACTTTATATTATAATGAGTAACGTGTCTGCAAAATTGCATTGGTAACACTATAAAAATAAAAACTGCAAATAAATTGAAAATGGTGGGGTGGAGGAGAGATTCTCAGAATGGAACCAAAGCATTAAGGTCACGAAGATGATGTCGAGAAGCATTGCAGAAGTATGCAAAAAGGCAGGGATTGAAGCATAAATAATATTGATGGAGGGAAACGGTTGAACTCGGCTATGGAGAAAAAGAAAAGAAAGGTGAGAAAATAAAATAACCAGAACTGAATCGTTTTTTTTTTTTTTTGTCTTTGTGTGGGATGATTAGTTTAGGTACCGGGATGGTCGCCTTAGGCCACTTCCATGTGATTTTGCAGATACCACAGTTCATTATATTAACACTTTAAGCACACAGTTAGCAAATCAATGAGTATTTACTAGTATTAGTTGATTAATACTAACAAAAAGTAAATGTTTGCCTTGATCATAGTCCCTTACAATGCTTTAATTCGTTTTTATGTTATTTGAACTCATCACCATGGAATCGTTATCTATCATCCAAGTTTTGCGCCCACTTAATGCGCGTATAAAACTAATAAACTGCGTTCTTATTATATGACTGCGTTATCTAATCAAAACATGTTCTGAACGTCGTTCACAGAACTGTTAATGAATCGGAATCACTACATCTTTGCACCCTTTACATGTACATTGAAAGTTGGGAGGGAAAAGTTTGTCATTGGTTATGAATTAACGCAAACGTCACTGACAGATAAGAGCTATAATGAGTTTGAGAAGCTGTTTAATCTACGGAAGAATTTATGAGACATCAAAATATTCATTCACACATATAATATATATTGTCACAAATCTGGCAGTTAAGGGAAAAATTTAACTAGTTTTTCATTTTAGTGCCGATTATATTTGAAGCCGTTATACGAAGGTAATGTTCTCTTGTTTGTCTGCCTGGTACTCAATCCCCGCTCTTAGAATTAGTTATTCTTTTCCGGTAATAAACTATTTGTTGGAAAATTTGTTAATTTAGCACCAAATTTTAGCAAAATCATTGCTGATAGAATAAGGCTGTCATTCATATAATGTAAACAGATTGATAATGATTTGAATACAAAAAAGCGCAGCAAACAATGGAAATTCATAGAAAATGATGGACAGTCCCCAGGAATGATTCAAATACTACTGACAGAAAAGGGCTATTATATGATCGAACTGGATGCATTTCTAATGATAATTCTATAGCCTTGTAAATCATTTACTAATTTGTATCGTAAATATATTTGATAAAGAAGTGCATTTCATGTTGGGATAATATAATATAATATAATGCAAATACATTCATTCAATATAACAAAGAGCTGCAAATGATTTTTAATGAAAAGATACATTGTATATGATTTTACCACGGAAATGCACTGAAAAACCAGAAAAAACGGTATTATGAGTGCTCCTGAATTAATGTGAGTCTTACTGAGCGAAAAGGACTATCATAAATAGAATGGATAAGAATTGCTATCGTCTTACTGTAGAATGTATTGCAAAAAATATATACTAGAATTGTATTGTAAATCAGGAAGTCAGTTTGTAGTTATGATGGCCAGGCTTTGATGTGTATTGTAAAAGATAACATTTTACAAAGGATATTGC